>BGPR01000084.1:154219-249271 GCA_013235015.1 Araneus ventricosus | reverse complement strand
TGTTGTTATTTTTTCGCCATCGCCGCTGATATTTCTCCTGAACTCACGTCTCATTTGGCGGCAAAGTTTCCTTCAGTTTTCACTTCCCTCCCCCAAAATCGGTTTGAAAGTTTAATAAGGTCACGATTCTTCGCCAATTTCGAGCCGTTGGCAAAAACGTGGCTTTTGCGCGATATTGCGGAATAATAAATAAATTTCTCAACTCCGGCTGAGCCGTTCCTGCGAGTGTAGGTAGCTCTCTTAACGAGTTTACCCGCAAATGGAATTGATCGAGAATTGGATGATTTCGTTTTTCTGGGGGAGGGGATGTCAACTTCTCTCGATGGGTAATAGACATATTGAGAAAGGAAGACCTTGGGGATTTTCGCAATTTCATTTGATAATTAGACAGACATTCGATGACAAATTTGTTTCAATGGCATTTTATCTTGTTCAAAGAAGTCTTTCCAATTTTTAGAATTTATCTTAAAAAGAAGTTAAGTGTGATTTTTTGTAAAAAAATATTTTTTAAGCTTCACAATTCTGTGTAATTACTTGACGTAATTCTAGTAGTGGTCTTAATCAAGACCAATAGGTCATTCGGAAAACTATAAAGACTCCATGGTCTCCATGCCTGATGAGATCGAGCACTGTGAACGATCCAAAATGAACATCATTATGTTGGTCCTTATACAACTAGTCTAACCATTAACAGGTGGTATGTCTTATCATCTTCTCGTTAAACCGGGTTGCTCCGATTATACGGTGAATTATGCTACAGGATACTGAAATGAGGGGCATCTAATTTCACCAGTTTCTTGTATAAATATATAAGAATATATTATAAGAAAAAACACCCTATTTAGTGCAACAAACATAGTATTTTGCTTCAATATTCAAAAAAATAATCTCTCTATAATACCTCTAAAGAGTAAGAAAACTTATTCATTATTCAATCACGATTTTGTAAAATGCGATCTAATTTCTCCATAGTAGGATGAAATAGTTGATAAATCAAACTGATTTAGAGTATGAATCTTCGTACATAGCTTTCGTGCTTCATGAAGATAATAGACACATTATTTAATGTGTTTACAATTTCATTTCCACACTTTCGATTCAAGTTAAACTTTTCCTACCTTTTTTCATTTTACAATTTTATCGTTTGCATGCGATATTTATCAAAACTTTCTCCATTCTAGGGTCACTGATAACTTATTTGATTTCATAGTTTATAAAAAATGTTTACATTTTTTTAACCTTTTGCTATATACTCTTGAGTGTAGAATGCTAAGAGAACTTGACCAAAGCAGCTACATCTTAAAAGATTTCTACAATGTTTCTGTTCCTTAAAATATTTCCTAAACATCATAAATTGATAAATAAATAAAAGGTAAGATATACCGTGCCTCAAAAATGTAACAATATTGCTTTGTAATAAGAAAGAAAAAACATGCTGCCAGTCAAAAGTTAAAAAAGTTTGAAAGGGCCACGACTTTTTGGTAAAAGCCGAATTCAGACTCTCTGTATGATAACTGTTTTCTTTCAGGGGATAATGTTACTCTCTTAAATGACAGAATCTCGACGCATTTTATACAGATGATTATCATAAACAGAATTGAATAACCTAAATAAAATTATATGTGAGAAGCAGATCTGTTAGCTCCCGTTTTAATCAAATTTTTTATTTGTTATTATTGGCGCAGAAATAAATATATGTTCATATCAAGTGTTTTCGGACACATCGGTTTTTTTTTATATAGATTTAAACTAGACGCATAGATTCAATTCACCTTACAGCTGTCCATATCCATCGTTTATTGTAGTTAGAGATATATTATAAATTCGCCATCTAGAAATCATTCAGGTAGTGATTCACACAACTTCAATGATGATTTTAAATAAGGTACTATTTATGAATCCAACAGCAACTTTTGAACATTATGCAGGTTTTTCAAAGCGAAAGAAAATTAAATTAACAACTGAAGGTCGCAGAAGGAACAACACCCGAAGAAAAGCTACCTCTAGAAACACCTTTGTTTATTTTTGCCTCGCCCCCTGGTAATTGCACCTGGATCTAAATTCCATCCAAGTGGACTAAGTTCCCAGTAGTGTAACCCTGACAACGATTCTTGAAAGTTGCCAGTTCCTTCGGAGGCAATGATCTAGTCTCTCGGGTCATTTTCGCCCTCTGCTTTCCGACTTTTACCAAATTGTATCCAATTAAATTTTCACTTCTCCTCCTCCTCTTCACCCCATACCCACCTCCTACTACACCCCAGTTCCTTGATAACAGCAATTTCCTTCTTTTTCTTCACTATTTTTTTCTAAAATTTGTTTCTTTGGCTACAAGCCTGACCTTTAATGCCCTAATAGTTCAATAAAATTCATTACTTACAGGGACTTCGTTGTTGCGCCTTTTCTTTCTTTTCTTCTTTCGTTCCTGTTTTAAATTTATTTTCATCGCCCTTCGAAATTGTTCTTTTATTGGGTTAAGAAATTTCAGTGCCATTTTGCACCGAGGAGTAATTTTATCAGGAGCTGAGGGTGGAGACTATGAAACGTGACTTTTGCTGTTAAGGAGGGTGGGAGTAATTTGTTTAATTATAGGGTAATAATCGAGTGGCTTTTCTTTCATCCTTCTAACTTATTTCTACAATAAATTATTCCGGTGTAGGGGATTAATAAAAGACTAAGTAGTAAGTCAGAAAAAATTTCACAGACGCATTATACATTTTTGTTGTCCCTTTTTAAAACTGCTTACTTCTTATTGACCATTAAATTGAATGGAATCCCAATTTAATTAATTTTTTTAAACCATGTTATTTTTTTAAATTCGCACCCTTTGTTATAGGGACTTTTTACGAAGGATTCAAAATTATTATTTTTAGTTCAAAATTAGTTTAATAAAAATTTGTAAATTAGTAATCGGATTTGTATCTTATTAGACAACACATCTTTTAGGAGTCAGCTAATATGAGTGTTTTATGTTTTCTAAGTGCGAAATACCATCTTATTTTCAATTGTATTAATAAAGACGCGTGCTGAAGAAATACATACAAACTCATACTGAAAAAGTCTATTTAAGCTCGTATTACTGAATTCTGCTGATCTTACAGAAGTGGATAAAAGACAGTTAAAACATAGAAGTCCAAACAATTGCATAATGACTTTTACTGATCTCACAGAAGTCCATGGAAATGTATATTTGATTTGATAGAAATAAACTGGATTTTAGAATGTCACATTTTCAACGACAGGAGTGCAAGAATTTGTGTAGGATCTTTAAGCAGAAAGGAAATTTAATCAGGAACTTGGTGAAATTCATGTATAATAAGCGTTTTCCACTTTCTTCATTTGTGTGTTACAAAAGAAAAATGTAGAGTAACGTATCTTCAAGAACTGTCTTCCGTCAGAGAGAAGTAAACATATATTTTAACAACTTTTTTTACTTCAAACATGCCTATCCTTTTATTTAGAGTAGTAAATAAAACGCATGACATAAAAAGCTGATATGAATTTGAAGAATAGTTTACTTTTTCCCGGAGGCCAGATCTCAGCTTCGGAATAGGAATAATATGTTCCGATTCCATAGACGATTCGCAGGTAATGAGAGCCAGATGTGTGTTAAACCTGGTGGTGCGTCAAGTCTTCACCGTGTGAAGTTGAAGTTGGCGAATGAGATGCAATTCAGGTGCTCTTCTTGTCATTTAAACCTTCTATTAAATTGCGAGGTCCATCACGAATAAGTCGTGTGGAACTTAGAAGCAGAATGCTAAACTAACAAGCTTGTAAAAGGAATTTGAAAAGTTTCTATAATAATGCAATATCTATGAGCACTAGTTCCTGGGGAGCTAAGCCATATTTGTGACTTAATTCGAAATGTGCATTATTATCTTTTTCTCTTTCAAATAATAATATCAAAACGTAATCCTGCACTCATAAATCCAGCTGTTGTGGCTTGGGTTCTGCATACAAAACCATGCTTCAATAGGGGAGATTTTAAAGTATCAATTCCGAGCTCTGTTTCCATTCGCGTGTTCTGGAGAGGGAGACAGACCGGACAAGATCAAAACAAACTTGCAAATTCCGCGGATTCGGTTTGTCAGAGGGTGTACACAGAGCACGCGACGTGTGCTAGTCCGTAATCCGTTTTGGCAGCAGGACGATCTGAGCGTGTAACTGACTGGGGTGCACCTCCAGTCGAAGTCGTGATTTGATTAGGGGTGGTGGGGACTCGTCTGCATAGAACAAGGGAAGGAAAAAAGAGGGTGTTCAAACAGGAGAGAAAATTGAGTCGGGCGCAGATTGTTTCGCATATCAAGCGGTTGCGATATTTTGCCTTATTCCATTTTTTCAAAGAGGTTGTTTTTCCCTTCCTTATAGGAGAAAAGCCGACTTTCATTGTCCAGTATGGTAATATGTTTTTTAGTCTCATTTGTGAAATTTTTATAAATTTTATCCTTTTTCTTTCTCCTCGAATTATTTTATAAATTAATGCAAGATTTACAAGTCAATTTATGTTTTTCTTTCCCTCTTACATTTCGTCACGTAGGGCCTAATTCTTTATAAATCACTAATTTCCTTAAAGTTATTTGCATAGAAATTTCATATAATTTTTTCATAGATATTAGACTTTTAATGGGAGTAAATAAAGACATTATAATAAGTTAATAATAAATATATGAAATATATGAATTTACAAAAACTTGCTGTTTGCTAATATCATGACAATAGTCTACGGTTTATGCGCTTTCCTAAATACTTAGCTCATCGTAAGAAAAGTTCTGTTTAACTCATTTATAAACCGCTTGAAAACAGCTCATGGAATTTATATAAATTTATTTTGAAGTGGGAGTTTTTCAGTTTGGGGAGAAAAGACGATCACGAGTATACAAAACAAATAAATTTAGACAATCTAAGACATTCCTGTGCCATTTGTTGAAATTGCAATACCCCATGGACAACATACACACTTTGCTTTGCTGCATGTATTGCTTTATATTGGTGTTTTTTTTTCCTAATTTGTTTTTTGCGCTATACATGATAACTAATATCAGTCTTTCTATGTGAAAGAATACAAAAAGGAACTTTTAAGACAATGAATACCCATAGCAACTAATTTGATTATTTTTAATTATTAAGGATTCCATTGAAACTACACGATGGACTACTGGAGATTGACAATCTAATTTCGAATCATGGTCAAATGCCGAGGTCTGAGATAACATCTGACTCTCCAAACTTCCATATCACTTCAAAGTGAGGCTTTCCGCATGCTTACTTGGAGCACATCTCGCCCGCGAAGAATAATTGGTGTCAAGACTGTCGTCAAGGTCAAGGCTTGCCGTCAGTTTGCTATAGCAAATCTTTCAATAGAAACATCGATGGTGAATGAGTTTGTGCGAATCTTACACGTTTGGAAAAAAGCACGAAACATTAATTATTCTGAAGGAACATAATAGGCCGATTCAACCAACCTATTGAGGCTTTCATGAACTATAATGGAATATTTGAAATAAATAAACTTTTTTTAATGAGTTTAACACTATGATTTTATTTACAACGTACATGGTTCTCTACATGTGTGTCTTGCATTTTTGAATCAAGGTTACAGGATTTCATTTTTGTGTAAGGCGTACATATTATTGGGTGCACAATTACAGAGGAAGCATCAAGAAGTTGAACGCAGTATTGAAACGAAAAAGGTTTATTACGAAAAGGAAGAGAAGCAGATTACTGATATAATAGGCCAGATCCCTCGGTAACGCTCTGACGTCACCAGCAATAAAACTCGCGCATAGGACTTCGAGACGTTAAACAGCATTATTTCATTGTTAGAGAACCTAAATTTCAGTAATTTAAAATTTAAAAGAGTAATTATCGTTCTAATTTCAAATTTAATAGCTCTAAAATAGTGAAATAAAATTTGCTATCGATTGATATAAAATTTATCTCGCTATGATCAATAGTTCCCGAGAAATTTTAAATTATATTAATCATATATTTCAAATTATTTTCCGCTTTTTAATAGAAAGTAGTAAATTACGTCAGTGGTATATCATGCACGTGATATAGTTTGGACGCCACGATAATTATTTATTGCAATCGTGATGATATAATTTGATGATATTTTTTGGCAACGTTTGACAATAACGTGTTTTGATATTTTGCTGCAACGTTTGAAATTTTAACTTTTGACTTACGTTTGACAAGCTGAGAATTTCATGGTTATTGAATTAATTAATTCATGGTTATTTAATACCTTACAATCATGGATTAGTTTACTATATGTTTTACGATGAATACCGACGAAGAACCCATCGCAAATAGACGGCGGATGACAAAGGAAAGCAAGATGGTTAGCGAGGCAAAGCCAGGAATCGCTGGATAGGATTCGTGCAGTAGATGCAGCTGCTTATAAGAGACGCATCGAAGCCGAAACTCCAGCTCAATCTCAAGCTCGCCGAGAAAGAGATGCTGAAGCTCATCACTTAGTCCGAGAGCGTAAAAGTCAAAGGATTCGCGACGAAGCAATTCTCTTCATAGTGTCGTGTAATTAACTTTAATTAATTTATTTTATCTTAAGCTTAGAATAGTTGCAAGTTTAAAATCAGAATCTGTATATATATAAATCACGTAACAAATCTTACAAGTCTAAAATGGCCTAAAAGTAAATAATCTAAATCAACAATAAAAGAAAAATATACTTCGCCTAAATGCAAGCATTCAAAATTCAATTTGCAACAGTCCAAATTTTGGGCATTATGAGTATGAATATAACCTCACCACATTTAAATCAGACTCCTGACTTGAAATCTTGCAACAGAAATCTAATCAAATGATCGTAAGAAGAGATCAACTACAAAATATTGAGTTACCGCGTTGTGTTCAAAAAGATTACATATAACCCCAGGTAAACATTACACTAACAATTTTAGATATAGAACCAGACCTGGAAAACCTAAACGGACACAATACGAGAGAAAACACATACATGAATGAATGACAGAAACTGAAATTAAATTTAATTTATTTAAGTTAAATCGAAAAATGTAAGTGGTGGATGACATGTCAAGATGTGCACAATTCACGACGCTCTAAGTCAAAATACACACATACATATGGTAGTTGGAACAAAAACTCTTAACACATAAATATTGGTTATTTAAAGATGGGGCCCCCTAGCTAGTGTGAATTTTGTCACATGTAATGCATTTAGTGAATCAATTTACACCAACCAATGTATTAAACACATAAGAAACAAAACAGGAAACAGAATATTTCATCAGTTATAAAGATCATGACCTGAAGTTACTAAAGTGTTTTACAATAAAAATTTTCTTTTAGAAATTAAATATTTTGTCAAATCCCAATATTCAATGTAATGTCACTATTACAATGTTTTCAATTAAACTAATATCTACCCTGAAATCCCTTGTTAAAGAAAGTGCTGCTAAACAAATCAATTTATCTCACATAGATACTACAAAAATAAAACTTGAAAGCAGATGTTTAAAAATGTTATCTATCAAAAACACACAAGTGAGAGAATTTCTTCTGTATACTATTTACGCCAGCATAACATAATTTGCTTTCACTCATATTAAAACCCCTCCTAATCTTTGAAACATTAAGGATTTAACATGACATTTACAAAACCAAAATTTAATCTATTCCCCATTTTATCAATATCTTTCATATGTAAACTATTAGCACATCACTCTAAAACATCAATAAAGCTGAAAGTTAATTTGCATTTACTTTAAATTTTCAAATTAAAATTTTCAAATAAAAAAATAACTTAACTGTAATACAGAAGTAGGCATCTGGGCAGAGGGCTTGGTTTGTGGTACGCACACGAGTTTGGTAGACAGGGCGAGAGTCTCTCTCCGAATCTGGAACTTTTTCATGGTTCACTCTTTCTGAAATGTCCAACATGTTCAGCTGGTATCTAATTGGCACCTGGTGATTCCATTGGGCGTCTTTGCTCCGGTCTCTTGTCGTGACCATAGGCGAGTCGGTATTCGCATTGGATCACTGCTAGGAATTCTTCTCATGGTACTCAGCTTCTAACAGTCAAAGATGTTCAGCTGGTATTGAGTCTGCTCCTTCCATGCATCTGACATATCTTCACTTAACGGATGGCTTTGCTTGCTGACCGAGTGTCACCTTTAGCTGGGTTCATCAGGAACAGTCTGCCCGCAGAGGACTTAGCATTTTTCCTTGCATCCGCTGCGTAGTACGCCGTGAGACATGGCCGCCACTTAACATGATCAAGCCTCGCTTCAGAAATCAGTCTTCTTCAAAAAATTCGATGCCAGATCACAATTCGAATCTCCAAAAAATCAAACCTTCTTCTTCTCTTTTTCTTATATCTTGTCTCCCTCCGAGTCTGTCTCAGTCTCGTCTTCAATTGTCCCGCTCCTCTTTTGAAATCCTGCTTTGCCAAGCCGTTCTTTAATCTCCCTGATCTTACGCTAAATGCAAGCTTTTCTAGTGATCAAGGCACATAATGAATGAATTTTTCACGCCAAGCGTGGATCGAGACAGCCAAGACTCCCGCAATCCAGCAACCCATTGTGCATGCCACCTTGGACCAGACGTCAGCCCCCTGTCACCCAATAGGGAAACTTTGTCACTTCTGAGTGGACAGCGGGAATAATATCAAAGGGAATGGGAAAATCTGGTATCCGCACAGCCTAAGGATTTGTAATCCATCAAAATAGACAGGTCCGTAAGAAAATCATTGTGAGGACCAGACAACATGTCTCGCCTGGGCTGTAAAATTTGTGAAAGAGTGTTGCAAGCTTATTGTCACAAAGCAATAAACGACAGAACTCGAAAAGTGACCAACAAAGCGATGAGGATTTGAACCCTTCTTTTCAAAAGAGCCGAAAGCCTGAAGGATCACTTTCCAATTACAAGCCTAAAAAGGATTCTAAAGCAAGAATTACTCCATTATGGGTGGTCTCAAATTATTTAATCTTGTGTGTGCTTTTCTAATGAAAGGGGGGAATATACTAAAAGCAGAAGTGAAAATGAAAGGTCAGATTCTATTAAGGGGTTTTGTTATAGTTACAAGCTTGCTGTCCAGAATTCAGAAAGTGCAAAGAAAAAAATTACGTGCATTTAATTAATGAATTGAAGTTTATATGCCTCAAAGTAATTAAAGGGAAATTTGCCGAAATAAAATAATCAATACCACAATAGAAGCCCAAGTAGAAACGCACAACTGCTGACCCATGAAAGTAATTTGCCAGTTCTGCAAATCAAAGAACTTTGCTGCAGAACGCCCTTCTGATGGCAAATTCAACAGCTGTTGCCGCAAAGGGAAAATCAAATTAGAGAAGCCCTCAGATGCACTCGGTAATGATTTGCTTTATCCTAATTTTCATCTTGACTTTTTGACGAATCCTAACAATCTTGATTAAAAAATTTTTATGATAACATCCGCTCATACAATAGTGCTGTTTCTTTCGCATCGATGGGAGCGAAAGTAGTTGATTTCAGCGGTGGGCGACCATACGTATTCAAAGTTCATGGTCAGATATGTCATCGCACCAGCCACATTCAATCAGTGAATGGCCAAGCTCCGCAGTATGCCCAACTATACGTGATCGATAGTACTCAGGCTACTGAAATTCGAGTAAATCATCCAGCTAATGAGAAATGCAATATACGAATCCTGGATCAAATCGATCTCTTCTTTAGACAGCACAATCGATTGTCTGACACATACCGCATGCTTCGATAGGTTGAATCGCGAGTAATCGCAGAATCAAACGAAGCAGGCGAGGATGTTCCCTTCGTGAACATGGTCTTTAGGCGCGATCGACATTCAGACCAGCGAAGGTACAATGCACCGACAGCCACCGAGATAGCAATGGTTTTTGTCAACAGCGATGGAGAACCTCCATTCGAAAGGGACATTTGCGTGCATCCATTGAATCCCGAAAATCCACTGCAGCCATTTATTAATATAAACATCCTCAGCCCAAATTTAGATCCGATGGCTTATCCCATTTTGTTTCTTTATGGCGATCCTGTTTGGAAACCGAACTGGCGTTGTGAGTCTTACCAAGGAGCACAAGGAAATCAAAGCAGAGTAAACGTAACAATGCTTGAGCACAAATCAGCGTTAACAGCCGTGAGAGACGACTTCAATCCGATTATTACTGCGGGGAAACTTACGCATCAATGGATTGTCGATTCGTACCTCCAGGTAGGAGCAAATAACCTGAATTTCATCAGAACGCATCAACAACAGTTACGAACTGAGCTCTACCAAGGACTTGCGGATCATTTGGAGAACGTGGGTCAAAACGCAGTCGTCAAAGCCGGAATTCCAGTAATCCTGCCCTCATCATTTGAAGGATCACCGCAAAACACGAGAGAACGGTGTGTGGACACAATGTCCATCTTCGCCAAATACGGTTCACCGGATCTATTCATAACGTTTACGGCTAATCCAAAATGGCCAGAAATCACGGAAAATTTGTGACCATCTTAACACACAACTGACCGTCCGCGAGTTTTCAATTTAAAGTTGAAATCAATCATGGGCGATCTTACAGTTCATGGTGCATTGGAAAAATCAATAGCCTCCAACAATAGAATTTCAAAAGCGCGGATTGCCACATGCACACATTTTGATTGTTCTACGGGCGGATGACAAGTTTTCAACATCTGGGCATATAGACAAATTTGTGCGTGCTGAGATTCCATCATCGATTGAAAATCCGCGGCTGCATGAAATTGCAACAAAATGCTTAATGTATGGCCCCTGTGGCATTGACAATCCTGGAGCACCTTGCGTGGAAGCGGGCCAATGCAAGAAAATGTTTCCCAAAGAATTTCGAACTGAAACTACAATGAACGTGAGTGGCTACTCTTTGTATCGCAGACGCCCAGGTGACACAGCATTTGTGCGAGGAAGAGAAATGGATAACAGATTCGTTGTCCCTTACAATCCTTACCTGCTGCTGAAATATAACGCGCACATCAACGTCGAAGTTTGCACCTCTCTGCGAAATAAATTTATAAATATATTTACAAAGGATTTGACTGCAGGACAAGTTCAATACAATGAGATTGCAAACTACATTGACGCACGGTATGTCAGTGCACCTGAAGCAATGTGACGATTGCTTGGGTCACACATACATGACCGATCGCATGCAGTGATGAGACTGCCTGTTCATCACCCAAACCAGAAACGCGTCTCGTTTAAGGACGGCCACGAAGAGAAGGCCTTGGAGGCTGCAAGAGAGATCAAGACAAACGATGCTCGAGTCATGGTTCCAGTTAAATCAAAGCGATCCTGATGCTCAAACATTATTGTACACTGACATTCCATACAATTACGTGTACGATCTTAATAACTGGAAAAGGCGAAAGACGCGAGAATGTACGTGGTGAATGTCAAACACGCTGAACGATTCTACCTACGGATGCTGTTGCTTCATGTTCCTGGTGCTACAAGCTATAAGTTTCTTCGAACGGTTGACAACATCATTTATGACATTTTCAAGCAAGTAGCTTTTCACCATCACTTTCTGAATTCAGATGAAGAGTGGCATCATTGCTTACACGACGCTTCCACCTATCAAATGCCAAAGCAACTACGTCAGACCTTCGCCTTTATTCTGTGCTTCTGTAACCCGTCTTCAATCGGTCTTCCCGTGCCAACTGGAAATGCCATTGAAGTACAACTTCACAATCAAGATGACGAAAGAGAGGAAGCCGAACAAAGAATATCATCCCTGAATAGAGAACAGCTGGTCGCCTTCGAGACGTTTACCAGAGCTATTGGGAACAACAATGAAAACGATAGGTATTTTTTTTGAATGGCCCTGGAGGTTCTGGCAAAACTTTTCTCTATTCAACATTATTATCTTTCATTCGGGGTAAAGGAGACATTGCACTTCCATTCGCCACAACTGGCATAGCAGCAACACTGCTGAAAGGTGGAAGAACTGTTCATAGTGGATTTAAGTTACCAGTTCATCTTCTCTACACATCAGTTTCGTCAATGAGACCAACATCTCCGGAAGCAGATAAACTGCGTCAAGCAGTGCTCATCATTATTGATGAAATTACGATGCTCACAAAAGACGGTCTTCGTTGTATTGACTCTCTTTTGCGAGATTTGATGAATAACGATAAGCCTTTCGGAGACAAAGTTATAATAATCGGAGGCGACTTCAGACAGACACTTCCAGTTGTTCCAAGAGGTACACGAGCAAGTGTCATCGAAAGTTGAATAAAATCAAGCCCACGTTGGAGCAAGTTCACTCACCTGTCACTCACAACAAATATTCGCTGCGCTAGACAAACAGAGCACAACATGTGGCTATTGAACATCGGATCAGGCAATCTTCCTGAAATTTCAGGATTAAAGTGCGATTCCATCGAAATACCTCAGCAAATGGCAGTAGAAAAAAACCTGATTGAAGCCATTTACAGCGAAAACTTGAACGACATGGAAGTCGAACAACTTTCAAAGCGTGTCATTTTAGCTCCAACTAACAAGAAGACACTGGAAATGAATCAGTCAATCATCGTAAAAAACTACAGAATGAGCCTCATACCTTTTTTACAGATCCTATTCATTAATATCCAAATATCAGAACGACCTGCAAAACTATCCACCTGAATTTCTGCATGATTTAACTCCATCACGCATGCCACCCCACGCATTGATGCTTAATAAAGGAGTAATCGTCATGTTGCTCAGAAATTTAAATCCCAAACAAGGACTTTGTAACGGCACTCGCTTATCAATTACTGGTCTCCATGAAAATTTCATAAGTGCGAAAATTGTATCTGAATGTAATCGTGGCGGCGTTGTTTTCTTACCAAGAATTGAATTAGCCCCCAGTGACGTGAATCTACCATTCGTCCTCAAGCGCCGCCAGTTCCCGTTAATTCCAGCTTACGCGATAACTATCAACAAATCGCAGGGGCAAACTTTCGATCAGGTTGGAATTTACTTCGATGAGACTGTCTTTTCACGTGGACAGCTGTATGTTGCACTTTCACGGTCTAGGAACCCCAACCACGTTAAAATTTACACAAAGACACCTGAAGTACAAGGAAAATTGTTAAACAACGAAAAATACTTCAGACAGAATGTTGTTTACCAAGAGGTTTTTTGAATAAAGAAATATGTAAATAAAAAAAATTTCTGTCATAAAACATATGTTTATTTTATTTATTTTCAATCAATGTTACTCGCATATATATCTAAACACGTCAAATGTGTTGGGAAATCTCTCGAATGAAGAGGCAATTTGCACCCGTCATACCATGACGGGCGATTTTCTAGTTTATAATAAATCCGATATATTATCATTGAATCCAATAGAAATTTCACATATCCCAAGATGCACTTTAATGTTCCCCCAGAAGAAGAAACCCAAACATGTTAAGTCTGGTGATCAAAGTAGTCAAGGAAGGCTCGAAAATGTGACAAAACACCAGGAAACTAACCTCAACCGTTCGTAGACGTAAACTCCACATCTAAACCACTGCGAATTGATTACCTCTTCCTTAATGTGGCAACATTTCATCCGTTAATGTGAAGCAAGAAATGTCAACAACCAATAAATTACAGAATTGGAACAAATCAGACACATTTATCTTATCAGATATCACTTGAGATTGATTGCCAAAATTAAATAGCTGTGACATTACAAAAATAAAGAAACGTAAAAATCAAAAATAACGAAACGTTCATTTATTTTTCTATTAAGAATGGAGAACCATTAATTTCTTCTTGAATAACGAGCTTTGTTATAATTAGAATCTATGTATCATGAATTGTTATTTTAGACTATCCGTTTTATGAAGCTTTATCAAATTTAGATTTATTCCCCCAAATATAATAAATTTAATGACTTTTTTTTATCAAAAAATATTTTTTGGAAATAATTTATCTCAACGTATTTTTTTTGTTACGATAAAATTAAAATGATTTTCTTATTCTTGGTTAATAAAACAGCTTGCAGGGAAGCAAGCAATTTAAATTTTAAAAATTTACTTCGCACTTATTTTGCTTGGATTTCTGAGGGAATCAGATTTGTAAACATATGAAAGCTTTAGAAATCCGGACTGTTTATCGAAATTGTAGATTTAAAGAAAGCAATGTGTATTTTTAAACATCGTAATGGAGAAGTAAATATGCCACGAGAAAATTCCATCGTTTTATTGACATTGCTCCTAATTTGCAATATTGTTCATTAACCCTTTGCGTTCCGAAAGATAATAAGATGCATAATTATACACTTGTGGGTGTAAGGATTGATTTAACGCTTTAGGAAGCTGAAAAATATTGTTATTAATTTGCTTCAATTCCTGAAAATTAATCTCTTTGTTTTTGCTATTATTTGGTTTTTATAACATAGCTATCCAATAAGAATGTCGAGTCTGACTCGACATAAGAGTGCAAAGGGCTAAAAAACATTAGTCTTACTTTCTCGTATACGAAGGACAAGAAAGTACGAGAAAGAATAAGACTGAACGTAATGAACGTAAGCAGGTAACTTACGTTCCTCAAGTCTGTAATGCAAGTAGATAATTTACTTTACAGAGTTCTGTATTTTCACAAAATTTATTACATTATCAAAGAGCAGTAATTTTGCAAAGTAAGCGTTTTCTAATGAAAACACGAAAAACAGAAAAATCAAGATGTACTTGATGCATTTCATGTTTCTTCTGGGCAACTCAGTGTATGAGAACGAGGGAGAAGCCAATTCTTGAAACTGTCTTTTTATAACTGAACTTTAAGCACTAAAAAAAGTTACGCAAATTTTTCTCAGCTAAGTTAATCCAATCGAGAGAGCTCAGAACTTACTTAAGCGTCATCATTTTCTAGCACCGATTGTTCCTGGAATGTTACTCCCAGAAAATTCATTCTGTAAGTGGATTTTCTAAAATGTCCCCCTTCCTCTGAGATACAACAATCGAAACCTCGCAAAAAAATCACACGAAACAAATTACGAAGAGAAATAACGGCAAATCGAGTCAAAGTTCAGTTACTAAAAAACTCGTTAGACCTTGAAGTCCCTTAGTGGAATTGAATTCCTTGATAGAAATATAGGAAAGAAAAAAAAATCACTTTCTTCTGTCTCCTGATTCTTTTAATCTTATTTTATTTTAAAGCGAGGAACTAAACAAGCCCCGTGTTACTAGCGTTTATATACAGAGAGACAAAAATAAAAAATAAAAACGTGGGGATATCATCTAATCGGGACCGTATCATTTGAAGAAGGCTGTGTGAAAAATGGGGCTGATCACTTTCCGGCGGAATTTCATTGAGTGAATATGGGGAGGAAGAATCGTCGGCATTTGCGATAAATAAATAAGGGTATAAGCGTGTTGTCTTGTTTGTGTCTTCCTCTTCAGACGGCGCATTAATCAATAGGAGCGAAGACGGACAGTGATTTTTCAAGCGAACATTCATCTGTTGGACTGGGAGGAAGAGACATTAAATTAGGCTGTCCGTAAGCAACTCCGAAATGCCGATATAATGTAGCATTAGACCCATTATGTAATTGCAGTGAGGGCTTTCTAGGTTTTAGTGTTTGGTAATTGATGTTCTCTCTTCTAAAATGAAGTGCGGGAAATGATCATTGGGATAATGAAGTTGAACATGCATCATCATTAAGGTACCGAAATTCGTTTACACAGTAACTTCCTATTAATTTTTTTTTGTTCAGCGAAACTTTTCCATAATCTTTAAGTTTAGGAGAATTAAGCATCAACATTGAATAGACATTCATTTAGGCTGTCCGCAGAGAGTGAGACGAAGTATTGTTTTAATTACATTATTGCAGTGAGAGTTTTAACGGTTTTCAGTATCTGATAATTGATGCTCGTTCTGTTAAAATGGAACGTAGGGAATCTTAATTGCGATAACGAAGTAAGTATGTATCATCATTTAAGTTATGAAATTCGTCTATTAACTAATTTCCTATTGAGATAGCTTTAGTGCTCATAATATTCAAATTATTAGAAATATTTCAACTGTGTTTTTTCTAATTTTGTTCCGCAGAGACAACACAAGGAAAACTAAACATTATAAAAATATATGACTAAGAAGATTTGATAATCTAATTTTATGAAAAAATAAATTTATGAGCTTTTTGAATTTTGCCATAAATTAGCAGTTTCTATGAACAATTTTTTAAAAAAGCCACTTTAATTAAAACTCAATTGATAGTTTAGTGAATTTTTAAGGGCTGTGTTTCTTTATCTGTTGAAATAGTGGCCGTAGGTGGTAAAAGTCACTTTTCGAAGCGAAATAGTTGGCATGCCTGTCAGAAAGCATAAGTTAAACTCAGTCAATGGAATTCATCCCATTGGTGACAGGCAGTGGCGGTTTTTCACACAGGTGCTAGAGGTGATCGCCTCGTACCTCGAGACCCTGGACGGCCGCAAAATCTTGTTCGATATACATCTTAATGCTAAGCCGACGGCGAATTTACGATGTTGGGTAGGAGCAGAGGCCTCAAAATAATTTTGTGCCTGTCTCATATTACCGAAATCCGCTACTGGTGACAGGACTCACTAGAAAATTATCCTAGTCATTAACATTCTACAAAGATGATATTATAAAACAAAAAGACAGAAAAAAACCAGCAGGAGGGTTTTCCATAGTATACGAACAGAATACTTTGATTTTTGTGTTTATCTTTGCAGTATAGTGAAGAGAATCGAGTAGGCATTTTGGGTCTCTTCCCAGTTACCGAATGGGCCCCAAATTTGACGTAGGTCTGCAATTTTAATGTCATGGTTACATACCAAATTTCATTTATCTTGCATGCATTTTTGGGCTACCGTTATAACATACATACAGACAGGCAAGCAAGCAGAAAGTCTATCCCTTGTCGTTTTTAGTCCAAAATAGTTTACTCTTTTGGTGTAAAGATCATATACTAAAATTCACCCATCTACCATTTTATAAAGTTTTTGAACTACCCCATTTGCATACATACGAATAGACAGATCCACACATGGTCAATCGTACAGATGAATTTGATATAGATGTATAACTCGAGTAAGAATACCATATAACAAATTTCATCTATTTAGTTCGCTGTGTTTCTGAGATATCGTGTTCACCTGCCCATGACAGACAGATTTCCCATAAACGGATTTCGTCCAAAATTTCATAGAAAGTTGTGGTAAAATTTTGTCTGCTTACCAAATTTCATACGATTAGCCTTTAGTGTTTTTGAGTTATCTTGTTGACTGACAGACGTAATACCAGTAAACCTTTGTTTACTTTAGTTTGGAGTTCTAAAACGTGGAGATTCATTAAAATCTCGAGTTCCAGTTTTTTGATAATTACAATGGTTTTTATTTCTATATTTCGTGTGCGAAAAAATAAAAAAAAAATATCAGCACACAGTCAATGGAAATTCTCTGTTAGAAAGTGTAAAGATGAAAAGATATGTAAGTCGAAATAGAGAAATTAGACGACAAAGTTTCTGCTAATATGGTATGTTCACTACTTTTTACGGGATAATAAACTGGAAAAAAACCAGTTTGATCAATGATTGTTTAATAATTAGCTATACAATCTATTTTGCAATTAAATATGAAAAAATATTACTTTTGAAAGGGCATTGCTGAAACAGAATTCCTTCTATGGCTGTGAAGCTTTTATTCCTGTCACCGCAACAGCAAACCATTGAATAACGAGTCAATATCATCTTCTCATTTCTACACACTCAACTCCGTCCCATCTTATAAATTCACGGGAACATTATCTCAAAACCGGCTCTAATCTAATTCCACGTTGTGCAAATCCCTTCCAAAAACTTCTTAATTGAAATTACAACCTAACGAGGGAAAACTTCGTTAAAACTCGTATCGGAAACTACCATTTCCCGTAATTTTTTTAACCTCTCCATTACACCTCTTTCCAAGCAGGAAAAAAATATAATAATCATAAATTATTCCCCTTTTTCCCCTTTTACTAAATTAGAACGCTCCGGAAAGGTTACCTCAGGGTAGGAAAGGAGGGCGAGGAGATTTGCTGGGGCGCCGCTGTTTCAACAAGCGGACACGTTTTACATTGCGCCCTACGTGAGCTCTTCAAAGTTGCGGTCGTAAATGCACGTTTTGACGTCGAATTACGCCCTTTGCGCGAACGACAGACCGCCTCATAAATTCACATTCGTTTCAATTAGGAGGAAACTTTGCGCGCCCTGTTGCTGGTGAATATTTCAGGAAAGAAAGGAGAAGGGGCGGCTCCTGAATTATAGAGGAGTCGGGATCGAGAGGCGTTATGGAAGGAGTTTGTTGCCAGGAGTGTAGCCGTTCGTTAATTGGGGCCAATTTGGCGGAGATTTCGTTTCCAGGATCCCGTTTTAAATATCCCATCGCACGGATCTCGACTTCATACTTCAAGTTTGAGAGCGTAATAACCCAAATGAGATTAATAATAATTATCTATGAGGCATATTTGGACTAGGGAGGAATTGAGATCCAGAGCTCATTTTGAGACCGAGTTCTCTAAATTGCTGAGTAAATATCATGGTAAGATTTCCGTAAAAGTTTTTAATGTAGGTATTGGCTCGAGTTTCATACATTTTGTAGAAGGAGGATATTTAAGTAAAACTGCTTGTGTGTTGTAGTATGAAGGGAATCAGGGTTAAAATTACCAGATATATAATATTTAGCGTTCTTAAAGTTTCTGATTAAGAATAAGTAGAATGTTTGTCATGGACTACAGAAATGTGATCATTTACTAATAACATTCAAATTTAAAGACTAGAAACGTCACACACGCGAAATATAAAAATGAAAACCCAGTTGATTAATTTTCCTAACATTAACATTAACGCCACTGTATACCCCGAGCTCGGAACCCAAAGGGTTCCCTGTAATTTTCCTAACAGATGTAATTCTTGTCAATGGCATTTAATGTTATAAATGTTGTTTCAATTTGCGCTATTCTAATGATTTTCAGGATTGCTCATGGAAGGAATGGGACAAAATCGGTTATGCTTCCAGTATATATTATGCGGGACTTTCAAGTAACATTATATATTTTGACAAAAAAGGAATGTAGGTTATACTCATGCACCGCAAACGCAGCATCTTCTATTCACTTTTAATCTAGAAATAATTAGACATTTAAGCATGCAGAAGAATAATTCTATCTTTTGGAGAAGACATAAGTATAAAGAAATAATAATAATGATTGAACTATTACTTAGCACTTCATAAATTCTGATTTTAACTTCTTAAAAATATATGAACATATCTACTCTAAACTTTTTATTGCAGAAAACGCTCAAGATAATCACTCTAAAAGGCCTAGACACAAATTAAAAAATACAAGGCCGCCAACAGCCGAGCTGGGACCCTAGTCAAAGTATTGGCATTAGGCTCCCCTTCTTATTAACAGTGACTGAGATGCCCAATCAGCGGACGGAAGTCTTTCTTCCTGTTGCTCAGTCACGTTACGTATAGTTACGAAAATCTGACTTACAGCCACCAATAATTTCGATTAGTGCAATGATAATGTGTGAGTTTTTCATTCAGAGAAAATAAATGTAAAAATATAGCTCAACTCATGCTGGGCCAAATTTACCAAGGATAAAAATAAATGTACTTAAAAATTAAAAAAAAAAAAAATATTTTCCCCTATCCCTCCCTGGGTCCGGGCCTGGGGGATTTTGCCCCTCCTGCCCCCTTCTCTCGGCAAGCCTGAAAAAATACAAATTTATGCGTACAAATAGGATATCATGGTATTTTCGATTCCACATTAAAATCTTTGGGTTAAAACAAACTGAAGATCAGGAACCTCAGATCAAACTCTTATTTTTTATGTTGCAGCATAATGAGTACCCTTATACTATTCTACAAAGTAGATGAGGAAAAAGTTGCTCAACCTCTGACAAGTGATTATCATTTCTGCAAACTAATTCTGTTTGTGAAATCATATCTCAAGTACTCCTCTTGTGGTCTTTGTAAATATTTCAGAATTCACCATTGCATTATTTTTAGTTTGAGTTTATTTTGTCAAAAGTCATTTGGTAAAAAATCAGCATGAAACTGAATTTCGCTATGTCTTAATTATTATAAATTTTATATTGTATTTATCACGTTCATTTTTAGGATTTTAATGAGAAAAAAGATTATTGCAGAAAATTTTTATATTATAACACTGTGTATTTTGAAATGCTTTTTTTTTACCTATCTTTATTGAATGCAAAAACAAAATTAAATTGATTCAGAACAAAAAAGAACTCCTTTCTGATCAGAAATACTAACTCAAACAAATTAAAATGTACTCATTCTTTGCCTTTAGTGCCCAAAGTACAAGTAAATAAGTGATAAAGAATAATAATATTTAAATTCCTGATTCTGTACCGGGTTTCTTCTCTGATTGAAGGCATAAAAACACTGGATTTTATTATATTAGTCTCTATTTAAAATCATTCCGAAAGTTCTAAACATTTCTCTCAATTCCTATTTATGCATTTTTACATACTGGTTCTTTGATTTTTCTCTTATGAGTAGCGATGGATTTTAAGCTTGATATGTACTAACCATTAGATTCGAGTTTAAACTTTGCAATAAGAATCCCCTTACAGTTTCCAAAAGCAGAAAAGGAAGAAAATTGTATATTTATAACATTCTACCTTTTTTTCAACGTTTTTCTTCATTTGCATTTATTGAAAATAATGTACCCGTGTCTTCCCAAAACCGTTCAGCTCTTCAAAATATTTCATTCCCCCCACCTAGTCGGATTTCAAGTTCTCCTAACGTAATCAACGCATATCACAGCAATATCCCCCTCCTCCTAAACACACCCCTTTTGTTTTTCCAAACGAAAAACAAGAAACAACCCCCTCTTTTCTTTCGCGGCTATATCTGCGACATCTGACCTGTTATGGACCATTTAGCTCCCTCCTCACTTCACTTCACTTACCACCCCTTCCCCTCTCCGATCTGCGTAATATCCGTAATGCGAGACCCGCAGCCAACCAACCCCTGCAGAACCACCCCCCTAAATCGTCTGAGATCTTTTCGTACAGGTGAAAAGAGTGCTTCCCGAACGCGCGCCTTTCAATTCAGAGGGGAGTTCAGACGAATCAGTATCCTTCCTTGGCTAGGTATATAGTGCCTGTCGCCAGTTTTGCAGCTATATCGTCTGCGAAATAGAGAGAGGGTGCACGAAGGGGAGCGGGGGTGTTTGCTACTCTTGTAATGAACGTCCTGGGGTGAGTGTGCAAATTTCTCTCAGTGGAATTCGCCTGAGTGCTGACGTATCATCTGATTGAAGGCTGGAGGGGTCGAAATCGCACGCTCCACCCCCTTTTTAAACAGTCATGGGGGTTTTTGTGGCGGAGCAAGATATAATGCGCTTGTTATTTTTGCGAAAGCGGTGTCAAGGTATAAAGGAGATGTTTGTAAATTTCCAATCACAAAAGTAATTTTATCAAATGATGTTCATGGGACGGGTGGGGAAGGGGATAGAGCGAAAGATGAATAAGCCGGGAGAAGAATAAATTGTTCTGGGAGTGCTCTTTTACGAGGCTCTTTGCGGTTTTTTATTTTGTTATGATTGGTTGCTCGATTTGAAATGATTCAATATTTTTCTGGCGATAAATATTTGGTTTATCAATTACAAAGTGCTCTTTGAATAATAATTCTAACGAACTTTTTTTTACATACTAGCGATCTATTTCTTAAGTTAATTAAAGACAAATTGAAATCTTATTTTAGCCCATTAAAATAAAAATTCACGTTGAATGAAATACTGATTTAATTCGTCTGCGGTATTTGCTGTCAGGAATTTTTTTAACATACTAATGGCAATATCCTGTGGATATCATCTACAATTAATTCACATTAGAATTTCAAATAATTTAATGTTTTCACGTTATTGAAAATAATATGCACAGTTTATTAAATTCAATGGTTTGTGAAATATTGATAGACATTTTTAAGAATGATGCTTTATATAAACATATTTAATAACATTAATGATAGCTTTAGTTTTAGAAGGCTAGAAGCAACACGAATGTTATTTCAGGACGGACCACGTAATTTTGAACCGAGGTCGGATGAAGCCTGAGCTGCGCCCTCCTCTCCAAGTTTCCGCACCATACCAACGGGAGGACGTTTGACCTCCTACGTATGATTTAGCGTTCGGCAGGCCCAATGCACGACTGATCTTCAGTGGAATCGGGTTTCGAACCTGGAAACCCTCCAACCCGATGTCCAGACCTTGCCATTAGGCCACCGTGGCTACACACTATTATAACATTGACAACAGTATAAGTAATATTATAATAAATCCTCTAAAATATTTTGGAAAATTTCTTTCTTAATAAATACAAGAAAAAATTTATTTTCATTTTTATTTTAAATAATAAGTTGAGGAAAACTCCCTCGCACTGCACGTCATTTTTCATTTTTACACATAATTGTATTTAAGCATTACGCATATGTTTGTAAGTGTGAAGTACAACAAATTAAGAAATTTAGTGTTACAGAATAAAAAATTATTTGTTTTATAAAGGAATATTCAAATATTATTTTAAACTTGGTTTGCATATCATAACCTGAAATGACAACTATAAGAAAAATTTGCTTGACATTTTTACTTTTACTTCTTGCAAAATGAAATAGGAAGCATCGTTCTAAAAAGAGTAACCAAGAAATGTCACAGTTTGTTTCTGAATTATTCTCGATCAAAATCTACTGAAGGTAAGCTCTTAGGAAACATAGGGATAGATAAATAGTCAGTCATCATCGTAAAATCTTATTAAATTAAATCCACTTACTTTACCATTATGCTATCGAAACAATTTGTTATGGATTTTTAATCGTAATTCGTAACTGCCCCTTACTTGTCAAATATGATCAATTTAATCAAAACATCACGGTGATTTTGCTTGGAATATTTCTCATGTCTTAACTTGTAACTTGTTAAACAAATGAAATCTTTTGCTTGATGAATTTTAATTTATTTCTTCCAGAATTATACAAGAAGACTTTCTTAAACATACGTGATAATTAACTAATACGATTCTATTTCTCAATGGATAATTAAATCCAAAAAGTAAATACTAGTATACAATGAATAAAAACACCTGAAAAGAAACTCTGCACTTGAGTTCGTTATTTTCTTAAAATACTGATAATTAACTTTCTGACAGATGACTATCTTTGCTTGGGTATTGGATTAGAACCACTACAAACATTAGCACAATTACCTTGTTTCACACCATCTATGATGCTTTTCACTCCTAAACTGTCTATCCAGTCATCCTTAGCAAAATGAGTAGAAATTTCTCCAACAGCTTTTCTTATGTAGTCCGCCACAGGCATATTAACAACACCACTTGCGATTCGACAGATGGTCTTCTGTATGCATTCATCACCATCCATGGTTCTGGCAAATCTGGCGAAATTTGCCATGGCGATTTCTAGCTCTTTAGAGGCGCTGAAGCTTCTTGTTGCTTTGTTATTGGCTATGGTAGAGACCATTGGTGTGGATGAACTGGACATCATGTAGTTCATAAGCACTGGAACAACGGCTACTGCGACGAGGGACAAAGGTACGATAGCCGCTTTTGCAATATTTGGATCAGCAAACAGCTTAGTTAAAAGTCCACCACTCTCAGGTTTTGTAGTGCTGTCCATATTGCTGAGAGCTGCCATCATCTGCATCATTTGATTTGGATTAGGAGGAGCCACAGGGGGAAACATAGGATAACTTCCTTTATAGTTAGGAGCAAACGACGGATACATAGGTAGATCATAACTGCTATAAGGATTATAACCCTTGAATTTTTCAAAGCCCGGATAATCACCTCCTTGAGATGGCTTATTCTTACTAGGATTTGGTGCAGAATCATCATCGTCATCACCATCATCGTCATAGTCTTTTGGGGGTTGAGGCTGGTAGAAGTCATAGTTTTTTCGACCCGTTCGTTCTAAACCAGTACTATTGGAAATACTCGAAGTTGCTCCAGAAGCAAGCATAGAGATAAAGATACATAGAAAAATCCAGCACTTGCTCTGACACTCCATGTTATAAATAATTCAGATAACACTAGAACTGCTTTGTCGAAAGGACTGGAGCTGTTTGATGCTTTCTCAAAGCAGCTGGAACGTTTTATACTCGACTGTGACATCAAATATTTTTCTGCTAATTTTTTTTA
The DNA here is from genome assembly GCA_013235015.1 of Araneus ventricosus. Classification (NCBI taxonomy): domain Eukaryota; kingdom Metazoa; phylum Arthropoda; class Arachnida; order Araneae; family Araneidae; genus Araneus; species Araneus ventricosus. The sequence goes on along the minus strand of BGPR01000084.1, from coordinate 225,095 downwards.
TGCGGTGAAAACATCACATTTGTTCCATTTGTTTATTTTGTTTTCTGACGCGTACGACAAAGCATGCAGTGCGGAATTGGAATAAAATCGCATTTATTTATGATTCAGAGTAAAAAAGCGGGATTCCGTGTGTGCGTGACCTACATTATCTGTTGCGAAAAAGAAATAAAATAAAGATTTACTCTATTATACCTTTGTTTACTTTTATATATATACATTTTTTATAATAAAGATTCATCTACAATCGAAGTTCCAAACTTTTATCTATGTGTGTGTCTTTTTAAATCCTATTCTATAATTGATACCCCTTATTTTTAAGTTGTTAAGATAAGTTGACAACATATATTTAGAGTTTAAAGCAGTTAAAATGAGATAATCTGTTGGAAGGAAAATTATTGCCGCACTAAAAGTATGTATCAAACATTTTGATTTTTAGGGACCGTAAAGACAGAAATGAGTAATTTAAATGTTTATTACCAATTGATGTTAATGTTTATTAAGTATATAATATTTAATGTAATTATTATTAAGTACAGTCAGACCTCGATTTAATGAAGTCACTAATTCCCGGAAAAAAGTTCGTTATATGGAAAATTCGTTCAATAGAGATTCACCTTTAAAAATACTTTAAACTATACAAAACAGATTTTAAATTCATAAACACTAAATATTATTAAAAAAAGTAATTAATCACACTTTTATTTTGTAAATTAATATCTACTTGTTTTATATATCTTACCTATCGAAAAGAAATCTGTAAGGAAAACAAGAATAAAACAAAGCATTGTCCGGGAATACACTGCATTTCCAATTTTAAAAAATAATTCTATATTAAAATTAATGAATTTTAATGACATTATCACATTTAATATAACAAGTAATTTTAAGCATACATTACCACACGCGTCCTTAAATTTAATTACTGATAAAGTCTGTTAATTTTGTCTGAGTTTTTTGTTTGAAAAAGTGTTTTCTCTCATGATACGTCTCGCATCTTTGCAATGCACCAAAAACCCGTTCAGGTGTATTTTCTTCAAACTGTATTCCGCGCCGGATTGTTTCAAATTATTTTAGCATTTCATCATACGAAGGTTTGTTGATTTCTGCATCATGATCATATCCATAAAGTAGTATAATTACTATGTAGATTTCTAGTTAATTGGAACTCTACTTCTGAGATAGCTTTGATATCTTTAAATCTAATGGAACATAAAGCAAAATTATTTATATATACCTTTAAAATTTCATGAGGGTGAATAGCCTTTTAAAATTTATCAAGGATTGATAGTTTTAAAATTTCTTATATTTTTCTAAAGTATATATAAAAAATTATCTTGTTTTTTAATCATCCCTAATTACTTTTTATTCACTCTTGAAGGATTTAGAATGTACCCCGGGGATAGTGAAATTAGTACCTACTAGATACGACTGATCTATACAATCAGTTCTAAAAAGCGTTAAAAACAAGTTCTTTTTAATGTGACTCCAGATAAAGACACTAGCAGTGTTAAAGATGCTGTTGAGACTATTTACTTTGTGAACAATCAAATTCGAACTTTGTGCCTGCGGCGTTGTCAACCAGCCAGAATCATCCTTATTTGGATGAACTGAAAGCCAGATCTCAGATTGTGACAAAGGTCTCTCTATAATTTATCTATGCCATTTCAAACCCTGATATGTACGGAACCCTTCTACTGTAGGTACACATACATATATTTATCTCTGTCTACAGGTACACATTTCTACCTGTGTCTGAATTTTAAATCCAAAGTCAGAAAACTCGCCTTTTTTCTAAGCTCAAACCTGAAACGCTTTGAAATTTATTAGGACTATTGAGCATAAACCATTTCATTTCCTGTATTGATCTCGTAGAAAATATAATAAACGATATGAAAATAAAATTGCTATAATCTACAATTTAAAAAAATTGTGTGTTGTAAGGTACCATAGCCTGAGAACTCTTCGTATGATCTAAAAATAGTTCTGGGTGCGGGTATCACTTTATTTAAGTAAATGTATTTCGCAAAAAACAATTAAATGTATCATATACTATTAACCAAAGCTGACTCAAATTCATATCACCAAGATTAGTGCATGCAGATCTCTAACATAACACTGAAGCTCTCCTAATGTCATCTCTTTTGTGGAATGCGTCTTTGGTATCAGAAGTGCTGATTCAACTAATAAAAACATCCTTTCGTTATTTACACTTTGCTTTTTCTAAAATTAAAATTTTCTTACAATTTATTCTTTACCACATTAAGAATTTCTCTTCATAAATTTTCAACAAATTCACCAAACGATATATGAAAGTCCAGTCTCTTTTCTTCTTCAGTTATTAAGAACTGGCATTTTGTTTCCTCTAAAGTAATTCAGAATGTACCTTTCAGATAGAATTAACGCAGTTTGGTAAAGCATTAAAAGACTAATTAGAACATGAAATATACTGGGATCTGTACTGCAGCTTTATCAGTAAGAATTTTACCTCATCCCTCCGAAACCATCAATCTGTTTTGCAATCCCTAATTCTATTTATTTAAACATAAACCTAATTTCATTCGCATCCCCTTTTGTGGAATTTGTTATGCATAACTGATACGCAGGCAGTTATAAAATTCCATTTGCGGCGACGTGCCAGTTAAATATCGTCGGGCGGAAGTGAAGCAATTGGACCCAAGAGAGTTAACCATGTCGCCTGTTTCGTCGGAAAGTTCACTTATGCATTGATTTCATCTCATCCCCCCTCCAATTCCTTCCTTCTGTTCTTTGCGTATGAGCCCCCCCCTCCCCCCCCTAGTGTCATAATTCGATGAGCACTACGAACATCAACCCCCTTCTTTGCTCCCTCTATGTGTTTCATGGCGCTTTTAAGACTTCTACTGTCGTCTAAATCGAATTTTTATCTCGCGGAAGGATGTCAGGGTATGAACCTTCTCCATTTGAACGATTGAGTCCTTTCCGTGTTACTCCCCCACCCCCTTTTTCAAAACTCAGGGTAATGTGTAGCTAATCGTGCTTGTACTGGAAAGAAGATGAATAAGAAATACGTGATGTGTTTCTTGGCAAATAGGTGGTTTCAGTCAGGTTGTGGCGTGGTACTGGTAATTTCAAAGGTCTTGTGTCTATCGTAAAGAAAGGGCCTTTAATTTTCTAAGTGTATTAAATATGATAAATTTTGTGAGGTTAATCTAAAAATGATTTACCTTTCCCCAAGATAGAATTTTCAGATGGTGTTATACACTGCTCAAAATAATTAAAGACGCTGCAAGTTTTCCCATGAGATAATGGTATGATGGGATTTTTTTCAGAAAATTAAAGAAACGAGATAAAACTGCATTTCCAAAAGGCGGAATATGCAAATTTTGTCTTTGATGCCGAAAATCATGCGTTATCTGCATACATATACGAAGGAAACAAGATCTCTGAGAGATTCACAAATACCCCGTACGAATTAAATTCCCTGTCTAGACAGCTGAGACGTTCACAGTATTCGAGCGCATCAGGTAGATGGAGCTAGTTATGTGGTAGTAACCCGAAGTCTCAGCTAGAAGATGGAAGCGTTGACGGCGACGTGGTCGGCGATTGAAGTAACAATTGTGATAAGGCTTTGCCATTCAAAGAAAACTTCCCCAGTTGAAACTCATCGACAACTGGTGGAAGTGTACGGAACGATTATCGTGTACGGAGAGCCCAATCGAATACGGCCTCAATTTCACGTGATATGGTATAGCGTTTTCGATGTCAGTTATTGGAGCCCCCTCTAGCCCGGACTTCGCACCAAGTGATTTTCATCTTCTCGGATCATTGAAGAAGTGCGTGGGAGGTCGACATTTCAGAATCAAAGTCGAAGTTCTGCAAGCCATTTGACGAGGCTCTCCACGATCTTAATACTAATTTTTTCAGTGCTGGTTTCGATATGATAGTGCATCGATGGAACAAATGCTTCGACAATCAAGGTGAATATGTGTAGGAATAATACGCACCACTGCCTTACTACGTAGTGTATACATTTGAATTCGTGAATGAAGGTTTCTCTCAGAAGGTTTGTAACTTTACGTTTTGAACTGCCCTCGTAAAATTTGGATTTGAGTATATTTTATGAGCAAGGCAAAAAAATATGATCGTCATGCTTTGGTGTTTTGTATAAGTGAGTACTCTGACTGCTCTAAGTAAATTAATTAAATCAGAAACCAGGAGAGTTATTGGTAGATTTGAAGTATGTCAAACACAATACGTAGCAATGAAAATCACAGGAATGTCACGAAGTGTGATTTCCAAGCTCTGGAATTTATTCGATGCTGGAAATACATTCCTATGAACAGGTTAAAATCGTAGGCAAGCAATATAAGATCGATACTTAACACTGACCTCCAGGAGACGCGAAATAGGAATGCTATATTTTTCCAACAGCTCTTAAGTTCAGCTACTGGTACCAGAGTTTCGATTCAAACCGTTCGAAATCGGCTCCAAGCTGCATGTATGCATACTTGCAGACCTATGGTTTGAGTTTCGTTAATAGCAAGCCGCGGTTTTGGCCAATAGAGAGTGGTCAGAAGAGCATTTCATTTGAAGGAGGAATGATTGGAGCAATGTTCTCTGCTCTGACTTGTCTCGCTTTGCAGAGAACGTGGAATTCGAAACAATTCTGCATTCGTGTAAGAAAGTTTTAATTTCGAATAGGGTGGTGTAATGGTCTGAGCCGGCATATCTATTAATGCGTGCATCGACCTCTGCATCATTAGAAATGGATCTTTGATAGTTTAGTGATACAGGGACGGGATTCTTAACTCTTTTTTAATCTCTAACGCTGCTGTAATTTGAGTTGAATTAATTTTAATGGACGATTAAGTGCTGTCTACATCGAGGTAGGTTAATGGACGGCTTCCTTAATGATGAATGAATCATTAGAATGATTTGCCTAGCATTTTCTCAGGACATGTAAGAATTAGAACGCAGTAGGTAGTTATAATTCATGTACCTCCTATGTTTGGGACATAATAGGTAGATAAGTTGCTGGTTGTCTATCGTCTTCACAAACGGTTCAAGTGCTGGAAAGAGCTTTCTGGAGGAGTGAAACAGAATCTCCCATTCTTCGTTAATGTTTTGATTTACTCCATGGCTTTCAGACGTTCAACGTTACTATCATCATATCACTATTAAAAACGATTTCCTTTCAGAAAAAAAATCACGCTTCTTTTTTTCGCTCATCTAAAATGCACAAAAAGAGTCTTTTTTGGCTTCGTACCAAAAAATTTAATAAAATGTATTTTTTTCTTTCATTCATGTAAAACTTATTCTCTTATAGCGTATGTATCTGTGGATCAGCTATCAAAACTTTTCCTCATTCATATCATCTATCCAAAACCTCGATATTCTTAAATTGCTTTGAGCATGAAAATGAATGAAATATGTTTTTTGTTAATAATAATAATAATACATTTTTTTGAAAGAATGTTAGTGAATAATTGGATACGAATTCCATATGGAAGACAGATTATTTCTCTAGTTTTGTTTCATGTGTTTTCATATGTTATCAAGATGTTTAGTCCTCGGAAATCATTTTGTGCTGCTTTCTCCTTAATATAAATAGTATTGTGGAAATTAGCATTCTTGACAATGTGGATGTCAGCTTTTGATTTGTATTTTGAAACTCGTTAAAATACATTGTTTCAAATGGAATGTCTTTTCTCCCTTCAACGTAAGCATGCTTTTAAATGATAAAATTATCTAAACTTTCCTGTCATATATATGAAAAATGAGTTGGCAGATATTTTTTGTGGTCTAATCCTTTTTCTACATTTTTCATTTACATTTCTAAGAAAACATTTATCTCCACATTATGAATTGACTGTGTAACATTAATTAAATTTATTGCGCCATTTAATAAAAGATCATGTTCTAATTTTACAATTCTTAAAATACGAAGGAAAACTTACTAATAAAAGACAAGATGAAAACTGTACCGATTTAAAACGAACATAAATATAATTTATAAGTTAAGCTAGAATATTTCATTAAATTAATGTCCTTTTTTCTTTTACTTAATTGATGTTGGTTAAGTAATATAGATTCATTCATATACTAGATTAATTTGAAATGAAACAATAAAAGCAAAATTCTTTCAAGAACACAAATTTTTTGAGAATTTTGCCTTGAAGCCTCGGATATATCTCAGAAAATATTTATGAGATATAAAAATTGAACTATGAAATTTACAATTTTCAAATTGCATTTTAATCATACTAGCCGAAAAATGTCAAAGTCGAGTTATGTTAAATTTCAATTGACCGAGGGCAGCAATGACGTTTTTTGGCAACTTAGTTTACCAGATTAACCTTTTCAATGGAATCCATCAATTTTTTTCGTGTGTGTGTGTGTAAGAAATAAGGAATGGAATCATTTGAAATCTGAAAAGAAACCTGGGTTAGATCAAATATTACTTTTTGTTAGTCGACTTAGGAGGTCCGAATACAAGGACTTTAAATGTGGCTATTGAGAGTCGATTAACAGTATTATAAGACTGCAATTCTCCCCATGTAATACTTTACTAATATTTTCATTCCAGAGTAATTCGAAATTACGTCTTAATACTTTCGTTTCTCTTTATGCATGATTTCCAACGAGTTCTGGAAATTGTCCAATATTAAGGTTTATACCTTCATTCGATTTTCTAAACACCAGAGTTTGGGTTAAAATATTGTATGTAGTCTTGTTCAGAGCTTCATCACAACTTCTATGGAATGACGCGTTTTCATTATAAGATGTACTAATTTTTTAACATACGTTTTATATTAACCCGGGAGGACGCACATCGGGCCTGTTAGGCCCGGAGGCTGCAAGAATTTGGCACAGAAAACCAACCCCTCGGTTAAAAAGTTCCAGGTTCACAGTAGATGCATTAAAGGACATTTACTTGCTGATCACAGAATTTCAAGAATTTCCTTCCTTTTCTTATCTCAGAAAACATATACTCGGTTCTCGAAAACCCAATGCGGGCGCTCGCGTATTTTTGTAGGATTACAGTGGAGAACAGATAAATGACGATATTTATCTGTAATTGAGAAATAAATATGAAATGGAAAGATTGGAAAAGTTTTAAATGAACTATAAAATAATTTAAAATCGATTAATGAATAAAATAAAGATATTATTGATGAATATATAGTGATCGTAAGTCTAATTCTAAAGAGAACAATGAATCAGTTATTTGTGAATCCAAAGATTATTTAGAAGAAAGCTGAGATAAAAACAAAATGCTGCAAAATATAGGAAATAGTAAGAAAGTTGGAATTTTCAAATGGTGTGAAAAAGAACCACACAAAAATATGAGAACTTTTACGCGCAACATCATCATAAAACTTTCCGGAAATATTGGTGAAGCAGAAGTTGTAAGATCGGCTCAAAATTCTTGAACATGCTTATTATTTTTTATATTTTATACAGTGTTCACTAACGCAACAAATGTTTTGTATTTCAAATAAATGTAATTTCTTGCGTGCCTTCTTAAAAAATCAGGACCCCTGGCCTACGAAGACAGACGCACATCCTCGAATCAGTGCAAAGAACGCGCGTCCTCGCGTGTTAATAGAAGGTGCAACAGCTAATAAAAGATAATCCTGATTTTCGATATTTTGTTATATGAAAAGAACTTGTTCTTTGCTATCCATTTATTGAAAAATCTTGCTAAATTGTGCACTTTCACCAAGATTCTCTATGAAGATTTGTCTTTTCTGTTTAAATGATTTAGATTTATACTGATATGAGACATTTTGTTTTTGATTTTTCCTTTAGTCTTGGTATATAAAATGCTTAATTATTCGTCTACTATCCATTCATTGAAAATTTTTAGTAAATTTTGTCCTCTCGCCAAGATGATAATTTGCCTTCTCTGTTTAATTTATATTAATACTGGAATGATTTTTTATTTTTGATCCTTCTTATAGCATCGAATGAAACTTCATATAAAAGTTTCTCTATAATCTTATATCATTTTGTTCAACATAATTTGATTCTTTACATTACTAACAAACTTAACGAAGAACAATATAACTATGAAATGCTTTTCCTTTCGAATACATATACAAGCTCACACCAGTCCAGCCTACCTAAGAGGGTGTGAGGCCAAGGAAAGACAGATGGGCGTTACTTTCGAATGCCATCTCTGTTTCGACAGTGAAGTAATAATGTCATTAAATTATTCTAGAAAAATTTGAATTATTTTGAAATTAATACTTAGTTGCCCATCTTAAAGTCCCCAACTTTTTTATTTGATGGATGTTGTAATTTTAAAGGCATATAGTTAATAATTTAAAATAATTCTGTCTCATGAAACCGAACTACCACTATACAATGGATCATAACGTAAGTATCAGTTTATTTGTTGTTCTGGAAGATATTGAGACACTAAGATCATCTGAATCTTCGTATACTGTAGTTTCTTTTAAACCAAGTCTAAGTGTGTTGAGCATTTTCTTTATAATTTCAAATGATTTGGGATTTTCAGCTTAGAGCTAATTTCAGATATCAGACATGTAAAGCATTTGATGCATAATTTTTATAAAAGAAAGAAGCATACATTCTTAAACAACACACCTTTATTTCACATATTATTGCATCTAAAATGTTATAGCATAAACAATGTTTATATATTAATTCACCGCTATTTTACATGCTTAAAGCAATATATATTCCGAACCAATTATCAGATGATGTAACAAATTAAACTCAACACTGAAAATTATGCTTCAAGTCATTTACAGAATATACAAATATCTATAATGCAGTGAAATTTCTGTTTATTACAGTCAACTAAATACAACGATGTTAAAATTTCTATGAAAACAGCCGTTTGATTTTGCCCTGAATGAATTTCTTTTTTGAAGTTTACATCACGTAGATCATGCGAAATTATTTGATTTTAAAACATTTAATATTTCAGTTTTATTGTTGTTTAGAATTAAACCTAAACTTAAAAACTTTAAAATATGCAATAAAATAACACAATTGAAATGGAATGTTCTTTTAATCACTAAAAATCTTCAAAAATGAATAATGAAATGGTACATATCTTACAGTTTACCTATCGCAAGAACTAGCACGGATATAATAATTCTTGCCCTAATCTTTAATCACAGAAAACAGTCTAAGACTAAGAAAATTTCAAGTAAGTCATATTTGAAATGAGTTCGTTCAACATAGCTCAATTTTAGATAGAGAAGTATATCTGTGGTTTCCTATAAGGAATAACTACTGCACTATTGACTGTGCTAGTTCTTGTGATAGGCTGTGTGATACGAAGAAAAAGTTAGATATATTAAATTCGTACATTTCTTGAAAACATAAAAAAGATCACAAAAGATTATCTGATATTCTTGTTTCAAAATTTTATATCAGAACAATAATATACCTACTATTGAATATAATGGTGAATTAAAAAAATGACAATACTATTAGTATCACAAATCGTTTTGAGAATAGATAAAATGTATGAGATAAGAATATTCATATTTATAATACTAAATAAAACAGACTTCATAAAGTGCTCTGACTTCATGTAGGCCAATTTTTTGTTTGTTTCATTTCTTCTCTTTTAAGGTAAGACATGAATACAATCAGAGAATATATTTTTTGTAATTAAATGTAAATTATACTCATAACAATTAAAAAGTCAATATGAACGATTTTGGGACTCATTTTTTTATATTCAAAGAACTGCGAAGTGTTAAACACAGCTGCAATTATTTCGAAGAAAATAGGTGATTTTCTTGGATGATAATTAAAAGCATAAGGGGACTTGGCACCTAAGAATTTCGGAAAATCCATGAAAATATCGATTTTCCAATATTCAGTGGAAAATGATCCTTGAACCTTTGACTTAATAATCTGAATGTTTCAAAACAATCAGACAAATATAGTTATTTTGTCTAACACGTTATCAGGTGCAATGCCCACCTCCAATGTTTAAATCATGCATATTTCATGTGAAAATTGTAAAACCACCTAATTTTTTCCATGAAAGCAAAACAAGGCAGTTGTTTCAAATCGTAACGGTTTATTCTTTGTTTGTTTGCAGTTTTACTTTTTTCGCTTTTCTTTTTGTTTGAATTTCTCACGGTCAATAAAATTTCAATAAAATGGTTTAAAATTTATGCTGTGTAATAATAGATATTTGGTAAATAGAACTGCAGATCATTTATTAAATATTTTGACAAAAAAAAATTGAAAATAAGTGAAATTTTCCTAATTTTTTCGAAATTTTTCTAATAATCCCTATATATGATGATGCTCATTAATAATTATGGTAATAATATATATTAATAAAATTCATACCTTAGAACTTACAAATGTCAAGTTATTGCTCTGCAAAAAAACTAGATTGATATAAGTTGTTTTTATTACAATTTTATTGTGCTGAAATCTTTAAAGCTGTTTTTCTCATTTTGCTTTTTTCCAAAATTGTGTCTGCTACAAAATGCTAAAAGTCAATCCCATTTTATTCTAATTACTCACAAATACATACTTGATAGAATTAGGGATGAATTTGTAAAAATTTTGATTAGAAAATTTTTTAAAAATGTACAAAGTGAAAAATTCTGATATTTTCCAAAACTTTTCACAACATTTTGAACAAATTTTTTTTTCTCAGAAACTAATGTATAATTAAAAAATCAGATCCTATTTCTGTTGGGTACATTAAGAGGTTTCTTTCAAAAAAATTTAGGGAAAAAATATTAAAAATTGTATAAGAAGAAGCATTTTTAATAAAGGCTAAAATTTTAGAAAAATTTAAAATTTTTAAATTTGTCACTTTTGAAAACGAAAAATATTTTAGAAATTTAAGTTCCTGCACAGTTTACATCTATCTACTACAAAATTGAAAATGTTTGATCAAAATTGTGGAAAAAAAGTTTTAGGTGCCAAGTCCCCAGAAAAATAACTTCCCCAGTATAAACTGCTGTAAAAAATACATATTGTCAACTATTTATTGTCCAAATTTTTCTGTCGAAATTCATTTGTCTCCTGTTTGCTTTATATGTTTTTGTCTTTTTAATTTTTTAGAATTAATTCCGAGCACAAGATTTGGATTGTCACTAGGTGCTCTACGTTTCAACATAGATAAGTACACTGGAATTAATAGATAGAGGCAAGTGCAGCTGTTTATTGATAAAAGGATTCGCGATATGATTTTAGAATTGATATAGGTTGATTGGCGAAACGTGGTTCAATAAGTGTTACCTGTCGATGTCTGAAAACAATAAATTGTATGATATAAGCGTTACTTGATGAATGCACACCGAAGTAGAAGATCCAAGAATATCAGGTGTTTCCTTTATTTTTTATGTAATCATACTATCTCTGCATCAAAAAAGGCAAGGAAGATAGTGGATTTTGATCGGATCGCCATGTTCACGATTCAGACATTATATCTACGAAGCTGGATTCATGCCATTGCAAATGATCCCGGAAGATTTGACGTCATAACCAAGAGTAAGTTAGTTTGTAGTTAAGTTTGGCATGTGGCAGTGATGTGACCTGAATTGAATTCATTCACTGCCCATGTGAAGGAGAATATAAAATCGAAAGACTAAGGTGTTTTTATGAATCATTTCACATTGTCTTGCTAAATTTAGAGTTTATTCGTAAATTAGAGCAAAATTTAAAAAAATCAAATAAGGTTGAAGAAAGGATTCAAGATATTTCTGTTTCTTTTTGATCCGTAGAAACTAGACGTTTCATTTAAAACATCTGGAAGGATAGATATTTATGTATTAAGTACGCATTTCAGCAAAACGGATGTACACATTAAGAGAAATAATTTCGAAAATGAAGAGAACATTGCGCAGGTAGTTAAGAAGAATGATTCCATAAAGTTTAAATTAGGATGTTACGTTATATTAATTATTTTCTACATATTCTCAGAACTTTCAGCGACCTAAATTTTTATTTTATTAAAAATTTCATGCTTTTGTAATAAGCACCATTCTTTCATTTAGCAATTAATCATTTAATAAATTGTATTACGCATTTAATTATTTAATAAAATGTATCAAAACTCAATTGTCGTAATGAATTTTCCTCTTTTATTTCTTACTCAATGAAATATTTTTCTCGCATGAAAAATGAGCATAAGTCTGCATCTATAAAAAAAATCAAAGAGCATTGAAACAAGATTTATCAGTTTGCCATTTCTTTCTGATCTTTAAAAATGGGATATTTCAAATAAAACAACTAGGATAGCAATCATAAAGAATGTATGCAATAAGTATGCATCCATAGGTCCGGAGGCGAATTGTATGATGAAAGAGGGTTTATTTTATCCGAACAAATGAAGTATTTGTCTTATAGGAACCAAATTAAAATTTTGGAATTGATAGCTTTATCCAAGTATATAGCATCTCGCATCTGAAAGTTAAACGCCAACTGTAACTGAAGTAGAAAATATGAATTCTTCTTTTCTAATTTAAAGTATGATACTAAATCTTCACACCCAATTATTAAAAGAAATAGAACAAAATCTATGATCTAAAAACACATAAAGCAATGTTCATTTTTAGCAAATTTGTGTAAATAAAGCTTCATTTTCAGGCAAAACAGTTTAAGGTGAAAATGGTTCATTCATATCACTCAAGGACGATTACTTATAGTTATCCACATAATACAGTCAAGTTTCAGATCCAGGAACATATTTAGTTTGAGTTTTCTTTAACATTATCAGGATCTGAATGGTAAAGCTTTTGACCTTTTGCGTCCTCGGTGCAGTGAATATTATTTCCATTTTATGTTCTATGTTATTGCAGTTTTAAGTTCTTAGGTTGCCTATGATGAAAGAATTTCTTGCAATGACAGTGAAACAGGAAGATAATACAAAAATAGTATTGTTGGGTACTGAAAAGTCCGATATAAGGTATTTCTATTATTAATGTCTTAATTCATGAGAATGTTCTGAAACATGTAATCTTATTAATATGGCTCAATATATTCTGATTCATTTTCCTTTTGTGTTATTATAATAGACTAAATGGAGAATTTGTTTTCTTTTAATGCTTAAGAGTACTAAATTTTAAAACAATTACTATGAAACATAATGGAATACAGTGGAGACACCCCACTTACATACATTGATGACGATTTTTCTAATTTTACTTGTGCAGTCATTATATTTATTGTTCATAAAGCAAGAGTTTTTTTCTTATAAATGCGAGTATTGGTAATTTTTAGTCATCTACCTGTCTGCAATTGCTGCATTACATCATTAAGATCATATTTTTGTCTGTAAAGAAACGCTGATTCACCTAAGAAGCTAAGTTCTTTATTTGATTATTTCTCAGCGGCCATGAGATTGACTCACATATCATATTATAAATTCGATTCCCATAATTTTCTTAATTACTTAGACAGCTATCTGACGCATTATACTATTCACATTGTAATTAAGAATGTCAATCTTCACTGAAAATGCTTGAGCAATTCCACTTCTTGCTTTGAATGTCACCATTTATTTTTGATTGAAACCACTTTTGCTCGATCCATTTCTCGTACTTTTATTCCATAATCAGTCAATACTGTGTTTAAAAAAGCTTTAACCATCATTTAGGTTCAAGAATGGCCATCACAAGCAGTCAACGAGGAATCGCACAGGTCTATGCTTAACCATCAGAATCCCCTGATATATCTACAGATATCTTTGGTAATCTTACTCAACCAAATGGTTATTAGAGTTTTGTTTTTTACAATCCAAGAGCAGCTGCATGTTTTTGAGCTTTCAACCTCAGATCTGCAATGCTAGAGTTCTTATTGTTCAATCTCTCGGCTGCCATCAAGGCTGATAAACTGAAGGGATGTGTTGGCGTAGGATAGAACAAGAAACTGTGATGTGGTGTTGGAGCACTTGATGCAGGACCTGTCGTGGCACCGCTCCCCGTTGTCGTGTTAGCAACGGCTGCCGCTGCAGCTGCTGCAGCATAGTGTTGTGCAGCTGCAAGGAATGCCGGATCAGCGTAAGGTAGGTAATGCGCTCCTGGCACAAGATAGCGCTCCTGCGGTAATCGAGCCATGGCACTGGAGACATTGATGTATGGCGCTATTCTTGAAGACTCAATAGGCGTGCTTGTTGCCATCATGAGGTCTGAAGAAAGGGAGTTTGGCCCAACTGTAAATACAAATGAAAATGAAAGTTAAGGCTTCTGTTTTATCTAGTAAGCTATATTTTGTAGAAGTTTTCGAATTTCAGTAATTTCATGGTTTTTAATAAAGATATGCTGAACTTTCAAACGATTTCAATTTTGTAAATGAAAATTATTGAAAATTGCCATCAATTTTAAGTTTACGTTTTGAAAGGATTTTCCGCATTTGGCCTCTGCTTCTGGCACACATTCAATTTAATATTTTTAAAATACGTATGAATTGTTTTTCTCTCTTCTAAGCATAGGGTAAGTTTGTTTTTATGAAGGCTTTTATTCAGCCGGAAGGCTAAAGATATTTTAAAATCAATCTTATTAGCGTTTATATGTTTGTGTTTAGTTTTCTTTTTTCTTTTAAAATAATGCTTTTCAGATGGTACTGATCTCTTTTGTCTTTTGTTGGGGAATTTCGGGCTATATTTGGCGTAATGCAAGCTTCTTACAGAAAAATTTACCAAATATTTTGAATCCATTTCGAATATAGTCCTTAGCCCTTTGAAAAATGGACTAGAATGGATTCCTTTTTTGTTAAATTCGATTATCTCAGAGTACTTCTTAGTTCTTTGCTTTCTTTGAATGATTATGAATTGTTTTACATAGATTGTTGATAAAATATTATGAAAATGATGAGACTATTCCCCTTTAAACCTTTTTTCTTTACAATGATGTTTATTGAATTATTGTAAGTAATTATAAATTACGTGTTTTCCATCTCTTGTCAAAAATAAAGTGGAAAACAGACGTTTCCTCAAATGGCGACAAAACCTACGGAATTGTTTATAATATCTTCTAGAGAAATAAATCTGGATAGCTTTTGAGCTGATAAAATAATAAAAATTTCTAAACAATAAAATGATAATATCTTTACTTTTTACTTATATACAAGCATTAAAAAACAGCCAGTCTATCCTGAAATCTGTAACAACGCTCATTATTTTATTACTTTAAATGATTTGTAATGTTACATAAAACTAATAATCCTGTATATCAATATTTCACATATTGCAGTATTGTTCATAAGAATTATGAATTTTCCTTTTATGCATAGCTATTCAAGTTCAGCTCATAAAATATAAGAAAACACATGCAATTACATTTAAAAGGACTTCATATATTAATTTTAAAATATTTTACAAATTCTGATTCTGACAAGTTAAGACTTCCAAAACAGAGCATGCATACTTTTATCTATTCGTTCCTGTGTCTCATTCTAAATTCCTGATCCAAATTGACGCCGACTTCAAATTCCCTTTTAAACGGCCTCGTCCAGTAAATAACACTGTAAACTCAAGCCTTTTATTCTTATTGAATAAGAAAAGGAATGCAAGAATCACATAAATACAAAGGCAAGTAAGGGAGATAAAGAAAAAGGGCCCCAAAGACAACTGAATTACATGCAAGGGGGGGAGACAGGAAATTCCTTGGACTATGCGATATCACATTCACAATGACTGTAATGCTGATAGATGGTAACACAACCCAGCAGACAGCAAAAACAACCAGTCTGTCCAGTTCGCAAATCGAAGCTGGCCAAAAGGGACAGAATCCTCTCTACGAGTGGACAATCTAATTTGGCCAGCCGGATTGCTTAGGACCGGGGCGCTACTCTGCAAAATTTCCTAGTTAAATGGGACACTGACAGAGATGTTTATGTAACTAGCATTGGCAGCCATATCCCGGGTTCCCCTTTAAGTTAAGATAAATTGGTGGATCCGTTTTCCCTTTCTTAGGGATTCATACCCTCCCCCTTTTCCCTGTTTTGGGGGTTGCTGAGGGGGCTGGAGCCAGTGGTTTTTTCTGGATTTTTTGTTTTTGCCTACTGTGTCCGTTTCTGTGCAAGTGTCTTTTGATGTCAGTGGATATGTAATTGTTAGAATTGCGCACATGAGCTTTCCATCTTTTTCCAATAGGACTCCACCAAAGGGGTTGGCTGCAAATTTAAGAATAAACTTGTATTTCAAGTTTAAATAAACTTTCAGCCTTATTCAAATTTAATCTTTAAAGTAAGCGAACATATTTTTGGAGATAAAGGATTTTTTTAAGTGAGATATATTCCTTCCGAGGTGGGTAATGTACAACTCAAATGCAAAATTGTCAGTGAAATATCTTGGAAAAAGTTAAGCAGCACTTTTGTTGCCTCTCACAGGATAAAGAAGTAAATCATACTACCTAGGATTTGATTCTAAATTTGGAGAAGATACGAATGTTTGTTTTTCTGAAATTCTGTGACTTTTCATATTGTTAATTTTTCTCCTAAAATAAAAACTAGCTATTGTTTATTAATTATTAGCTATATAATTAGTTGAATAGACAGCGTAAGATTTAGTAACATAAAGTAAGATTAATTAGGGCACATCCAATGTCATGAGATATTTCATTCTCGAATGATACTTCAAATCATTGAAAAATTCTCATGAAACATGAGCAATCTCTAACTATGACACAGGTTCATCGGGATCCAAGTACCGAATATTCTGACGTCTCTCTCATCTATGTTTTCGTGATTCTCCTACAGGGACCAATTTTGACGATATTGATTAATTAATCTTGCGAAGTGCTTATTATATTTTTAGTTCTTGACAAAAATTTGAATGTAGTTACCAGACTAGTCAATAAAGTTCCATGTTGATTGAATACAACTTACAGTAACTAAATAATTTGTTTATAATATCATTCTTATATGATTCTTTAAGCTCATTCTCATTAATATAATCCTTTAATCAGGAATAAATCAGTTTTATTGCCATTATTCCGAATTTAAGAAGAAGGTAAAGGAGGAATTAAGGAATGATATCAAAGTTTTCATGCTATCGTCGTTTAGACGAATTCTGCAATTTTGGAAGAGATAAACTATATGAAGACCGTTCGTGCGTATGATAGTTTAACCAACGATAAAGAGAGCTTTGCAGTCAGAGTTATAAATTTATGCAACCATTTATATAAATTAAATTATTAAGCTGGAAATTAGTTGTCATACCCGCACAAGATAGAAATATAGCACCACATAGTCACTGACAAAGCATTAATGTATATTTGCCTTATCAAGGTCAAACCTTTTATTTTAAATTTTTTGAATTCTTGGCAATTTAGTTCATGGGTTTGCAAATCAAACGGATCTAAATATTTCTGATTAATATCTTAAATGTCGTGCTCGTGCGTCGTAAATGCAATATCGTTTTCTGAAATTTATCAGTTAAAATTAAGCCATTCGCAGACGTTTCAATTCGATACAAAAACGAAGAGTGCTTAATGATATTAATTCTCCTAAAAAAGAGAATATCATTCAATTAGATAGTTATGAAAACAAAACAGTTAAAGGCTTAATAGCAGGAATACGAAGTTTCAATTTACTTTACTCGCATTGGGACTACGATGATCTTGTAGCATAGTTGCGGATTCGTTTTCGATGGATGTCGATTCTACTATAGATCCACCGATCATTTGGCTATGGCTCCTACTAAATACGGGATAGTTAGTGTACTGTGGCAGTATAGAGAATGGGGTACTGTAGTGTTGTAATCTCACGAAGAAAGTACCATTTTCAAAATTACAAAGTTCGCCTTGGTTGGTCATCATGTAGCTTCAGATCGGAAAGTTAATCCGAAAAATGAAAGCAAATTTCTAGTTTATTGGAATCAAATGTAATTAATATAGATGCAATAGATTACGAATTCAATTAAAATTTTAGGATCTTTTAGATTCATCCTTTTTAATATTTGAAATAAAAAAAAATTAGGAAATTGTTTTGAAGCTTGTGAAACAACAGAAACTGGAAAATATACTGAATACTGTCTGCGTGGATGTAACAAGAATTATGAAGAGAGTTACAATGAGGTTATTTTTTGTATTATTGTTACAAGATTCAAATCTGTGCCGAGGAAGGCTGAAAATTTATTTACCGATTTAATTTTATTTTTCAACGTTCCGAAGATAATATGTAAGACTTTTATTTCTGTGGATTTCAAATTTGATTAATATCCAATTTCTATATGATATGAAGTTAACAATTGCATTTATTATTGGTTTAGAAGTTAACAGCAAGTTTTAGTAAATCATCATTTCACATTGGGACAACTAACTCTCAAATATTAAGCGTATTCCATGATTTGTGATTCGGATAGTAAGTATGATATTCTCCATAATGTGTTGTGAAATTCTCTAATACTCGGCCATCGGTCGACAAATAGGCCCTTGTAGACTGCGAACCCCTCCCGGAGAATCACTTAACTTCCGAAGACATCTCTGGATCGGGAAAAACCGGAGTAGAGTTTTGTCAGCAGTTCTCAGAAAGAGCTTACATTTCATTTCAGTCTCACTCTTTCACTCTGGCCGTGTCACTTCTGGGGCGGACCCTGATTTTTCCATGTCTAGCAGGGTGAGGAGGACCTTCCAGCACAAAATAGATCGACACACTAATGAAATAAAGATTGCAGCGTCGCAGCCCATTCCGTTTATTCATTCTATTCTCGCTTCGATACGCAGAATCACCCTTTCAGATCAGATTTTAGGCTTTCAAAAGGAATGAGGATATGTGGATTGTAAGGGCGCAAATCTTTCGCTATGTCTAGTTACATTATAAAATTTAACCTCTTAAAACTTTAAAAACGCATTATCGAAATGAAATGGTTCAAAAATTATAATAAGTAATCTAAAATAATAAAATCAAAATAAATATATTCAAAAGTAATAATCAAAATATCAAATAGTTTTAAAAAGGAATGAGGGAATGTAGATAGAATGGGTACAAATCTTTCACCATGTCCTGTTGCATTAGAAAATTTAACCTCTTAAAAATTTAAAAAACATTTTGTCAAAATAAGGATTCCTTTGTGTATCTTTTAGTCAATATACGATAAATCAACGAAATTAGAGTAGTTTGCATCTTAACATAATTTATTGATTGTATAATTAATGCTTCTGACAATTAAAAGTTCTTTATCAAAACAGGAATTCAATTCTAATAATTTTAATTTATCCACTGAATTTTCTTCAGTGTTTGCCACTGTCATGTTCTTAATTGATGACTGTTTAATTTCTTTGAAAATAAAGACGGTTTTTCATTTCTTATTAATGGAATTCAAGTAATTAAAATATTACGAAAATACATCAAGGTGTTAATATTTTTTTTAAATATATACATAATAAAAATTCTATTTACATTAATCATTAATTTTTACATTTAAAATATTTTATTTACAGCTAAAAATGAAATGTTTTTAAAAAGTGGATATTCGATCTGAAATTTTGCCAAATATTCGATATTCAGCTTTTCGGCCACATCACTATTAGTTACATCTAGTCACAACCATGCAATTTTGACAGTGTATTATAGTAACTTATTAGAAATCAAATTAGTTGCATTTCTTCACTTAACAAGAATAAATAACACATTAATTTTAGTTTCCAATATTAATATGGCCAAGGTTTAGTTTAGTTTAGTTTTATCTACGTCTCGTTTTGTAGCAACACGAGGGCTATATCGAGACGGACCTCGCAATTTTGAACCTCGTTTAGATGACGAGGACGACACCTGAGCTGGCACCCCTCTCCAAACTTCCACACCACACCAGTTGGAGGACATTTGGCCCCGACGGATTTAGCATGCACCAGACCCGCTTACACGGCGGTTCTTCGGTGGAATCAGGTTAATATGGACAGGATTTAACCCATAGATCTGAATATCGTTGGCAGCATTATAACCTATATTTATATAGTCAGTAGTATATTAATATAGCCTATACAAACATCCAATGATACTATGAAATAATCAAGAAATCAGTAGATATTTGTACTTTCATCCACTTCCACCATACCAGCACAACTAGTAAAATCACAGATTAAAAGAAAAACTATTTGTTTTAGAAGTACCATTTCTAATAATATAAATATAACAGAAATTAAATAATAACACTGTTTTAAAGAAAAAAAACGACAAAGAAGGCTTCATTTTATCCTGTTAAGTAATTTATTATCTTTGTTGAAAACAAATTAGATTATAATTCAAATTGTTGCATATTTTATATCTAGCCTCCAAACATCTTTCAGAAACTTCATGCAGAAAGCTGCAAAAGCTTCTTCAGTTTATCTAACAAGTTACAAAAGTGCGGATATCCATTTGAAAATTTAATAGAATTCGTGCATTTTTACTTTCTCGTATACAAGTATGCAAAGAGAAAGTATTGTAATCGTCAAAAAATTCGAACTCGAGATTTTGACGAATCTCCACGTTTTAGACCTCCCTGAGTCCGAAAAACACAATTTTGGAATTATGTCTGTCAGTGAACACGATAACTCGAAAACTATTAGAGCTACGGGAATGAAATTTGGTACGTGGTCTTTAAACATAATTTGTAGGTTTCTATAAAATTTTGGACAAAATCCGTCAACGGGAAGTCTGTCTGTCTGTATGTCCGCGGCCATGTGAACACTATAACTCAAAAACTTGAATAGCTAGATTGATAAAATTTGGTACATAGTTTTATAGTCATGAATGTAAGTCCGTATAAAATTTTGGACCAAATCCGTCAAAAAGAGGCGTTAAAATTGCATATTCAATTTCTTTTAATCCTATTCTCATGCTCATGCGTACTGGTAGCAATCTGTTATTGTTGTAAATTTTATTTACAACAATAAATAATGTTTTCAAATATGAATTCTAACAATTTTTTTATTGTTGTAAATAAGATTCAAACCGATCTCATTATTTCAGCAAATCTTTTATTTACGCGCTTTTGCAATTGTTACTGTTGTGGTAGTATAAATTGTTTCCTTGGGAATTCAATTCCAAAGCAGAATTTTCGCTTTATTATTCATTGTATTGCCTATTTTATCGCACCTGCTTCAAAGTAATATTTTTTTGAAACGTGGCAACAGATATTTGATTTCAGGTTTGTTTTTTAGTTTGTTTCACTTTTTCGTATACGAAGTATACAAAGAGAAAGTATTGTAATCGTCAAAAAAATTCGAACTCGAGATTTTGACGAATATCCACTTATAAACTATACGAGAAAGTTTAGAGGAGATCACTCCCGCTGGTTTATTATAGGTCAGTGAACCAAATCAATTTTCTAGAGCTTTTATAGTATAGTAGGTAGAATTTTATTAATAAATGTTTACCTTCTATCTGCTATGCAAATGTCAATATGCTAAAATATTTTAAGTTTATTCGATCATAAGAATTTAAATTTCATAAATTCAAATTTTAATTAAATTTAAAGCATTAAAATTATTTGAAATCTGAAATGTTTTTAGGGAACAAGACATGAAAAATTTCCAGAGCCTCAGAATATTTTTACTTTACATGGTAGAAAAAAAGGAAAAACTCTCATTGCTCTTTTAACACTTTATCACGGAAAACAAAATTTCAGAGATTATGAACTGATTTAACCAACAATGTATATGCATGCTGTCAGATGATGAAGCAATATATTTGAAAATTATTAGCCAGAATTTGAGGCAATGACAAAATGTAAATCGAGAATCGGGAACGCTGAAAATCGTCTGCAAGTAACAAAAATTCGAAGCGACGCCATTTTGATCTGAAAGCGTTGAAGCAAAATGGGACGTGAAAATAACGTATGCTTCGCGTAATGCCTTTTAAAGCGCACGGTACACTGAGTGCTTATGGGTGCTTCCTTATATTTTTCACACAAAAAGAATTTTTCTGTATGTGTGCTTTATTTTTGCATATATGTATCTGCTCCGAATATTTTCCATTTAATGTTTTCTGTTCAAAAATAGGGAAAAACGCAGCTAATGTAAGCTCTCCTTCTGTGGCACAAGCTGGCCGAAAGGAAAAGTGAAGTAAGCCGTCAATCTTTTAGTACATTTTTTTTGCATTACGTTTTACAGTTTGATGTTTTAGCATTAAAATGGCCTTAATGCATTTAAATACAAAATACATGGGCCCACAGTTATATTTCTCATATACTAAATTTCTTTTAAAATTTGCATTTTTATAGATGAAGCATTTCTTCATCGATGAAAAGAACTGTTGATTATACCATAAGATGAAATAAACTGTATTTGGCATGAACGTTTGTTCTATTTGGAGCAAAAATAAACTGATTCTTCTACTCTCTATAGCCACGTTGTATGTTTCCTTTATATTAAAATAGATTAAAATTTTCTTTTGTGTGTTGGATATTTTAAATAAGTTTTAAGCGTATTTTTCTTAAGCGCGTTTTATTGAATTGTATATTTCTTGGAATTAGAATTTTAGCAATTAAATCAAGTCCTCTTCTGAATTTCTAACCTTACCTTTAGTTCTCTTTAGAATATTAGTTTATTTTTTAAAAAAAATATCGAAATTTTCATTCATCTAGAATGTCTTAATAAGATTGTACACATTCTTTCCCATTTTTTCAAATATCTTCAAAATTTTCTTAAAATAATTCATTAACACAGAAATACCAATATAAATCTTACAAATTTACTAGAGGTTAGTTTTCCCAAATCTATTCTATCTTCTAAAGAAATCATCTGATGCCCAAATAATGAAATTAACCTTTTCTTCACTATGAAAATTTACGAAATTTGTACATGAAGCAAGTAGGTAAAGAAATAAAACAGAAAATTAAGTCCTCCTCATAATGAAATATTTTAATTATGCTATCACTCACTGATATTAATGTAAACATATGGTCCTATTAATAACCTGAACTACATACATTCAGAATTCTTAGGATTTTTAAAATTCTCTAAATAAATTATTTTTGAATATTCTGTTACTCATTGGACAAAATATGTGTTAAGGAGGCAGTTCTATAAATGTACCTATATAATTAATTATGCGCGTTTTAAAAAATGATTAGAATTAATCCATTCGTTTCTACTAGCAAAAATGCCTTATGAAATAATCTAATTAATTTTATATATAATTCTCAATTAAAAGAGAACTCATTGTGAGTTACAACGTATCTATCAACAAATGCAATAATAATCTTAATCGACATCATTTTATGTAAACCATCAAATTTTAAAACCTTAACGAAAGCCATGTTCGTGCACAGAAGTCTTTTGATACAAGTCACTTTTATCCTCAACAAATATAATTATCCCTATCAGCAAGTGAAATAATTTTAATCGACATCATCAAATTTCGCACTTAAAAGAAATAAACATATAGTCGCGCGCAAAAGTCTTTCGACTCAAACCACTTTTTACCTCAAAACGACTCCAGCAGGAAAAGGCATATGCTAGGCGTCGACCATACTTCACTTTTGCAAAAGAAACGCAATACGAACACTTGAAAGCCCCCTCCCAAAAAACAAACAACAAAAGCACGCGCACCCCCTATTTGCATACACTCGGGGGCGTATTCCCCTTCCTTTAGTTGTGGAGGCATCTTCAAAACAAAGAAAGAAACGATGGCTGGTTGCCCAATAAACACTTTGGTTTTCAATAAAAAGCAATTCTTGGTGAAATAAGAATTCTTCCTTTTCTCAAGCAAAACAAAAGAGAAAGGAATTTGCAAGAACCAAACGGCATGAAACGTTCTTAAAGATTGCTTTTAAAGGGGCGCAGAAGAAGGAATACTTATCCGGATTCGTATTCCTGAAAGGCGCTCTATCCATATATTTTTGCCTTATTTTACACTTATTCGGTTATTTATTTGTGCGAAGCGCAACTTTCTTGAACACATATGCGCTCTGCCATTTTTTTTGTTCTATCTTTTTTGTCCTGTTCTTTCTAAGAGAGAGCATCGTATGTAAATTCTCCGCCAAAGGTGGAAGGTTTTCAAGCCTATTACATTTTGGCGCCGTACGGCTGTGATTTCCGTGTTCCATTCAAAAAGAAAAACTCCACCCATTCAGACAATGAGTATTTAAATGGAATCATTTAATCCTTTAGGATAAACAAATGGTGTCTACTTACCAAAACAAACGGAACAGCTAGACTGTTTTTGTATCTTTTTGATAGAAATAATGATGCTAATAAAGTACAGCAAAGAATTATTATGTGAAGTAGTTTTGGATTAAATAGATTTCTTTCAGTGGAATTTTTTTATTTTTGTTTTTGTTTCGCCCACGATCTATCCTAAAAGTTAGTACAAATAAAATTATTTAATTTACTGTATTCAAGGTTCAACGTAATGTGTTTTCTCAATGCACTTCTAAGATAAAAATCCGGCAAGGTAGAACAGCTGGTCAGATTTTTTGGATAAAAGTACTGATGATAATCAAGTACAGCAAATAATTATTATGTGGATTAAATTGATTTCATTAAAAAGTTTTGTTTTCGTTTCTGCATTTTATTTAACATGAATTTGACCTAAAAGTTTACACTTAAAAAAAAACCCTAGAATTTCCAGAAATAATTTAGTATATTCACTGATACGCTGCTTTTTCGATAAACATTCAAGAAAACAAATGTTTCTACAAAGCAGCTTAGCTTGTGTATCACTAAAAGAGGAAATAAGAACTTTTAAATAATCTCAAAGATTGGGAAATAAGAAATGTAAAAGAGGTAATGTAATAAAATTGTTTAACAATTTTAGCTTTTATGGGAAGGTGGAATTTTCAAATTTTCTTATTTGAAAACAAATATAAATGCTGTTATTAAGTGCAGAAAATATTCAATTTCTAGATGTTTAAAAAGTGAATTTTCTTTTATGTATTTGTGATACTATCAGATTTTTATTTTTCTTGAAAATTACTTTCCAGATAAATGTTTTTGTTAATATTACTCACTTTTTAGAGCTAGTTTATATTCCAAGAGGTGTTGAAAGGAACTAAATATTCTACAAATAAATTTACATATTGTGATAACAATTATAAAAAATAATCAATTACACAAAATCATTATTTAATATGATTTTAAAGCAAAATGTTTTACAATTTGCAGGCATTTTATGAGGTAACTATTATGTTTAGCCACAGATAATTAAGGTGATTAAGATGTTTTTTTTCTTAACCAAATTTTTCTCAATAATTTAAATGAACTCGCAACCAGAATAAAGTACCGATCTGTTAAAACCATTGACATTTTTCTGATGGAAGCGTTGCTTCGTTGAATTAAGGAAGATTAAATTTTTATTCTCAGTTCTGAAAGTGTCATTTGGTTTTCTCTGTAACGGAAAAGTGGATAGGATTAATTACTCTTGAAAAATTGAGGGAAGTTTTCAAATTCGACTTTTCTTAATTAACCCTGCTTTTTACTTAAAATCTCGGGAAGTTTTTTGCTTTTTCTCTATAATACCGCTGGTTATTTTTTTTCATTATTTTTATATGAAACGTTTACAAAACAGTCTATATACTTTTGCGACGTGCCAAATGAAAATTTTGAGAGTAAGTCTCTTCTAGGGTAACCAACTGAACTCTATGGAGAAATTGAGATGTGATTTTTCTACTCCCCAAAGCAAGATGGTTAAAAATCTCAGAGAAGTCTGGACATTAAATCTAAGATCAAAGTTATTCCCCTTTGTCACTCACAACAGTAAACGTTTCCTTTCCGAAATCGTCAGCAATATGAATATTTCTCAAATCCTTGCAAGTGATTTTTCTAGCAATTTTTGAATGTTACCAAAATCTTACTACAAAGAGACATATGACTTTAGTACAGATTACTTCCGTGTGTTTATGAAGTAGTTGGAGAAATGGTTCCTTTACCCCTTTTAGAAATAATATTTCCACAACAATATTTTATGAGAGACATTTTTACAGAATTCTGATCTTGAAACAAATTTTCAGAAATTTTTTTTTGCATTGATATCTTTATTAAAGCCTGCTTCTAATCAAGGAAATAAAACTTTGATGGTCTTTCTATTTAAATTTGATGGTACGCCTATAATTGAAAGAACTAACTCTTCCTTAATGAAATCTTTGAAATGCTTTGTTCAGATGATAAAATTGATTATTCTTTTTACTGTTATTCTTTTTTAACAAATTTTTGAAAATATACTCAATGGTCCATTCCTTGTTAGTCTGAAAATGTATAAAATTAATCTGCGATTTTATTATGAGTATAGCTGTTTTCGAAAAAAAATATACAGTAAATGCTTTAATCCTTTCGTGTTCATTGGTTTCGCAGTGAAACCAAACTGCGCATGGGCAAAACGCAGCGTAATTTTTCTTTCACAACATATGAGCCAGTTATATAGTCAACTTATATAAAAATTCCAGTTCAATACCATTAGTATTCACAAAGATATCGGCATTGAAAGTGCAACAAAATGACGAAGGTTCTTGCACAAATTGATATTTTTTAAAATTGAATTCTTCGAAAGTAATATTGAATTTTATGAAGGCTGAATATCCTGAATACTCGTGTATATTTATAAATTAAATACATAATTTAAATTGCATTTCGATGATAACTTATTCGGAGGAAAAATAGCCCATTACCGTTCATCAATTTAAATGTGAAACCACAAATTTCTTAAAAATAAAAAATGATAATTTTTTTCCTTTACATATTTATAATCAGCTGCATGCCTAATACTCATTTTTGAAATAAATTTAGTAAATTTCAAAACGAAGCATGTAGTGAACTTGAAAAGGTTAAAACGAATTGGTTTTCGTTGTTAAATTTATAATATCGTGCTTACATGCAAAACTTTCTATTGGCGCTCTGATTTTGAGAAAGATTAAACTTTTGCTTATCATTAGACAAATATTTTACCTTTATGTCAGATGAACATGGTAAGCTTCTATCGAATGTGTTTTGTATATTTTTGAGCATATGCATTTCTTTGGCGTTTGTTTTGTGACAATTGACCTAAACAATGTTTTGCAATTAGAAGAGATCATAAGTTGTGAATTAAGATTACAATGAGAATTGTTACATTAACGAAGTAAAAATAATTTCAGACTTACTTTTTTGCATTTGACTTTCATGTTTCCGACACTTGGCTCTTCGATTTTGAAACCACACCTGAAAATAGAAATAAATCTGAGTCAAATGAAACGTAAATATATCTTGATTGTCTTATAAATCCTCAGATCAATTTATTAAACATGGACAGCTAGTCACACGAGCTGCGAAAATATCAGGAGGCTCAGCTTACTTGAAATGAAGCTAAAATATTTTTTTGTTTATTTTATAAGCATAAAATATAAACAAAAAATAAAATCCAGCAAGATGCATACTTCAAATAAAATAGTGACTTTGATGAGCTATTGTAGCAATTGATCAGCCTTTCCTTATTTTATTTTCTTCGAAACTCTACATTTTATATTCTGAGTGCAAGCCGCTTAAAGGATTTATATAAAAATTCTTAAGTAATGCGGATGCTGCATAAAGATATTGGGAATTCAAAATTTTACTTTTACAGAAAATTTTTACACCAAAATTATTAGAAAAATTTCTTACAATTTGTTATTCGTTTGTTAAAATTTTTGTTATGTTTGATAAAGAAATTAATTCATTAAGGATTAAAATAACTTTTTAGAATTAAAATTTGCTTAAATAATTTTATTTTTAACTTGGTATAATATTATAAATCAAATATGTCTTCATCAGTAAAGTTCTTCGTAAATATCTTCTAGAATTATGTATTTCAAATGAGAAAAGATTTAATGTATTTTTCCACATTATGTAAAAAGATATCTCGATCTATTATATTTTTTCATTTTTTAAATGCGCGTCTTTCATTGATCCCGTCCATTTATTTGAAAATATTCAAAATAAATCTCTACTGGTAATAAAAATGAATGTGTATGACTTAGTTGATACATTACTGGATAGACAATTGGACTAGAGCTTAATTTGACACAAACATACGTTGGAGGGTGGGAAAATGCACCTCGGAGAGATTGAATCAGAATTTTAATTAATTAAAAATTAAGCAAATTTTTGAATTTTTTCGTCGATATTCCAAAAATATAATCGCGGTAAAATAATTTTTAAACCGTTTTCAAATTCAAAAAATTATCTTTTTTTATGATATCAATTTTTTTTACGTATAATTTTTTTATAATTTTGGCAATTTTTTAGAAATATTTTTAGCATAATTTGCAAAAATACTTTTCAGTGTTGTAATGAAATTCAAACTGTCTTGATTGTTTCTTCAAATATTTAATTACGTCTTTTTTCTTCATTGCTAAACTCTAGGAGTGAAAATTCTGTTTACATTTTCAAAATCTCTGGTAATGTTGTACTGCATTTTTCCTTTTTGATTTTATTTTATTCATTTTTTTGTGAATTCTATAAACAAAGCCCACTAAGATATTAAGTATACTAGGAAATTAATTTATACTGAATGATTATACTCGCAATTTTTTTAATTTTCTATCAGCATGTTTAAGTCCAAATAAATGCTGTTAGAAGTCCTCACATAATGCACATAAATTGCGCCGCGCAAATTTAATATTGGAATCAAAGCGCATTTTGCATGAGGAATAAATATATTGAAGATATAGTACAGAGTAAGACAACTTGCAATTAGATGTAAGATAATACGGACATACACGTTTTTCATGGAATCATGACATCTAACTTCATTAGAAAGACTAAACTACACAAAAAGCGGAATAGGTGTAAGGCTACTAAAATGTCACTACCTAAATTTCTGCCTCAATTCGGTGTTAAAAAATGCTTTCTGAATTAACCATGAGTATCAAGTTATGCATGAGAGATTTATTCCAAATTAAACGCAACCAATATTCTGCACGAATTAGGTGGTCGCCAAAGGCGGCTAGTGAATAGTATATTATTCATATCTTCTGAAGAAATTTAAAAAAGTTGCCTTCTAATATGGTTGAAGTTACCTTCTTCTATATTAATAATATGGCTTTATTATTTAACAAATATTGATGAAGTTTAGATTCATGATGAAATAATTAAAGAAAAACACCCATTTTTTAAAAATAAGCACTGAAAATGGAGTATAAATTTCTGTATTCGTTTCCGTATTAAAGACGCTCCCTTTATTTTTGAGTGAAACTCTTTATTCTATGTTTGTCCGTAATTTATCCCCGCCTAAAAATGTTCGCAGCTAGCTTGACGTCAAATGTTCATTTTGCTATAGCGAAGCCAGCTCTAGCTCCATAAACGCGTGAAATATTTCAAACACAATTTTCCTCCATTCTTCATACGGCCCAAACAAACAAACGCTTAAATAATGAAAAAGAAAAGGTCGCGTTCATTCCATAAATTTATCGCAGGCACATATCCCCCTATCTCTCGCTCTCACAAAAGACTACACCCGTGCAAAATTTTGATTTAAACGCCAGTTATGAAACTGTGACCGCATCGAACCCCCTTCCACCCCGATCCCCCACCCCACCATTATCCCTCATTGAATTACTAAATGCCGTGTTGTTATTGGACGAGAAATGCTAAATCATCTCCACGTGACAATGAAGCGCGCATCCGCGGCGCCGGAGTGAGCACCGGGAGCGCAAAGGGGATCCTCGGAGGCAAGAGAGAGAAAGGATGAGGAGGAAACTCTCCTGAAAAGACACTCAAAGGGAGCCTACTTTATTAATGAATTTTCCGGTTGGGCTATTAATCACTGCTTTATCTGGACAGAGGTTCTTAATGACACGAAAAAGACTCAGGGGAACCCCTTTGATGTGGAAAGTACGGGAGGAGGGAGGGATGCAGGGAAGAAAAAGAGACACTCTCCCTGGATGAAGTTCGGTCGGAGGGGGGTGGAAGGGAGCCTCTGTTCTTTCATCAGCTTGATTGCATTAAGGCGAGCCACTTATAGCTGATAAATTCAATCTTGTTAAACGGCAATTTAGTAATGAATGGATGGGACCGGAAACTGACGCGAATTATGTAAATCCCTTGATAGTCCGGTCGAGGGCCTAATTGAATAGCGTTATACCCTTATGTGACCGCCGCTCGGTCGTTTGGACCGTCCTTGCCCCCACCTACCTCCCGGACTTGATATCCGGGCCTTTTGTTCATTAGGGCTAGCAATAGGGTAGTGTAGCTCTTTACTCCGCAAAGTAAAATAGAGCAATTAATCAGCCAGATTTTTCGACTGGAGTCGGGACCGATCGAAATAACTCGCTGGCCCCGTCGATTGGCGGAGCGCTTTATTGTTGATCACCGGAGAAGAACGTTCGACATTTCATTTCGATTAATAAGCAAAGGGTATGGAAAAACCGACTTTGATCATTTTCGTAAGACCGCGGCTAGGTTAAATTGTTTTTTAAAGTAGTAAAGAAGATGGATAAATGTAGAATGTTCCATATATTGAAAATGCAAACAGGTTTCTGCATGACCTTCCTTTAAAATTTTTGTTTCCATTGATTATCACATGCAATTTCAAGCTGATTTTCGCAATTTGCACCTAAGGCATTAATTGAGATGCAATTTATTTAAGGTGTTCGTTTCCAACTTCGGGATCTAGGCAAAATATTTTGGAGAGAAATAGGGTCGGACAGTTTTTCTAACCAAACAGGGTCGCGATTGGAGAAAAGGTGAAGAAGTTCTGGAATAAACAATTTTTACATTTTTTTTAATTTTAAAAATATCAGTTGATAAAGAACTTAAAAAGATAGACTCATTTTGCTCAAATTCATCAACACTGTTAAATAACGCGATTTATTTGTAGAACTTTAATCTAAGAAGCCATAAATCTAGCATCAATTGTCATAAACTAGTGAATGAAGCTGAACATATCACCAGAAGATCAGAAACACATAATTCCCTGTTGATATTATAAGGATTAGTTTTTCACTTCATGGTAATCACTTTTTTATGTTTAGGGGAAAGTCGGAAAAGACGACGAATTCCATTTTTCTAAAAAATTACCCTAAATGAATGCCCCGATTCTGCATCATCAGAGACCTATAGCGACGAGCTACCCGTGTTACAGCAAAAGATTCCACCCCGTTATTAGTGTGATTCACAGTACGCGGTAATGTGTTTCTGAGTTGTTCCTACGCAACTTTTGGTTGCTGCTTGGTAAGTGATAGGGTTCACGGAGTAAATATTTTTTATTTATATACGTGATATTCATAAAGAGCTGATGAAAACGTGTTCAATGATGTATAATTTTAATTTTTTCTGATGAGCTGATATCCTTCAATGATTTTTGAAATAGAAAGGTGAAGTCGAATAAGATGACGAACCCTTCCACGCTAATTCATGAGCTCTACGTGTTACCTGACTGCCACTTGCCCTTCATCGAACTCACTGGCACTCCAGTGAAAATTGATTTCATAAAAAAAGGAGAAAGAGGAAAAAGAAGATAAACGGAAACTGTGACAGCTGAAGAAGGCTGAAGTTAATAAGACTAAACGCAACAAATCTGCTAAGATTTTTACTAAAAAGATGAAAGTAGCTAAGTGACACCTCGACTTCTGATGTTCTCAATCTTAAAACTCAATTCCTTCATTTGAATTTCCTTACGCTGTTGACAATCTGAACCCAGAGGATCTCGATAATGAAGAATGCATCATTTGCAGTGGGCAAGGGAAACGGAATTAGGATTCCAATGTTTTATGTGCTTTATGTCTGACCCCATTCCACTTGTAGTGGCTGGGACAGAATCCAAGTCCATGGTGATTCGATTTTTATAATTGATTTCATTTCTTAAGTTTTGAATCTAAAATTTCTATTTCATTTGTTTTATGCAGTTACTTCAGTTCGATTATGTTTGTTTTCTGTTATGTGCAATTTTTTATGATCAAAATGTGATCTCAACAGTTTTTAATAGTTTTTTTGAGAGCATATAATGTTGAATTAAATTGCTATCTCAGTTCGTGATCTTACACGACATCGTTCGTCATCTTACCTTCACAGTCGGGTAAAATGACGAAAATGAATTTTTTTCTCTCTAAAATGAAATTTTGAGGTCTCAAATTTGAAAATGAAATTTAAAAAAATATCACTTTACAGTAAAGAGTTTCAAGAAGATTTTGCCGGAACAATAATCCTCCTGCAACGAATATTGAGGTCAGAAAAAATCCTGAAAGCGTAAGGTCGGTATCTTACCCTATATCTAAAAATTCGACGCTCTTTAACCTTTTCAACCCGACTTTGGATGATTAAAATTTAACTATGAAAAGTACTTAAATCTAATGTTGACATACTAAAAGAAGTATATTATAAGTTTTCCACTTTTCCCATTTCCTGGCTCCCAGAGAGGCAGTGTGAGTACATGGATGAGTGGCGCCAGATAAGTAAGCGGGCACTCGTTTCCCTTGGGGGTATAGCAATGTGGGGGTTGAGTTACCTCCCACCGATGATAGAACGTACCTCCTTCGGGAGGAGTTGGGCCGTGGCCTTGTTATAGGTATTAGGATTCAGGCGTCAGTACTCGAGCTATTGCAGCGGCTGTCATTCAGAGGCATCGTATGCTAAGGCAGGCTGTGTGTGGGGGGGGGCGGAGCTTTTGAAGTTGAGGTTTCCCGTTTCCTGGAAATCTCTGTGACAATATATCCCAATCGTATAGTCGACTGAGACTGTTCCAGTAAAATATCTGTGAAAGTCTCTTTCCTGTCATAAGATTATGATATCAGGGAAACAACTTTACAGCTTCGTAGCAATAATCTTATTACGAAGACAACAAAAACATAAGTCCGCCATTTGCAATCTGAGAGTGTTTCTAAGTTTATTTAATCGTAATTTTATCCCCTAATTCCTTATGAACACTGAAAACATAAAATCCCATATAAGAGTGGGATTTATTTACCAATAGGAAATGAAGACTAATCTCCGGGACGTATATGCCCATTAGGGCTGAAAGGGTTAAATTGATTCCTTACTTTCTGTTTTAAATGAATCGACTTTTTTTTATATGTAAACATAACTCTTCTAAGAGACGAATTAAATTGTAAAAAAGACCTGTGCACACAAAAAGGTGATGATGAATGGTTATATAATAATGTTGTTTTTAACGTTTATGAGCATGATTCATCTATTTAGAAAATGTTTTATTGATTGCATTTGTTTTCATAAGAAAAACACAAAGAATTAATAATTTTTCTTCATTCACATTTTTGGTCTGATACAATTCATTTTTACTTTATTTTTCCTTATGCAAAGTATATTTTAGATTCCAACATTAAAATGGCGCAGCGCATTTTTCGTGCAGTTGCATGTTAGCTGAATTAAAACATACAGATAAAACGAATTAAAGATTAGCAATCATAATGTTTGAGCTTACTGGATTTATTTACTATCTTAGAGGACTCTATCTACAGAAAAATTGATGAAATGAAAAATAAAGAAAGTAAAATCCATTTGAATATTACTTTAGCTTTCAACAATGGAACAAAAACATGCAATTAAAATACTTGCAAAAGCAATGAAAACGGATTGAATTTCATTGCAACAATCAAAAGCAATGCTGTAAATTCTGCATAAAAATATTTTTGAAAATTTATTAAAATTAGGGAAAAAAAATTGGACGACAAATAAATTTTGTCGTTTAAAAAGATTATTTTTTAAATTTTAAGATTGTGCAAACATCGTATTTGTGCGATATTCCCGGAATTTATCAACGAAAAACGTCAAAATGTGGCTTAATTTTTAATAAATTAAATTTCTAATTAATATTTCGAAAAAATCGCCCCCTTGTGCGCATTCCCACCCTTCTATGTACAAGGTGTTTGAGAAAGATCTTTATTATTCTGAATATTAATAACAAAAATACGAAAAGGTGAAATGGAATGCAGTTTGCGGCAAAAGAAATCTGTTTTTATTTATTTATTTTGTTTCCACAGTTCCTTTAATGTAGCTCTATGTGCGAACATTCCACCTGCCTGGAAAGTTTCACCGCAATAACTATAGGATATGGGACTCTGAAAACACAAACATTTCAGTCGAACATGAACGAGACAGCCCCAAACTTAATGCTTGGCGTGGTCTTTTTCATGACGCCACGATTTGGATCCATTTTTATTTGTTGAGAAGACGGTAACAGTGATCTGCATGGTGATCTTGAGTTGTACGTTATTCCATAATTGGAGCATTGGCTACCAAATGTTTTACTTCAGCAGGATGGTGCGCACCTCACTGAATTCGTCCTGTACGCGAATTACTTAATAGAGTGTTTTCCGAATGATGAATCGGGCGTTAAGGGCCAATACCTTAGACTCCACGATCGCCCGACATAACTCCACTGGATTTTTTCTCGTGGGATTATGTGAAAGACACTGTTTATTAAAAGCCTGTTTCTGGTATTTCAGTTTTAAAGGAAAGGATACAATTAGAAATCCTCACTGTTGCATCACAAATGTTAAAAAAAACCCTTGGCGGGAAATTGAGTGCAGACTGGACATTCTTCGTGCTACTAAGAAGTTCAAGCAGAGCTACATTATATTATTAGTATTGTGAAAAAATTGTTAGATTTCTCCATTCTTTTGCCGCAAACTGCATTTAATTTCACAATTTCGTATTTTTGTTATTAATGTTTAGAATAATAAAGATCTTTCTCGGACGTCCTGTATATCTGTGCTAAATTTGGTAGATTTCGGTCTTACGGTCTGTCCTGTAGAGATGCAGCAGACACGCAAAATCGCTCATACAAGCACACATTCGCATTTATTATTAGTAGAGATTAAAATGCTTAAGTACTCTAGATATAGAAAATTTCGAGATAAAATCGCCAACAATACCTCATGAAAACGGGTGATTACATTTCTTTTTCTTGAATATATCCGTATATACAAGGACATCTTTCTCTTTATTATGTGTATCCATTCGATTCCGTAGATGATATTCTTTTCGTGCAGCAAATTTTAAAAATATGAAATTCACACAAAAGACTTATTAACATCAAGAAAGCCAAGAAAGTCGAAGGGATACAAAAGAAATAAATACAAAATAAGCAGAAAAAGTTATTTCAATTTATTAGTATTAAACTTCATGAAGAGTTTATAACAAATTACAATTCCAAAAGAAGCTGGGCATTGACTGATCAAGTCCTTGAATCTAAGAACCAAATCTCTTTATAGCATTAAAAGAATATAGTATAAAACACAATTAGAAGCGGTGATGCTCAATCTCTACATTTATTTTTTTCTCCCTCTTTTGAATGCATGTTCCAACTGAATATTTGAATTTGTTTAGATGTTCATCATCTTCGATTTTGCATGACAATTCAAGTTTTAAGAGGTATGAAGTGTTATGCAGGTGTACGAATAGAGTAAATAGAACAGATGTGCGGTTCTAAAATTATGGTGGATATGGATTTAGATTCTAAATCCATATGGATCTAGGTTCTAAAATTATGGTGATATCAATCATGATTTCAGCAATAATAAATTTAATAAAAATATTTAGAAACATTCATTTATTAGTGTATAATAAAGAAACATTTTTTATTCTACTTGTGAGTTTTAAATTTGTAATTCATTACTATAAATAGCATGCAATCTTGAAATAATTTTTTCTCAAATTCGCTACCAGGTGGTGCCATCGGTACGGAATCAAAATTTAATTAGATTAATGAGTTAATTGATAATGAAGTTCTGAAAACATTAAAATACCATATTGTCATCGAGAACACACTATTCTTACCTTTTCATTCAGATTTAAGAACTTAATTTAAAATTAGGCAGACAATCAAGGAATTCGTAATCCAGGTACTCGCGTAAAAATAAACAGACGCTAATTTTATATATAAAAAAAATCAATTTTGTAACAAAATTCATAATGGAAAAGAATTATGAATAACTAAGTCATGCCAGTGAATTCGATTATTCAATTCTTAACTTATATTCCTTTATCAATTACCTCACCTTTTATCAGTTATATTCCTTTCAATAATTTCCACCAATATTATGATTATTGAGGGAAAATTCTTTATTCGTGACTTAAGACATTAATTTAAATATGACGAACTGTACAAGCAAGTTAAAGCAACGTGTTGCTTTGATAAGAAGTTTT
Source organism: Araneus ventricosus (assembly GCA_013235015.1). NCBI lineage: Eukaryota > Metazoa > Arthropoda > Arachnida > Araneae > Araneidae > Araneus > Araneus ventricosus. The sequence continues at coordinate 189,123 of BGPR01000084.1, read as the reverse complement.
CCCAATTTTTAAAAAATAAAATAATGTACAATCGAAAAATGAAGAATCATATTTCAGACTTATAATTTTAAAACGGATTTTTTTAGCCCTAGGATTATTCGAGATTTAAATTCATTGTGATAGTAAATTATTTAAATAATTTTTTCGTTACGAGCTTTTCGTGCAGTTTTCGTTTTGCCAAGTTTAGTTCATAGTTAAATTTAAAAATTTTATCCTTTTATTTGCAGCGCAAAGACTAGTGAATGCACATTTTTTGTTTATTATTGTGCTATTCAAAACATAAACTATGAAGGAAATTTAAAGAAAATGGAAGTTATTGCATCTAACTGTAAAGCCGTTGGACATATATTAAAACTCAACAAAAACAGAAAAAAATTGAATTCCTTAAGTAATATTCTTTCGCCCTAATTTGACTATTCGTTATTCAATTTGACCGAGAAATTTTTTTGTCTATTTTCAAACACGGACTTATTGCAGCTATTTTAATGTAAATGTGAATAATTTCTAAGTTCATTCTTAACAGTTTTCTTTACAAAAGAGAGAGAGAGAGAGAGAATAAAAAAATTTTTAACGGTCTTAATCTAATCTCTTTAAAGGCGTGGCATGGTTCCTAGCAAAAAATACTAATTTATATATTTTTACCACTCAGATCATTCAGATTATCAACGATTAGAAAATTATACAAAAATAAAACTTTAATAAATCATGATCTTTTTAACAGCAGAAAAGACTTCCAAAAAAATTTTAATATATATTTAAAACATGTAAAATGATACTTGATTTGATAGACTTGCTAATGAAAAATTTAAAAAGTGTTTTGAACAATTATTTTTCTCTACATCACTTAAAAAATATATTTAAAAAACTTAGAGTAATTTGAAGTACAGTTTTATTTTCTAGATTGGCCCCTTATCTTTGCTTCAATGTGAAACTTTAACTTGTTCTTAAGATTACGGTCAAAGAATTCCTAGTACGTCTTTAAAAATAAAAATTCAAGAATTCATGATATCGACAGTAATACAAATGTCTTAATCCCATACTGAAGGCAGCTATAATTTTTTCTTACTCATAATAACGCCCCCTTTTGAAGCAACATGAGGGTTATGAGTGGACGGACTTCGTAATTTTGAACCGTGGTTTCACCTGAGCTGGTACCCCCTCTCTAAGTTTTCGCACCGCACCAGCGAGAGTACCTTTGACCCACGTCACTAGATTTAAAGCGCACCAGGCCCCACATGCACAGCGAATCTTCAGTGGAACCAGATTTCGAACTTGGGACCCTCTGGTCTTGAAGCCACTAGGCCCCTGAAACCTTTGTAGGTAGCGAATAATTGGTTGCTTGTTTTAAGGCGAATTTTTCGCAACTTATTGAGGAAATTTATCGTTTTTTAATTCTATATTTTCGTATTTTAATTCAATATTGTTGTCGTTTTCTAATTCAATATTTGCTTATATTTTGTTATATAATTAAAGGCAAAAATATATTAAAATAAATTCAAACTTCTTATTAAGAAATTTACCAAATATTCAGATAAGGTGAAAAATAGTCTAATCTTAAGATAAATAGGAATTTGCTGAAGATATATGAATTCCGAGCAAATGAGAAATAATAATTTTAATAAAATGCTTAGATAACGTAGAATGTTGCGTGACCGTGCCAGGTGTGACGAGAATGTGCTTTCTTTCACACATGTTCCTTGCCCAAATGTGCACTCTACTGGATAACGGTGAAAGGCAGCTATTTCTGCGGTTTTCAATCACACGGCAAATATATCATTCAAAGCATTGGAATTAAGATTTTAAACCAAGTAATTAATTTAATTTCATTCCATTAAATGCTTATTATTATAAAAAAAAGAAATAGATTTTTTAAAAAAGATTTTGTTCATTGTTCAGAACTTGTTATACACGTTCGGGCTTTCAGTCGATAGTATACTATTTATTTAAACTGTATTAGAAAAAAAAGGAGGGAAAGAGAAGACATATTCTTCAACTATAACATGCACAATTCAATTCCAACGTAGGATTAAATATCCTGAAAAACGAAGAAAAAATCGACTTCCCGTTTCTTATGTATCTGGACAATAGTGCTCAATTCAAAGTGCAACAGAATAGCTCTACGACGGTCCCATAGTTCAATTTCAGCAGACAGGTACAACCAGGCGGAGTCAACGTAACTCCGCCTACGTTCTCCTCGATTGGCTTAAAGCTCTGCCAATGAAGGGCAGCAGATGAAGATTTTCTCGCCGTGATCGACAGCGCTGGGAAACTTCGCCTCTTTCCGCCATTTCGCGCTCGATAGATCGCGAAGAATGCGAGGTGTGATACAATTAAATGACGCAAATGAAACGGATTACCGTGTGCGTGATACTTGTGAAGAGATTCACATAATTTATTTACGTTATGGTGTCGTTTTAATCAACCGAATCTTCGTGACATTGAAAGCATAATGAATACAAATAAGTTCAAAATTGTGAAATTCCAAGTTTCATTTCAGCAAGGAGACAGTACGTTCTTGGCCAGATAAATACGTGTTATTTTAATAAGGTGAAGAATGGTAAATCGTGTTATCTAGATTTAATCACTGAATGCCGATTTATTATTAATCAGAGGTACTGGGAAATTATATATTTTAACAACTGTAAAATAATGCCTAATTTGGGTGTTATTATACATGGAGGGACCAAATAGGATATAAATAACTTTTCTAAGCACCGAGCAATTTTTAATGTTATTTCTTTTATTCTATCGATTTTATTGGGTTATTATGCATTTTTTAACCGCATATGGAATGAATGGAATGACGTTTTTTTTTTTTGTTTCGGTTAACCGGTTTTTTCGGTTATTTTTTTAAAATCCAATAACCGGGTAAAAAAATCGGATCGGAAGATAGGCTCGATTAGACTAAAATTTACCAAGTTATGAAGCTTGGAATTTCATCATTTTAGGGCAATCAACGACAACCGCTTCCTTGAGGCGTCTGTTGGTTGGACGATTACTGAAACAGTCTTTATAAACAGATAAATATTGGCCAATGGATTGATTTCCAGTAAAAACAATATTAATAAAAAAATTTGTTTACAAAACCGGTTATTTAAAAAACCGGTTATTTTGAGCGGTTATAACCGCCAGGTGAAAAAGACCTGAATAACAGAAAAACGATTATTTTCGTAAGAACCGCCATCTCTAGAAGCTACTTATCATTTTCGAAATTAGACACAATGATTGATATTCTCTCAAAATCAAGAAAAATTAATTCATTTGCGATTTCTCGAACAATTGATGTGTAATTACCTTTAATGTAGTACTCATTCAGGTTTCAGGTTGTATCCAGATGCATGAAAAAAGAGAGTTTCCCAGATTTTCTATATTTTTATGTTCAGGTAAAGGGAAACAACTGGAAACTATGAGCAATTTTAAGGATGGTTTTTCACATAAAATAAATTAAAGAATAAATTAAATACGCCTTCCTTTATATTTTGATTAATTAACATAGATGGATTAAGTCGTCCACTTAACAGCTTTTCAAATAAATAACGAAGAATTTTTGGGTGGGAGGGGGGAACTTTACTATCTACAACATTTTAGATTTAAAAAATGTACTAAAAGAACTCGATAAATGATTCTTGTGAACAAGTAGACGCAGTTATGTGATCAGGAACCAAGTCAAAAGTACACGTTTTAAGAAATGGCTGTTTTTGCAAAATATTACGGAAACTTTTAATGCAATTTTTTTCTAAAATTAACTGTTGCACTATTTGAGGTTGCTGTGAAACGAATTGAAGTTTGTTAAATTTTAAGTTGTCTGGTTACTTAGAAAGATTTTCTAATACAGAAACGGAAATCTATAAAATGATGATGGATTCCATCAAAGGAATATGTATATATATATATTCCATTTAATTTCAAGATTGATTGATTTTCATGACATTGATATATATATATGTATGCAATAACATTTTCTTAATTTTAAAAACGCTTCTTAAAATTTAATTCGTAAAATTATTTATACTTAAGCTCTAGTGCACGAATAACTGTGATGTGACTGCAACTCGCTGAGATCCGGTTTCAATCGCTCTAAAGCTTTCGGGTATTCTCCCGTTTCTCCGTAGTATAAAAAAGCTTGACGTCCATCAACTTCCTCTTTTGTTAGCCATGTAAACCACTTTGAAATCAAATGAATCATCCTTCAAATATTTAAATTCTTTTATTTTATGTCTGGAAATCCACCTGCATTTTTGTCTTAACATGAAATAAAAGAAGTTAAATCGACCACGACGTGCTTATTCAGAATGATGTTTCATATATAGAGATAAATAAAAAAAAATACAAAAATCCAAAAAACAGATACACAGCTATATAAAATTAATAAAATTCAGAGGGTTAATAGAAAAAGGAAACATGGACTATTTATGTCAAACTATATGAAGACTAAAAAAGATGACAAAAAAAAGATATAGAGATATGAAGACTTTTTAACAACCATTTGAGTGTAGAGAATGTTCGTTTCAATAAAATAAATAAATAAATAATATACGAATTTAGAATAGAAATAAAAAAAAACTTAAATATAAGAATTGAAAATGAAAAAAATTAAATAAGCGTAGTAAAATGTGAATAATTTTTAAGCTTCATTTATCTCACTTATTAAAAATATTAAGAAGAGGTGTATAGCATATTAATTTACACTGAGAGTGTTATTATGCTGATTTTAAATTTGAATTTTGGAGCTCAGCTAATTTAAATATCTTAATTTAAATCTCTCCGAGTTCGAAAAACCATTTTTGAAATTGAAATGTGATGAGATAATTTGTCTTTTCGGCAATATCGATTAAATATTGAGTGGCTGAGACGAATTATAAAATATCATGGTATACTACAAGTTTGATAGAAATAATGAAATAGGCTGATGATAATATTTTTTACAACTGAAATTTTCTTAAAAAAATCATGTTAAGATGAAACTATTTCGTAGAAAAGTATTACTGTTGCATTTTTATAAAATACTAGCTGAGAACCCGGCGTTGCTCGGGATCCATATTTTTTCATATACCGGCCTCCTGTTTTGTTCAATACACTCACATCCAAAACATAAATAAATAAGGAATCTATATATAACGTCGAATGCCGGTGATTTAAATTCGAGACATATTTTATCGGTAAAATTGACTTATTGATAGCTTATATACCCGGCGTTGATCGGGGTAGAAATATTTTCAAGCCTAAGTACTTATAACACTTTAAACTTAATTAAAGAATTTTTCACTGTGACGTCTTACGTTGATTTTCTTTAGCCTTCTCCTGTGTTTCTGACCCCTCGGCCAGCAGCTAAACTAACCTCTTATTTTTGTCTGTACTTTGAACCACCTCACACAGGTCTGACAATCCTTAGAATTCCATCTTTCCACCCCCATAATTGCTACGGAGACAACAGAAATACTTCTTATTCCCCATTCTTTTCCATTTGATGTTTGTGTGCCTGACCAAAAGCACCGTTCCTTCTTTTTCTCCCTAGGCCTTCTCCCTTCGGTAGGAATGGGTCTCAGTTGACCTTTAATGACTTTACATACTGACAGTAGCGTATAGCGAAGGTAAGTGGCGCTCGGGTCATACTATGATTTTTTCTCTCCTACCCATCACCTTCATCATAATAGGCTTAACTGGCGTAAACAACGCTCTGGACATGATAATTTTCGACGACTTATTGAATTTGACTTTAAAAAGTGACATAAACATTTTAACATTTTGTCGCCATGGTCAATGGTGCAGCGTGGGTAAGTGGCGCCCTTTGGCGTCAGTGGTGTTTTATTACCTCAGTCGTCATTTGCTTAGCAAGGGCAAACGGCCCTCAGGGCTTGGTAATATTTTTTACGCCCACTTATCATAATTTACTTTAAAAACAAGCTTAAATGCAGTAATGTTTGTCTCCATCTTTTGTTGTGATGTTTATCTAAAACTGGCATCTATACTTCCCTTGTTCGCCGGTCGCTACGCCGCTTATTAGGATCATTAAAAAAATTTGTGAAATTTAAACGAAACATCGCGTAGTAACTAAACTAACGTCACTGGATCTTTGAGTGCGTATTAAAAGCTTCGAAATAAAAATGGAAGTTAAGTGCATGGTACGAAATATAACAGCGGAAGTAAGAAATCTACATTGAAGTCATACAAAGAAAACAATATATTCTTAACTTAACAGTGGTAAAAACACGTGAATAAAGGATGATGAAATAAACTTTGATGAAACAATGAATTTAATTTTATAACAATAGAAAACATTGTAACAAATTGCCTTTAAAATGATTTTTGAAGCGTTAATTATAGTTAGAGAAAAATTGTACAACAATTAAATTGCTATCATTGAAAAGATAATTTTTGGCTCTTTAAGGTGATGTAAAAATAATTTTCGTACCATAAGTATTTCAGAAGTTATTGGTGGAAAACGTCTACAAATAGATTAATTTTTGTTATTTAATTAAATAAATGAAAATCTAATTCGAATTTTAAAATAATTTTTACGGCGTTAGCTCCCTCTTGTCCTAATCCATGACTATGCCAAATTTGATCGTCGTAAGTCCAACGGTGTGGACGTGCCTAAAGAGAAAAAAAAACGAACAAACAAACACAAACACATACTTTCCTCTTTTATATATATAGATTACAGGAGAGCCATGCATTTATATACAACTGTTTATTGCTTTTACAAGACAAAAAATGAAGTAAAAGTTATCATAAGCTTAGAGAAAGAAGAGCACTCAGTGAACGGTTGCTGCGAACTCTTGGCCTCCTCGTTAGCGCTTGACTAATCCGTCGCTAGGTGTCAAAACACCACAGATAGATTAACTCAAGCTACACCAATTAGTAGCTTATGAAATGTGCTTTAATCTTAAATACGCCTTTAAATATTTGACACATTTTATACACCGGTGTAAGAAATTAAGAGAATTTGCAGACTTAGTCGATTATCTCTAGAACTACTGGACCGATTTTAATGAAATTTGATATGTACATACATTGATACAATACAAAACAAATAACTATTCAAGAATTGTAATACACATGCATGATCGTGCGTAACACTCGTTGGAGTCTGAAGTTATGAAACAGCGGTTGCAGAATAAACAAAAAAAAAAGGGTTAATATGGAGTGTGGTCCCCTCTTACAGATATACAGCCCTTGCAGCGTGACTTCATACTTCAAATAAGGCAGTTTAACATTTCCTGTGGCAATCGGTCCCACTCGTTCAGCAACACTGTTTTCATTCCCTGGATGGCTCTCGGAGGGGGTTGAGAGTTGCAATTGCCCTCCCCAGAGCGTACCAGACATGCTCTATAGGGTTGAGGTCTGGAGATCTGGCTGGCCAATCCATCCGGCGAATCTCCTCACTCCCTAGAAATTCGTCGACCAGAAGAGCTCTATGTGGCCTCGCGTTATCGTCCATTAAAATGAACTCAAGGCCAACTGCACCCCTGAAAAGGCGAACATAGGGCTCCAAGATCTCATCCCTATAGCACACACCAGTCACAGTGCCTCTTTCAAAGACATGGAGAGGTGTTCGGCCATCCAACATGATGCCTTCCCAGACCATTAAACCCCTTCCGCCATAATGGTCGATTTCGCGGACATTGGAGGGTAGGTACCGGGTCCCTGGTTCTCTCCATATGAACGTACGGCGAGAGTCGGTGTTTAGGCTGAACCGGGACTCATCAGCGAAGAGAACGGTCGCCCATTGATCCATACTCCAATCTCTATGCTCTCTGCACCATGCTAAACGGACTCTCCTGTTCGTAGAAGTGAGCGGGACGCAAACAGCAGGTCTTCTTGCAAACAACCCTGTCTCATGAAGTCTTTTGGAAACAGTCACCCTTGATACACGTGTTCCTGTGGCTGCATGCAAGTCACGGGAGAGCTGAGAAGCTGTAGCACCCCTGTTACGCCTCGATATAATGGACAAATAACGATCTTCTGTGGCGGTGGTGGCTCTTGGACGAAGTTGCCCAGGCTTTCTCTCGATGGATCCGGTATCCTGGAACTGTTTCCATAAGTTACACACGACGCTGGGCGTTAAATTGAACTCTCTACAAATTTGGACTTGAGATTGGCCTGCTTCTAGCCTCCCCACAATTCGCCACCTCATTCCATCATCTAAACGTTGGTGGTTACTCATAGGCGGCTCGTCCGGGGGGGCAACTGCCCCCTCACTTCTAAAAGTAAAGGGGCCTTGCCCCTCCACTTTTCAGAGTTCAAAATTAACGATCCATCGAAAAATGGATCGCAAGCTAGAGCTTTGCTGAATAATATCGAAAGTTTCCAATTCATTTTTTGTCTACTTCTGATCCAAAGAGTTTTGGAAGCTACAGATACGCTTTCAAAAGCTTTGCAATCAAAATCGCTAATTTTTTTTAACACTTAAAGAACTGGTTAATACAACAAAAGAATGCTTGCATGAATTCCGAAGTGAAGATTTTTTTGAAAAGTTGTGGATATATGTTAACAATATATGTGAAGCAAAATCGTTTACTTCTCCAGAACTTCCACGCTCTAGAAAGGTATCTTCTAAAAATAGGCGGCGGTTCCTTCAGCATGTCACAAGGTGTTAAATCGTTCTATCGAACGGAAATTGCTTTTCCAGTTATAGATGCTGCTTTAAACACAATAGACGAAAGGTTCAAAGAAAATGAGTTGGATATTTTTCAATCTCTAAAAGATTGTAACATGTTCCAATCCATCAAAGATTATAAAAACTGCATCAATTCAAAAAGTCTCTGAAACGTATGATCTTGATATGGAAAAAATAAAGGGAGATGCAAATTATTCAGAAAATGTACAAAAAATACATCGACTCTTTTCCAGAAATATCCACTGAGATAACAGAACTGAGGAAAAGATGCAATTTTCTTGTTGAAAAGGAATTCTGTGATATACACATTTCTATACTTGACAAAACTAATCCAAATTCTCCTTGTGATACCCGTCTCAGCTGCATCATACGAGAGAAGTTTTTCATGCTTAAGATCTTTAAAATCATACCTTAGAAATAGTATGTGTCAAGAGAGGCTTTCTACATTTGTTGTTTTGAAGATCGAAAATACTATAGATATTGACTTTACTAAGGTAATAGAGCAATTTGCGAAAAACAAAAATCGCAGGCTATCTTTTTTCTAATTTATAATACGGATGTATATTTTATAACATAATATCAAATAAATAAATTTATAACTGACCTGCTTTCTTTGTGTTTGGGAGTACGCCGTTTCGTGACGACATCATTGATCGATTCACGAGTTTAAAGAAAGAAGAATTGACTTAATAGGTAAGCGTTTTATATTTTTCTCATGTTATTATTTCATAAGAATTGAAATGGAACTTTGAATTCGAAGGAGGGAGTCTACGGTGGCCATCCGTTCCGATTTTTGAGGCCTTGTCCCGAATTTTTTAGAGAAAGTCATTTAATCAATAATGATGTTAAAATCCAATAATATAGCCCAATTTTACAAAAAAAAATCAGCTTTAGGGGCTCCCCACCCACCCACCTACTCGCATCTCTTTTGACCCCCCACATTTTTGGTGCACCAGCCGCCTATGTGGTTACTCATTTTTACTGTTAAAATTTGAATTTTACCGATTGCTACAAAATAACACCAAGAAATTCGCCGAGGTGTGCTAGCGAACGAAATGCGCCTTACCTTACGCGCGCTTATCAAGCCTGTTTCTCTACTAGCTCTGCCTACACACACGTGTATGCTTACGTATTTGACGTACAAGATTTGTATTTTCGTCTAGAAGCAGTGGTTTTATATTCAGTTCAGTTCTTTTCCTGAAATTCGATAAAATATGCAAATTCTCTTAATTTATTTCACCAGTGTATAATAACATAATCATATCTGATTTGCATAATAGAAAAATTACATAGAAAAGTGAATTTTGCCTTGTAAATGGAAAACGAAGTGAAGCAACCAATGGTAATACTTCGTATTCTAGCACAGTAGCAACACAACTGAAACATTACAGTGGCGATTCTCTGCAATGTTTGCCAAAAAAGGAGAAATTTCCCTGCCTTACCCACCGTTCCCATTTTGCTTCTTGTTTTGTTCTAAATCTACTGTGGCAGTATCATATAATCACAAATGTTAAATTAACAAAAAAGTTCACCTACACGAACTTTTGAAAGAAAGTGCGGCAGACAAGTGCAAGTTGACGAGCCGGGGAAGACGAAGAATGACTTATTTTAAGTTCATACTACTTTTACTTCACCACCATTTGGATATTCTAGCGCTCCACCCTGCTAGAAAATAAAAAAAAATTCGCACAATGAATTCACTGCCGCCATTTCCTTGTTATTCATAGGGTGCTCGGGTAGTTTGTCTCACTTGTTGTAGTTTACAAGATTTCAACTTAATATCTCGTGAACTAACAGTTAAGAAATTTTGTTATTCCTTACTATGCATGACTGCCTTAGACAATACGCTTTTCCCAATCGCTTTTTATTTATATTCTATTCTTGCTAATCCCACCTCGAAAATCAAGGACTTTTAACATCTCCTATCGGGGTAAGATGACCTGGGCAAGTTGACGATCTCGTCATCTTGCCACAAGTGCTTTTAACTGTTTTCTTTTTGATGTGTATATGCTTTTTTTATTTGTTTCATACAATTTTCTTGAGCTAAATTATCCACAAACTATTCCATAACGTGCTGTAAGGCGTTTAGACCTACAGAAAATATTTTAACAGGCTTACCTATGAAAGTAAAGATTTTATGTTGGTTCTAAACGAAACGCAGTACTTGGGAGAAGAACGTTTAAAGCAACAAAGACAAGAGACTCGAGGCGCAAAAAAGGAGTTGTTATAAAGAAACTGAATTTTGATTCCTGTAAAAAAAAACTAAGACTGCTGAACTTCCGATGACGTCAGCTCAAACTTCTAAAGAAAATATAATGCAATGTCCTGCGTGTGATGAGATCTATGTTGACCCTCCATCAGAAGATATAATAAAACCAATGCCATACACGTTGTCAAAAGGGTTGCTCAAACTCTGAAGGAGGAAAATTTGTGTCTAATTTTTGTAAATGAAAAACATTGGCTTTGAATTATATTAATTTATTATGAGCTCAAAATTTAAACAAAATAACCCTTTCATTACATACTAATCAAGGAAAAATACTTAATAATGTTTTATTAATTCTTTTTCCGACCTATATTTTAGAAAAATAAAAATGTATTCAACTTTCATCATAATTGTCATTTTGCTCCGAAGCCAAAGGTACTTGCCCTGGTACCGGATCAAGTTGACAATTTTTCTTTGTCTTTTTTTTCAAATGGCAAAATAACTTTGACTATATTAAAATAAAAATTTCTCTATTTAGATACAACACAATGAAAGGTCAATCTAATAATTCAAGCAAAAAAAAAATTTAGCTCAAAAACTGAATTTATTAAACTTTTTAACTTTCACATCGTCAACTTGCCCTGCTTTCCCCTATACTCACTAAGCGACTTTTCTTCTCTCACTAAGCGATAGAAAGTCAGTGAATTCGAAGGTGAATAGCTTTTGTTTTCCCCCTTGAAACTTTTAATTATAAGTTTAAAATCAAGAAAATACATAAATACATTTTTAATCTCAACTGTGATCCTTGTAAGAACAAATACCGAGCTGAGGGACTTCGATGACGTTACATTTATCCAGCCAAAATAAAGGGCTGGCCTCTTGTAAATGTAAGATTTGATAGACAACTGATCTTTATTATTTCAATAATTATACTATAATAACAATATTTAAATACCTCATCATAAAAATCTGAGGTGGAGAGGAAAAAGCAATTTTTTATTTTCAATGGCTCACTCAAAATTGACTATGCTATAAAATTCAACAGCTAATGAGCGTAAAATATGCATAAAAATTTGCCTTTACGTTCAAATATTATTTATTAATTCCTTATTTTAAAACACCATTTTTTTGAAAAAATTCTTATTAGATTTGGGGTGAACGAAAAAATTAAAGCGTTACATTTCTGTGTCATTGAAGCACACTCTTATTACTCCAGACAACCATAATGTTTTATAATTGCCCCTGTGCGTGTTCTAGTATAGGCATTTCGTTCTTTTCTTAAATGACAATTTCTTATTCTAATATCCCTTTTTTCAAATACATTGGACAGTTTTATTTTCATCTGTGAAGAATGTTTGTGACTCATTAACACGCTTATGTTAAATAAATTAATATTTATCCTTCAAAGTTATGACTATCTTCGATTTAAATGTTTGAAAGATTTTCGTGAGCAATTGTTTTCTTGTTAATTATATTTATGAATGAAAAACGTTCTTTACAACGTGTGGGAGAAGCTAATAATTTTAGAGAATTTTGTTTCTTAAATATTTAAATAGTGTACACAGATCTCCATGTAAGAGCTTTTTATTAAATTCCAAGAAATTTGTATTAAAATTCGAAACAAACTTAAGCCCTTTTTCAACTCATAGATATGAATGCATTAATTGGGAAATAAAACTATATTAGATTTTTTTAGAGAATTTAATTATTTTCATCAACTTGCTGCTTAAAAATTAACTAAGGCATTTGGAAAATAAAATCATAAGCGAAAGCGAGAAACAAAATATACTCCACCACAGAAAAAAAGCGTAACTTAATGTCTGGCGTGATGGTCATTTTTCTCCTCTAGAAAACGGATCCCGAAATAACAAGAGACTAATTATAAAGAAAAATCACCCTTCTTAATAGATAGGCCTGACATTGGCGAGCGGCGAAAAGTTTAACACGAACAATTAATTCCAATTTGGCGAAAATTCTGAAGTCTTAAGGGTCCGTCATATTCAGTCATTAATAATGCGAAAATGCTAAAACCGCTTTCTTAAACATTAGACGCAATTCAATTAGAGGCACTTTTGCTAACTGCCAAGCATCTTTTACACTGTCGTGGTGGCCAAAGTCTCTCTTTTCTTTTCTTCCACCGCTTTTGGCTCTCTTCTCTGCCTTGTTTTTTTTAATGCCACTTAAGTTGGGGGTTATTTTCCCGCTAAGTGGACTAGTTATACACGCTCTGCTTCTAATAAGCTTAATAGCTTTGTAATGAGAGGAGGTATATATCTCGAGCGCGGAGGAAATGCACTAATTAAGATATTTTAATTTAATGTTCTTTCATATCAGATTACATAGAGAAGAGGCGGTCCGTAAAATGAGGACAAGTAATTTGGCGACTAAAAGCTCTGCGTGCCAAGAAAGAACCAAAAGGAATAAATGGACAAAAAGGAAGCATTCTGAAGAAGATGGCAAAGGCGGGTGAGATACAAAAGATGCTAATCGATCAAAGGCACTTACTGAGTCGCTTGTAAGGAACAGATAAATAAGTTAACAAAATTTTTAATTCAAACCATACAAAAATATTACACGTCACAGCTGAATATATTTTCAATTTTGACAGATCATTATTATCTTCTTTTCAGAGATTTTATTCTTAGATTCAAGCAATTTTTTCTTCCTTTTTTTTATCAATTCAAATTTGCAGTTTGTGACAACCAGTTCGGTCTACTTAAAATTTAAAATTTTCAATTTTATTGCAAAATTTTCCGCTTAAAAAGCGAAAGTTCACAATGTTGATTAAATAAGTTCAAATAGAAAAAAAATGATTAACTGATTAATTTGCCTGCTTTAATTTAGTTTGATTAACGCCTCGCTTTGAACAAATACGATAGCCATTTTGGAACGAACCTTATACTCAGAGGGCGAACACGATATCCGAGTCGGCCTGCCCTGTGACGAATTACTCCGCCATACAAGCTGAAGGTAGGTTTAGCGTACAACAGGTCCACATGCACAGAGGATTTTGAGTAGAATTGGGTTTCAAACCTGGAGTCTTCGGTCCCAAAGTCGAGACTTTACCACTTGTTCAATGCTATCCCTGATTAATTCGCCTAAAAATTTGTTTTCAGTCGAATATCTTTTCTAATGACATAACTAATGAGCACCTTAGGTTTCGAACACGACCGTGAAATCTTGCACTATGAAGAACAAGTCTAACAGTTTCAACAGAAACCCATCTTTCAATTACCGAGGATGTCGATGATGTAAATTCTGGAGCGCCTAATTTAGGGAGTTTCTTTACCGGATGTATAATCTTCCTCTTTGCAGTAGAGCTCGAAATTTCTTGACTCCCTCTTCCTTGATTAGTGGCCACAATATATATATATATATATATATGTTATATTTCCAATATATACATATATTAATCTAAAAATTAAAATTAAAATCAAATTACCTTATCAATAATCATACAAATGAAATACACAAGATAGTTTTAATATAGACTATTACTACTATGAAAAAGACAACCCAGAATTGGAATACCAACAATAAAATGCCAATCAGTCTTGGGAACCGATATTTGTCGCATTAATCTAGATTTGTGGCGCCAACCCTCTGCGAAAGCCGAATGTTGGAAAAAAAAATAGGGAAATAAATCCCCAAAATCTTTCAAGATTAGAAACGAGAAAGTATATAACTTATAGCATACCAATTATTTTGCACCCTTATAAAAATATTACAGAAATATATATATATATATATATATATATATATATATATATATTTGTGTAATATTTTTTATAAGGGTGCAAAATAATTATATTATTAAAAGAATGTTTTTATAGGTGCTGAAGTGCAAATGCCGAATGCTTTAAAGAAAATTTATTACAAAAAATCCCTGATGATAAATTGACAAACTCAATTAGTGTATACTCGATTTTGCGATATTGTCTTTCGATTAAGTATCACATTGATTTATTTTTCGAAAAAAAAAGGATAAATTAAACTAATTTTTTTTTTCACTATACAGTAAGGGATGTTCCAGAGCATCGAAAGTGAATAATTCAACTACTTTAAAGTCAAATTTAGCTTGTCAATCATGAAATACTTTCAACTTTCAAAGTGTAATTTATTTTTGATACTCACTGTACATGCAACATTCTTGCTAATACTTAACATTTTTTTAAAAGTTTTCATATCGGATAATTTAATGTAAATGGTATCTGCATTCTATTTTAAGTTGAATAATATCAGAATGAACTTAAAATACTAACACAGAAGGAACGCAATGGTCGATCGGAAATTTAATTTCTGGTAACTTTAGATTTCTATAGTTACTTATGGAATTTCTGAACACTACACATTTTTAAATCTTCGCCAGTCATATGTTGCATCCTGCAAATTTGCACAATGCTTAAGTATTTATGTTGCATGAGCTGAAATTTTATGTGAATTCTTTGAAACATTTTTTGTATCATGCAATATATCTGGTGATTTAAAAATCGCATAAAAATTGTAAGAATATTACCCCTATAACAAAGAGAAGATCATGTATTAATATGTATAAATGCAATATGTCTTAATCCGATAGCCATTGTGGATCGTTTCAAAATCCTTCGTTTTTGTATCTTCAAACGCGAGAACCCTTTATGCGTGAAGACCATTCATTTTATCCAAAGATTATATACTAGAATTTCGAATCAGATAACATTTCATGGACCAATATAAACTATCTATGAAATGATTTGTTATTATAGAAACTAGAAAATCACCCGTCATGGTGTGACGGGTACAAATTGCCTCTTCATTCGAGAGATTTCCCGTCAAATTTAGCGTGTTTAAATAGATATATATGCGAGAGAAATGTTTAACATGGATTGAAAACAAATAAAATAAACATATGCTTTATGACAGGAAATATGTTTTTTCTTATTCAGAAAACCTCTTCGTAAACAACATTCCCTGTGAAGTATTTTTCGTTGCTTAACAATTTTATTATAATTCAATAACCATGAAATTCTCAGCCTGTCAAACCTGAGTCAAAAGTTAAAATTTCAAAGGAATTTTTTTTCGAACTTCTAATCAAAACAAAGCATTTCTCTGCTTGTCAAACGTTTCCAAAAAATATTATCAAATTATATCATCACGATTGCAATAAATAATGTGATGCATTGTGGCATCCAAACTATATCACGCACGCGCATGATATACCACTGACGTAATTTACTACTTTCTATTAAAAAACGGAAATTAATTTGAAATATATGATTAATATAATTTAAAATTTATCGGCAATTATTGATCATAGCGAGATAAATTTTATATCAATCGATAGAAAATTTTATTTCACTATTTTAGAGTTATTAAATTTGAAATTAGAACGACAATTACTCTTTTAAATTTTAAATTACTGAAATTTAGGTTCTCTAACAATGAAATAATGCTGTTTAACGTCTCGCAATGCTATGGTGCGAGTTTTATTGTTGGTGACGTCAGAGCGTTAACGAGAGACAGATCTGGGCATATCATATTAGTAACGTTGATTTTTGATTATCTTTTATGCACATATGCTTTTTCGGGTTTCTGTTTGATTATAAATGATTCGGCTTTATTGCGATCGTCTTCGTGAAAAGTGTTTGCGATCGTTTACATCATCTATGCATTTAATTTATGAATAAAATCGTGCTTTCGACTTTTTAATCGTTTCTTGTTTGTGCCAAAATCTATATGATTCAAAATCATTGAATACATCCACAAAAACAACAAAATAGAAATAACATCTGGTTCAGTGGTAGAGGATCTGAGTGAATTCTACATCTAGGTAGATTAAAAGGAATGCAGCAGTGTATGAGATATGAAAATGTAGAAAAGAAAATATCACAAGCATAAATAAAAACTATTACTTTGAAACCAAAATAAGATGTACTAGTTAGAACTGCACGCAAACAAAAATAAAATCTACTGGTTAGAATTGCACACAAACACAAATAAGAGTTATTAGTTAGAACTGCTGAAAATAAGATAATAAAGTCTCATGTGTCATCTTATTTAGTCTATTTTAAGATTTCTGTTCACCACGAGGTATAGAAAAAGCTATTGACAAGCACGAAATTTATTTGCTTACTCACAAAATATTTTATTTGCTATCCTATTATCATTTATTACTTTATTTATCACCGATATTAGACTTACATTATCATCTAGCAAGCAGTTACTTTTATTTACCCATTCCACGGGAATTTATTGAGGATTTGTAAATGTCCCAATACGGATTTCATTTTATCGGAATTGAATGAATAATCAAAATGGCGGGAGCAAGGCCCATAAAAAGCAATCACTCAAATGAAACGGAATAAAAGGCCGTGTCTTCCCCCTTCTTCGGGGGCATTTATTCACCGAAGAATCTAATCCTGCATTTCTATTATCATTTCCACCCCCAACCTCCTTTTAACCAACAACAACAACACCCCCGACAAGCGAGAAAATACTCCCCAAATCCCAAATTTCATGCACGCCAATAAGCGTAATTGCCCCTAAATCCTAAACACCGCGAATATATAAAACCGCACAAAGGGAAGAAGGGTATATTTATAACCCCCATTTTATGCCTCCGCCGCGTCTAAAACCCAAATTATACACCCTCCCTCACTCACTATGCGTCTGCATTATCGAGTCGTTAAAAAAATAAATAAAAGATAAAAAGAGTTCATCTCCCCTTCAGTATACCGAGAGGCGCTAAAGCCGCCCAATTAAACCAGCTAAATTAAAAGGTTAGGGCTCGCTATCAACGCGGAATTAAGCGGGAACAAGTTCCTAATCAGCGTAAAAGGTCTCTCCTTAATCGCCACTGCCAGGGTGAGTTAGGAGTGGAGTTGAGAAGTCTGCTTCCTGGTTGGTTTGCGGGTCGTCTTCGTCGCTTGCAGGCTCATGTTGGACGTTGAGGATTGCCATTGTCTTAAAGGTCGTGTAAGAGAATAGGGATTTGGTTGAATTAGGGAAATTAAAAAACAAGAGGTTGTTTAACTTTATTGCTGGAGACAGATTAGAAAACCTTTTTTTTAAGGCGGTTGTTTTTGAGGAACGCTTGGAAAATATTGCGATATGAGTGTCTAGTTTCAAAATGAAATAGAAGTTTATAGGCATTGATAACAAGGTAAGAAATGGTGAAAATTTGCAGAAATATTACTATATTTATAATTTGTGGGATTTCGTTATTGAGGAGTCAGATTTTCGGCTGAGAGAACCACGGTAATCATATAAAATAATCTAAGTTAAGAAGCGCCTCATTACTCAAAAGCTTTTTATCCTATGCAAATAAACTGCAGGAACACACCTAGTACTCAATTGAATTTTGATAGCTAAAAATTAGCGAGTGGTTTAGCTTTATTAGACAGAGGGAATGAATAAACAGAAACAAGTAGAAAAGTGGGCAATATTTAAAACTTCTTCCTGTAGGTCTCTTGAAAATTGCATATTGGTGATTCTTTTCCCGAACACAGTTAATCTTTATTCTCTCCTTCTATCTCTCTTTTGTTTTTTCTCTATATCTTTATCTTTTTGATGATGGCGATTTCTTGGTGATTTTAAGCAACAATGTTTTATTATATTTTTAGTTATTATTTTGGTTAATAATTTTTTAAACCATTCATTAATTGTTTTATTTTGCTTTGCGTGAAATTCAACTTCAAAGTCAATCAAGCCAATCCGAATTTTCTTTCAATCAAGTTCATTACCATTTTTAATCGATGTAATGTTCACTTAATCTTGAATTAATGTCTAAGTAATATTAAAATACTTAAATTGAAAAAGCCATAGATTAATTCGATATTAGAATAAAAGATAGAAAACAATAAAAAAAAGCTTTCTTTATGTATGAAATTGTAGAATAAAGTGCTGAGAAGCATCTTAAAATTATCTAGAAAGAGTTAGAAATTCAAGACAGCTTGAAAAAGATCAATATATAAAAAAGGTATACTTATAAGAAATGAACAAATAATAATTTTTTACATAAAGTTTAGAAATTTTAAACCTCAGAAAATAATATTACGTTATTAAAAAAAACCTTAACAATAAGCAACTTTCTAAATTATCCGTAATGAAACGTGACCAAACGTTGTATGAAAATGTGTGAGAAAGAAAGCAAATGTGATACATTTTACAATGCTGAGATTTCTATCTAAGAAAGAACCAACGCATAACAAACAATAATTAAAACAATAAAGGTGCAGTGACTTACGGAAGAAGAATAATTTACACGCTAAAAAGTTGGTATTTTTTCAAGAAAGCAGCTAAATTTTTGTATTTAACTTACTAAAAGAAATTTCGACAATCTTGCTTACTAGAAGGACTCTTTTATCTAATAATACAAGTCAACAGCACTGGCGAAGACAATAAGATTTAAATCTAGGGTAATGTTGAAATTTTTGTCAAAATGTGTTTATCGCAAGATTGTGAAAAATATCTGGAATCGAAATAAATAAGCAGAATAGAAGATATACTCTTTCGGAGAGAAAGAGATCGTATCTCTCTTTTTAGTATCAAATCAAATGGGAAAACTGAAAAATTTGATTTTTACCAACAATTTTCGTTATTTGATAATATATATATATATATATATATATATATATATATATATATACTTTCTCTCTATATATTATTACATATATATTACGTTATTTGATAATATATATATATATATATATATATATATATATATATATATATATACTATTATTCTTCAGCATAAAACTTTTTGAAAAAAATAAAATCAAAACAAATGACACCTATTTTTAAATTGCTGTCCCCCGACATTTGAATTAAAGAGTTCTTGTTGATAAACTACTTAAATGCTAGTTATTCCTGAAGTTGTGCTATTCTGTTTACGTGCATTTATTTCGCTTAAATTTATTGTTTGCTTGCAAACAAACAACTAACAAATCTTAAGACTTAAACTGCTATTTTACTCCTATGATTTCTTTGAGAACAACTAATAGGTTAACACAATTGGCCGAAAAGATAACAGAATAAAAGAGATGAAATCTCAGCTAATAGTGCAACTATATGCACCGAAATTAAATGAAAAATAGTAATACTATTTAACCTAAAATATAACAAAATAAATTTTTAAGAGGTGTTCTTAGCAGAATGTCAAAATATTATTTACTTTAATGACAAAGAAATAATAAATATAAAAAAAACGCTTTTTACTAATGCATTAAAAAAGAAAATATTTTTTTCCTCAAAAATCTGGAGGTCAAAACAAAAATCGTAAAAGCGTGAGGCGCTGGTTTTACATCTTTCTCATATTGTTTTCAGCGCCTCACGCTTTTACAATTTTTGTTTTGACCTCCAGATTTTTGAGGAAAAAAATATTTTCTTTTTTAATGCATTAGTAAAAAGCGTTTTTTAAAATTTGTTTATATTTATTATTTTCTAGTTTTTAGTGTTTAATTTATAATAGCCTTTAATTTATTTAGAATCAATTTTTCATGAACTAATTCCAACAATTATATTATTGAAAAGAGCTCTAAAATTACTGAAATATTGCATCGTCATCAATACCCAATGAATATACAAAATTTCAGAACTTTAGTGCATTAAGAAATGAGAAAAAATCGATCACAAAATTCTGACCTTACAAAAAATATTTCGAGCTTAAATCCATTTTTCTTCAGCTAATTCCATCAATAATTTCTTTAAAACGATCTATGATAGGATATATTATTTTTATTGAAACATTTAAATTACTGTGTAAAGTATTTTAGTTCGCAGAAATACTATAGATGGTGCCACTGAGTTTACCGAGTGCACACATAATTTTGCGAATTTTTTAAAAAAAATGATAATTCAGAGCTCCAAAATTATTAAAATATTGCATTGTCATCAAGACCTAATAAATATACAAAATTTCTGAACTCTAGTGCATTAAGAAGTGAATGAAAAATCGATCACAAAATTCCAACCTTACATACATACAAACAAGAAACATTTCGAACTTAGTAAAAGCGTTTAATAAAAGAAAGAAATTCCGTCTTTTTGTAAAATAAAGCGTATTTCTTTTTATCTTGATTGAAAAAGTATTCTAATATACGCAATTTTTTACACAAATTGCTTATTTTAAACATGTAATTTAGCAGATATGAGTGCACTTCAGTTGCTTTCAGTGAGTTTTAAAGTTTATGGCACAAGACCTGGATATCGCTATACTCTGCCAAAGCTACTACTTTAAAGAAACCTGGTTTTATTTCTCGTTAAGCCATTTCCCAGTACTTTACAGTACTAAGGGTCGATTAGAGAAATTAGTACAAAGTAATAAATTTACATGTTTATCATTAACTCTTTTTCAGATAGTGATGAATCTACTGGACACTTATGCTTAAAGAATTTTTGATTTTGGAAAGTGTAATGTAATAATTCATGACAATCAATTTAGCAGTCAAGAAAGGGTATAAAATCTTAAATATTTTTTGTCTCTCAATGGATTATTGCAGTGATCGAAATAAGAAAGAATTAAAACAGAATTTGACGTCTAATAAGATATTATAAAAGATTTGGTTATCAAGGGATTACTGTTTATCCTTTTTTGGATAAAAAAAATATGAAAATCATTGTGAGTTGAAAACTATGAAAAATATCAATAAGTGAAGCGTGAATCAATGTGCTTTCGCATCGTTATACGAAATGTAAATATTAGAAAAGCATTTTTCACAACACTCTATCCATATTCTTCGTTTATCTAAAACTATTAAACAGGTGAACAATTAAACAATAGTCAGTAGATATTTCCTAGTAGAGTACGGAAGAAACCCCAATACAACATAATGTTCTTTAGTCACCCCACAGAAAAGTGAACCAAACTAAAGACATTAGGCTAAATTTTACTGCCACGTGATTAAAGTCTTTTAATTTTTGGATAATAAAAAAGTGATTCACTGTGAACTAAATGCTATGAAATGTGCGTAAGGAAGTGAAGTGTGAATCATTCATGTTTTTATATTTATATAAGAAATGCAAATATTAGAAAAGCATTTTTCACAACTCTCCATATTCTATTTTTATCTAAAATACTGAACACATGAGCGATTACACAACATTCAGTAGATATTTACTAGAGTACGGAGAAACCCCAATACAACATACTGTTCTTTAGTCACCCCACAGAAAAGTCAACCAAAGCTGCAAATTGCTCGTATTACAAGAGTAAATATTCACTTTGGTAAAAGCAAAAGGAAGAGGGGGGGATGAGATAAAAAAAAGGGTCCTTCCGAGGATGGAGGGGTTGCCTGTCATCGGCAATCGGTAGAGCGTAATTTCGAATGTCGGCGTGAGGGGTGATCGGTTCCTAATCGGATTACCGTCTGCCCGCAGACGATAGATGGACGGAGGACAATCCGCAAGAACTCATGACCCCTCTACCACTGGTCCAGATGGGACTTTTTTGGTGGGTGGGAAATCCTTCTATTTTGTTGCCAGTGGGTCTTTCATTATTTAGTTTTATGGGCAACTAACATGTGCGAGATTTCCATAAATCAGTGATATGATCATGGCGATTACGTGAGGGGTTAGGAAGAACTGATTTTCGCTTATAGAATTATTACTATTTGTGCAGTTATTGGGCAAATCTGGAAAGTGGGCTGATGAGCCAGATCGAAATGTGATGAGCTCATGTAGGGTTTCATTTTCACGCTTCTCTATGTCAACATTTTTGGATCTCGGGTTATCAATAATCCATAATAAAAATGAGCTTCAGAGGTATATTAATAATTCCACAGTTTTGATTCATTTATATAAATCATTGGTACAAAAATAAATCTTACACTGTCCTGTACGCATTTGAAGTTTGGAATGTTTAAACACGTTTTTGAGAAACTTACTGAAAATAATCAATGAATCCTTAAAATTAAGAAGAAAAATAGAGCACTCATGACTCCAGTTGGTATGTAATTTTAAATTTTAACTATAATTTGCTACAGAAATTAGATTTTTTTATTTCGAATGATTATGTTAGACTACTTTTCATTTAAATACGAAATATATTATTTAGAAGTAAAATTATAGATGCTAAAAAAAACAACAGCAGACGTAAACAAAATAAAGGTCATAATATTTATTAGAAGTTATTTATTCGGCATGTGTTCATCAACATATTGTTAAGAATTTTTAAAAAAATGAAAAGTGGAAAAAATGTCTACCCTGAATTATTTTAACATGGCTGTACAAAGAAAAGACAGTTCCGCAGCCCTTTTGTAAAGAAAGAGGTAGGACTTTACAATATAGGCCTAGAGGTAGCCTTATAGGCAAAATGTCCAACAGTGAATAAAATTTATATCTCCTAAACACATCTGCAATAAATGTTATAAAATATCTTGGTTAATCACACAGACGGTGTAAAAAGTTAAAATCAGTTCAACTCTTTCCTAAGTGTCTTGATTTTCGTCGTATCTTGATTTTCAGATCCATTTTAATATATTATTTATGTATCTCAAGAAAATAAATGCATGAAGTCTATGCAATTCATTAGACCTATATTTTCATAAAAGGAAAAAAAATTAGCTAGAATATTGAAATTTAATTTAATATATTTGATACTATTAAAACCTATAACAAAAATTTTCATGTTTTATTCTTATATATATATATATATATATATTATTTAAATACGTACGAAGAAAATCTGATGGTTTTTAGAGAGGATTTATGCTTCATATTTGGAAGACAAAACCAATTCATCGAAAAGGTAAAATCCTTTTGATTGTCTGGTATTCTAGAATTGTGAAGACAGTGATTTTAATGTTGAATTATAATTTCAAAAGTTTATCAAGATGATCAGAAATCCTTTTAAATGTATAGCATTTATTATCATCACAGTGAAAACATTCATACCTGCATTTATTAACCAACAGTTAAAACCTTTAAGCCATCAATTAAGATAAATAAATATCAAAAAGATTTTTTAGACTAGCTTTTCAAATATATTTTTAGCATATAATTATTTTGTCTATCGCAGAAAGGAAAGAAACTTCCTCACAGTGAAGTTAGATTAAATGGTATAAAATTTTGTATTCTATACGGAAGAACGATATTACAAAATTAAAACGATAGATTGATTTCAAATGCTATGCAATCCCTCCAACAAGATTACAAAGTCTTAAGATAAAGAATCATATTGCATATAAGTGAGTTATTTTAATAGTTATCAAGTGTATTTGATTTAAATAATAATGCGGCGTGCAGAGTTAGCCTCTCATGTAATGCATACAGTAATTCGAATAGTTAGCAGGTCTCGTAGTAAGATAGGCCTTTGCAATCTTTCTATAAAGTTTAACCCTTTCAATCCGACTGTTGCATTATTAAAATTTAACTATGAAAAGTTTCATTTAATGTTGACATACTAAAAGAAGAATACTATGAGTTTAACGTTTTTCACTTTTCTGGAAATCTCTTGGGACAATATGCCCCAAGAGATTATATGTCTCAATCGTATAGTCGACTGGGAATATTCCAGTAAAACATCCGTAAAACCCTCTTTCCTGCCATGGCATTAGCATGTCTGGGGAACAACATTACAGTTTCATAAAAATAATCTTGTTAAGCGGACAACAAAAACATCCCACAAAAATGATTTTTTCAAAATTTCTTAAATCTGGTATTAAAAAGGCTACATTATTATTTCATAAGAACAATAAGAACTATTTTACACAAAGTATGGCATAAATATAGAACTTCAGAACTTTCAGAAATATATACTTTCTGAAAAATTAAAAAAAAATAATAATAAAATAAGAGACCAATTGAAACTCGAGTAATGTGCGCGCTCAAAAACATAAATCCGTCATTTGCAATCTGAGAGTTTTTACAAGTTTCTTTAATTATAATTTTATTCCCTAATTCCTTAAGACCATTAAAAACATAAAAATCCAG
Organism: Araneus ventricosus; assembly: GCA_013235015.1. Classification (NCBI taxonomy): domain Eukaryota; kingdom Metazoa; phylum Arthropoda; class Arachnida; order Araneae; family Araneidae; genus Araneus; species Araneus ventricosus. The sequence goes on along the minus strand of BGPR01000084.1, from coordinate 164,389 downwards.
GTAAAAATGGGATTTATTTGCCAATAGGGAATGAAGTCTAATTTCCGGGATGTTCCGGTCCATTAGAGCCGAAAGTGTTAAACAGAATATAAGCCACAAAATCGAGCAAACATTGTCTGAATCCAAAATTATATATCATTTCATTATTTGTTCGAACTTACCTGAACCCTGGCTTCAGACAATCCCAACCTTTGTGAGAGTTCTTCCCTCATAAAAGCATCCGGATAATGGGTTTCATCGAAGAGCCTCTCCAGTTCATTCAGTTGCTCCAGTGTAAAATTCGTTCTAGATCGCCTCTGCTTGACTTTGTGACCACCAGGATGGTCCATGGAGGGTGGACCACCAGGATTGGAGGAAGGGCTGTCACGCTTCTTGGTGTCCTCATCGTCCTGTCTAGAAGATTCGTCGTTACTGTTACCGTTGGTGGTAATTGACGTATGGTCCGATGTCGGTCCAGTGTCTGGGTGGTGATTGTGGTGGTTGTGGTGGTGGTTTTCAGTTTTTACCTCCGGGGGAGATTCTGGTTCTGTGGTAGTGGATACTGAGGCAATAGGTGAGGAAGCCGCTGGAGCAAGGAAGATAAAAAAATAATTTAGAATTATATTAGTATGTACAATTAACAGATATATGTTTTAAGGAATTATTTTCAAAAATTCTAACATATGTATTAGGGATGATGTGTGTTTACATATCATGTAATAAATGTCATGTAATACATATCATGTAATACTATCTATTCCTGGAATTCAAATTATCTTTGAAATACTTTCAAGTATTCATAAAAGTAACAATATTTTTTATTTAAACATATTTAATGAAAAATGTTAAATTATGTATAATGTTAGTAATGGCAAAAATTATATATTAATGCAATATTTTCAAAGATAAATTTTTATATGAAATATGCTTGTAAATACGAACAATAAATTGAATAAAGAAATTAAGCAAAGAGAGGTCTATTATTTTTGGCTCGTGAAACGAATTCAATGAATAAACATATTATTAAATAAACTTACTGGGAATTAAATTTTTAGCGAATGAATCAATTTTTTAACTCATAAATAGTTATATCAACTTTACAATTACCTCATTAAACGTTCAAATAGTATTTAAACTTTAATTTTGCATTTTTGCATTTATATATATATATTGCAAAATTGCTTCTATATATATTCTACTTTATAAATGTACATAATTTTCAGAAATGTTTCTTAAATGATTTTAATTATTTATATCAAATCAAAAAGGCAATTCTATTGAAGAAAGATAAAAAAATTTGGAATAAGGAATTCAAATAAGTTTATAACTATAACCGTTAAATCTAAGTGTTTAAAAAAGTTAATGACTTTTCCTCTAAAATTTGAATATTTAGTAAAGTGTTTTTCTTGTGCATGTAAAATTGTACTAATAAAGCGTTAATTATATTATCTTGCACTTTCCCTGTATGTCATTGTTTTTATAAATGTCAGCAATATATTGATGATTCTTACAAATAATAGACAAAATTCATTTTTCATGATAATTTGTGGACATTTACATGCATACATACAACAGATTTATGCTGGGATTCCAAATATCTATCTGTGCATTAATCCATTTTGAGAAATAGACAAGACAAATTTAACACCAAAATTGTACTCTTTCGAACGATAGAACACGCTTTTTCAGTGGCGATTACGTACTATTGATTTTCACATTAAATAAGCAATCAGATTTTCGTATTACTTGATAAATATTATGCGTGAAATACAAGACACAGCAAAGCACCGTTTATACGTCTTTCAAGGGATTGATGTAAAATGACGTATAAATGAAAAGATGCATATTCGAAATGTTAAAAGACAACTGTAAATAGTGCAAATTTAATGTTACTAATACAAATTCACTTAAAAGCATTAATTTTAAAGTTTTTACTATAATACTACAATTAATACTACACAGTATGGAAATCAATAATGAAATTTTAAAATTAAGCATTTATCATAGAAGTGAAAAAAATCATACAATATAAAATAAAGATATCTTGAGTACAAATTATATACATATCTTATACGACTTATGCGCATGCAGGTAGGCGGTTAATAAAAAAATATTTAAACGCCGTCTGAAGTGCTGATTGTATGTGAATATTAAGTATCTCATTATGAATCAAGCTAAGTTCAGCGAATGTCTTTTCACTAAGCTTTTGACAAAAGAAATAATTTTGATATTTTTAAATGGAGTCCATAGCGTCTTTAAAGAAATGTGTAATAACTTCATCATCGCTAAAAATGGCACCTGTGAATAATTTCGAAGTCATGATAGCTTTATCACAGCTCACATACTAGAAAGGACAAAAATTTTCAAATTTTAGAACGGGGAAAACTACGTATAACCGAAGCTATGCGTCGTATAAACGAAGTACTTTATCATTACAATGAGTACGAATGAGTCGGGTCTATGATGAAACGACGTATAAATGTAAACGACATATGGACGAATTTTCTGGTTTGTTTATTTACGGTAAAGTAGGTTTTCCGCCGGGCCCATCAACTTCTGGTGATAATGTTAAGTCAATGGGAATCTTCAAAATCTCAATACTCTGTTTGAAGATATTAATTAATGTTTAAATTGGAGTTTTTTAATGTTTTGCCTTAAGAATACTTTGAAAATATTAAATTTCATGTTCCTATTGTTGTAGCGCTCAGTGTTTATTTAAAATAAGAGCCTAATTTTGTGGAAGGGTTGTCATAATTATTCTTTATCGCTCTTTTTGGCGACTTCCAAGGTTTGTTTGGCGGTTAAATTTTTAACCATACGATTTAGATAATTTCAATAGTTTAATTTAGAATTTAAATGCTTTAAGAGCTTTTAAATAACCGATTTAAAAAGAAAGGAATGCACAAACTCAAAGAACACGGAATTCAACGCTTTTTGTACTAAAGAAAGAACTGGTTCGAATTTGGCGCTTGATGCAGTTTCCAAATGGATTTGGCGATTCCTTAAATCAGAGGATTACCGAAAACGGTCTGTGAATCAAAAATAAACAAACCAGAAACTCATCCATAAGTGAGAAACGTATAAATGGTACTTTAATGTACATGAAATACAAAAGTGTAATAAATCTTTATTAGTTCAGAAATTCTATCATAAATTTCGTATGAACTTATGTCTCAGTAATGTTCTCAGATACCACATTTTTAGATTATGTCATGATACATATTAAAAGAACTAGAAATTGCTGCAGTTTCTAGAATATTTTTAATTTAATAAATAATTCAAAAATTCGTTTTAAAAGTATCTGGAGAGAAGTGTTCAATTCTAAAAGAAAATTACTAAGAAATAAGAATGGCCTCTACATTTCATAGAATAGACACCGCAAAAGTAGCCCTAATATGGCCTCTACGCAGTAATTTTCCAGATAACCACGTGATATGATCCGGTATTATTGTGGATAATAATTAACCTTCCAGCAGGTGCACGTATGCAGAAAATACTTATATTGTGCATCGTATTACATATTTATATCGTGTTGTTTTACAAAAATAAATGCAACTTTTAATTATGCTGTCTGTATTTATTAGCTTTATACTAAAAAAAGATTATCTAAATAAAAATTGCACTTAAATTTATAAAAGAACGATATAAGTATGTAATACGATGCACAATATAAGTATCTCCTACATACACGCGTCTGCTGGAAGGAGTTAAGCGGGATACTCTTTAACTAGGTCCCTTTTACCATTCCACAACTTGACAGGGAGCCCAAATATTGCGCATCCTGGCTTTCCATTGCGCTCAAAAGTTCTCGTCCACAAGGTTTTCGAGGGATACAGAGAGTTAGTCGATAATGAAGTCGAATGCTGTTCATTTTTCTTAAATTTAAAAAAAAAATGACTTCTTTTAAAGAAAAATTGAAAGTGAAACTGAAAATAAAATAGAGAAATCTATAATTAAAACTCGCACTACTTTGATATGTATTTAATATTTTCTCACATCTTTCTTCCAATTTTGCACATAAAATAAAAGAAAAAAATTCTTTCCCAACACTCTCTTTTTCTATCTTCGATGTAGTTTCAACCACTTGATATGATAAAGTAGTGCAAAAAAATAAAAGCAAGTATGAAAAAGAAAACAGACAGAAAAAGCGGGAAGGCAAGAAGAAAGAAAGGAAGGAGAAAAAAGCTGCAGGACGGTGATAATAACCCGCACTTATGGCACTTGATAGAGACATACATCTATACGTATCATCCCTCTATAAAACATAACTCTGACCGCATGTAAGCCGAGAAAATCAAATAAATACCGCAAAATCCCCAGAAGAAATAAAGCGGAGGAGCACCAAACCTGGTCAAATCACGTGGTCGGCTCCCGGCACGTTCTACTCAACGCACAAAACCAAACAATACTAAAAAAAAGAAACAGAAAAATGCTTCCGCGCACGTGCTACATCCCATAAATTACTAGACGAAAAGGGGGGGGGGGGAAACGAAGGTCCCTCCCGAGGGGGTGGGTGGGAAAAAAAATTAGAACTCATAGTGCCAAAAAATTCCAGCACTTAGAATCGTTCCATGTGCGAAGTTTGAAAGCTCTAATGTAATTATTGGGCATGCAACATAGATGAAGGTAAGCGCACCTTTCATACATTTATCCAGTTTTATTCCAGCCCGGCTATGAGATACACTCCCTGACATGGAGGTAGCGCGAGGGGTTTTTATATTACGATATCCGGGACTACTGTGTTTTTAAATTCGTAAAAACGGCCGGCCGCCACGTTAGGCCTAGCGTTTGACACGTAAGACTTGAGGTTGGGGGCTTTTATAGACGGCGGGGTTTTATTTATTTATCATTTTGTGCCTGCGAGTGTGTGTCCTTAAACGCATTTTATCATCAGGGGAGTCGGCGTGCAAGACTTTGCTTGCATGGAATCGTGAAATCATGGCTTTGCAAGGGAACCGAGGTTTTTGTTCGGGTTTATTGTGGGAGATTTTTCTTTCCATTCTTGGCATTGTATTTTCACTCGGAAGAATGGAAAATCATAAACCGATTCTTTTAGGACATTGTTCTTAATTGAGCATTCGATAGAATTTTTTTGATGTTGGTGAATTATCATTTGTTTAAAAGAGTTAGAATTCAAATAGAATAAATTTCTAATAATGATTTTACAACTAAATATTTTCCATGGAAGGTAATTCCGAAATTTGAATAACAACAAAAAATACCATTGATTTTTAGACCGAAATGAAAACATGAACACATATAGCAATAATATTCAATACATTAAAATTTGTCAAAACTTCAAAATATTTAAGTAAATCTTGTCATTTATGAGCAGAATGAACAAGACAAAGAAGTTTTAGAAATTAATTTTGTTCTGAAATGCAAACGTTAGCGAAATACTTAAGCAGTTGTTTGCGATCCATTATTCCACATCTAACGTGGAAAGATGTTCTTCTTTTCACTAAAATTTAATTCGTAGCTTACGGCTTTTAGTTTAGTTAAATAAGAAATACAAAATGTTGCTGTAATCTTGGGGGGAGGGGAAACAGACTTACAATGGCAATAAAATATACCACGAATGATTTATTCTAAATTAAAAATAAATTATCTCTTTCTATTTATTACATTTATCATTTATACACATTTTGATTGGAAATGGTACGATTTCATAGAATTTTAGGATTCCCATTTATTTCATAACAATCTAATGTGAAAGCACATGATACTACATAGCCAATCAACCAACATTTTGGAAGGAATAAGAAAACAATTAATTTAAGCTTGACAAAGTTTGCTTGCAGGCCGATAATAATTAAATATAAATTTTTCCAGCTGTTTAATGTCATAATTTTTGTACTGCACATAAATTTTATTACCCTATGCAAATTCTTCCTTATAATTACATATATTGTTTTCCCAAACTATTTATTAATGAATTAAAACAATCTTTCTTACATTTATTAAGCACAAGAATTATCTAATTTTAATTTTTAATATACTTTAATAGGAAAGTAAAATATCTATTTGATTTACTTGTCTAACTATTTATTTAAGTGTCTGACAAGAATATCACGTTTTACAAATTATGATACTGAAATACATGAAAAATTACTTCACATTTTAATTATTGATGTGTTTGGTAAATTATTATTTTAGGAATTTTAAGTACCGCATAGGATGAAAACAAGGATAATGCAAAGATTAATTAAGCTTTTAAGCATAAAGAAGAGAAATAACAGTAAAAGCGAGATAAAATAAAATTAATAAATAAAAGTTGAAATAGTAGACATTTTATATTTAGCGTTGTTTTTAATTTTTTGAAATTTTCTCTAGTCAAGAGACAAGTTTTAGTAATTGTTTATTAGAATTTATTACTTTGGGCAATAAATCACTCAAGTGAATATACTAATTCTATTCAAAACTAAATAGACTTAAAAGTTGTGTTTCTTTTATTCGTCTCTTGCAAATAGCATATTTTAAATACTATTCTTTAAGCCATACAAGTATAGAAAACAAGTGAACAACATAAAATTGACAAGTATATAAGCAATGAAACTGCTATTAATTGAATCCAGAATTAAATGTCCATAGAAATATTCGAGTTTTTCATTGGTATCTACAACATTTTTATGCTGAACAGTTTTTAATATACACATGCTTTGGCTTTGATAATTTCTTTTTATTCAAATAAAATTATATTGAAAACAAATTTAACGGATTATTTATGAATGTTCGTTCTTTGAATAGTCGAATTTTGGGAAAGGAGTTTCTTTATTTTTCTGGTTTTAAATTAAGAGTTTGTTACTTCTAATTTCTTTTATATTTTACACTTCTTATATAAAGTAAAATTAATATATATATTTTGTTTTTTGAATGTTTATTTTGTATATGTTGCTTTTGCATTTCTGCTATGTTTGTTTCGTATTTGTTATATATATATATATATATATATATATATATATAGCCTACAGAGCTGTTTACGTTTGTTTATTTTTTATAAATAACATTAATACTTGAATTCTAGATGTATGTTACAGAAATGTTCTCTTGGCTTCGTTTTTCATCTGTAAAAGACAGGGTTCTAAAGGATTTTGAAAATTAGAATAATAAATAATAAATAAATCACTTTTCTTTCTTCCATGTTTGTGTAGTATAATTTCCATTGTTCATTTTCTTGCAATAAATCAGCTCTTCTCATGCTTCGCTCTTTTCAAAAGATTTTTTTTATGTATTTTATTCGAGTTTAAACAAATTTTCTCTGTGATAATCCACGTATTCCAGAATTTATAGTTCTTGAAAATACAATTCTAGCTAAGATTTGCTAAATTTTTTCGCATGTAATTTCTTTTTATTGTAAGAAAAAGTCATATCTTAGAATCTCATCATAGAAAAATCAGTAATTGTAGACTTACTTCAGAATATATGGAAAATGCAACTTTGGAAACATTAACGAGACTTGTACAATATAAGTTAATTGTGAATAAACAAATTCTTGAACTAATCGATTAATTATGGGCTTTTTTGAATTAGTCCCGTTAACGACAGAAAATACAGTAGCTATGAGCTCTAAAACCGTTGGAAAACAATTAAATATTTAGAATTTTTAAGAAAAGTTTCTGTAAATACATTTTCGGTTAATATTCATCAGCCGTCAGTAATCTAAAAAATGAATTCATTTTATATAAGAATAATTCATTCTCAGGTTAACGGGAGACAAAACACTCCCCTTTTTGTCAGTAATTAACTGGCGTTACACAACAGTTGAAAATCAATCAAGTTCCAGTTTCTTTTATTGGAAGAGGTTTCTCTCCTTCAAAGCTATCCTAAAGACTGTTTCATCAGTCTACAGCACCACGTATTCCCAAGAGCGCAACTCTTCCCACAAACTTTCAAAGATAATTCAATCCCCACACAGTCCAGTGCCAACTTTTCAGCTTAAGTGCCTCAAACCGAAACAAATTTTCCTTTTGCCAATTGATGTGCTTCCGAACCAAATCACTTTATTAAAAGACAGCCATCAAAAACTCTCGGCCACATCACACAAACAGGACTTGGATGAAAACAAAATAAAGGAAATCAAAGCACTTCTTCACTCGCAAGATTAACGCTACACACTGACGCAAACTGTAATGGAGCATTTTACTTTGGAACAGACATTGCCAGTTCCGAATACCAGTTACTGGCCACACGAAACAGCAAACGAATTATCTGGAGTTCCAGCGACATTAACCTATCCACTTTATCGCCTTCCTTATCCACCGAAAGAAAGCAGCAACACCAACAAAAAAAGCAAAACGGTAAATAAATAAGTAAACAAAAATGACTTCCACACGTCCGCGCCTAAATTCCATCATCCGGTGCCTTGGCTTACTTCATCCATTTCGGGATTTGTTGGCCGGTGATTTCCCGGAATCCGGCAACCACCATCAAACCGCCATATAAGAAACCGCAGGACTTCTGTATCTATCTTCTTATAGCATTGGTGGGGAAATCTCCTCTTGTGAAGTGGTAACCCGATTTAACTTTTTTCCACCAAAGCCGTATCATAAGGACAGTTGGCTGAGGTTTTTCCGCAACCGGTGATTTGTCTTGTGCCTTAAATGGGTGATGTCTCGCTTTTTTTCTTTTTCTTTCATTTTTTTCTTCCTTTCTCACTCCTTCCTCTTGTGTTCTCGTTTGGAGGATTGCTCGGGGGCTGTTTCTCCTTGATTTTTTCTCCCCCACGCCTTCGGGATAGGTAAGGGGGAAAAGACTTTCCTTACCTTTATTTTTTGGTTTTACAGAATTAAGGCTCCGAGGGCTGGAATCAGGATAACGATTTTGAACGCTATTCTTTGGCCGCAGAGTCTGTGAGAGTGGGGCTTGTTTTTTCTTAGGACTATGCAAAATTTTAACTCAAAGAGGGAGAATGTTTTTTTTTATCAGACTGGTAGTAAAAAACAAAAGAAAAAAAGGTATTGTAAACCTAAAGATCAGTTGTAAGAAATCAACATGTGAGGAACTAATACTAATAGAAACTAGTAGATGTGAAAAAATATTTCTGATCGTTACTGTAAATTCCTTATCAATTTTAGAGATTAAAAATTGAATTGATGTATATAAATGTTTACATCACACGAATATGTTATCAACGTTTGGGGTAATATTGATAATAAACCTTTGGTAATAATTGCTACAATTTTTACAAATTATATCAACTCTCCAGTTAAAGATATATGGATTTCTTGATCATATTCACATGCACCAACCCACCGCAGTTCTTGTATGGAAATGGAACTCGAAATCATGCTCATCAATTTATGAGAATAGGTTATGTCACTAGAGCATCGCAGCCCTTAAAAATAACTGATTAATTTAATGTTGTGTTGAAATGGCTTAACGTAAAATCGTTCTGTTAATTAGTTTTTTTCCGGCTAGTAGTCTAAAGAATTACAAAATAAATTCTGTCGCAGTTTTTACGACTCCAAAATTATTCACCACTCACGGTTTTAGAGGGCTTGGAATAAGTTCAACTTCATTCCAAGTAAATTGTAAACAAGCTTTCTTCTGTGGAATATAGTTTTCATGTAATAGATCTTTGTTTATAAAGAGAGTTTTAATGAAGTTGGATCAGATAAGAGGCTCAGATTTTTATGTCGAGTTAGCAGCATTCTGCCATGTCAAATATAGTAATTGGCATGGCAATTCTAAAAGATAAGAAGGTAAAAATATTTACACCCACATCTTTTATATACGCGTTGTATTCATTTTGCAGCCCACCATTTGGCCTAGTGGCTTAAGGCATGGCAAGGATGAGAAATTGGAACGGAGGTTATGGGTTGTATCCTGTGCCAGCATAATTGAACGCTGGTTGACCGAGCTGCGCTTTAGCAACCAACTGCTCGAGTAACGAACTGGCTGTTGGAGGTTTTTCTGGTTTTTCTCCAAGAGAAACACAAAAATGGGCCAGTTTCGCCTAAAAGTCCTCTGAAAAGACAGTCTATTCCCATATATAACAGCTAATCAGGCTTCTATCTCAGGCTCCGTGTCTTGTTAGCCAACAGAAGATGCCACACTTCCCCTTTCACGAATCCTCACTTAAGGGCTGGCTGGGCTAGTTTTGCTAGATCAAGTGGGATTAGTTACGAAGTTGTTATACCTAGGCGCTCCGTGTCGCTTTGGCCAACAGAAGATGCCACACTTCCCTTTTCA
>BGPR01000084.1:136573-147019 GCA_013235015.1 Araneus ventricosus | reverse complement strand
CAGAAGCATCCGAGAGGAACGCTCTGGGACAAGCTTTCACACTTAATATACATTTCAAAAACCCTTTCGAAATTTCACCAGCACCCGTGTGTTCGCAATTTCACATGCTCTCCCAAAAAACAGTGGTTGCTGCGCGTGCCACAACCAATTTCCCACCCGCCAACAAACTGATGGACGCTTTTTGCATACGTGCTGAATTAATATCTACTTTTCGCCCCTTCCAGGGACGCCCCGACCCCTTTTCCAAACCCCCATAATCTTTTTTCTGCACCCCTTTTTCGAACTCATCTACACATTTCGATCGAGACAGTTATGGGAAGGGACGTTTGCATATATAGGTGTTGACGTAAACACGAAGGAGCCTTCACATCTTTACAGTTTGGCGTGATGCTTTGCCTTACTGTGACCGCAAAATTGTTTTGCTGTCGTGTAAATAAAATTCGAGTGTCGAAGTATTCATTTATAGTAATCATAGTCATTTAAAAATTGATTGGTTGAATGACGAATAAGTGACATTAAAATGTTTATAAAATATTATTTTATTGACTGCATGACACAATATTCTGTTCTGGGACTCACTATTTACAAAATGCAATTATTTATATTGATTCATTTTATCCAGAAGATTAGTTCCAGATTACACGTTTGTCATTAAATTATTAAAGAGGTTGAAGAAATGATGAGAATGATTGTCAGAACAAAAGAAGTGACAGGGGAAGAATTTCCAATTTTGTCCCTCCCCCCCCAGAGAATAGTGTGATGCTAATTACATTAAGCATTATCACGTTATTCTGAAATAAAGAGCTTCAACAAATAATGTGACGGACTTTAAAAGGTTTCTTAGCTGTTAATTCTAAGAGAAATCCATTAAGTTTGTCTTAAAATTGGAAATTGTCAAGAGTCCTGATGGCCTGGTGGTAGAAGTTTGCTTTAGGCCAATTGCCTAAATTAGACCATTTAAATCAATGGGTTTATTAACTTAAATTAAGGGAATAGCTCAGAAAGTAGTTTATCTCCACTTGTAATCCTCATAAATAGGAATTGGTACAAGTCAAACCAGAAAGAAAACAAAATACAATAACAAGACACTAAAGCTATCAAATATTAAATCAAAAAGTATAAAATCTTAGAATACGTATAATTTGTAACGTTTGTGATGAAACAAAGATAGAATAGGAAGTGATACAGTGCATAAGATAGCCTCCTTGGGTTCATGCGTTATGTGCTGCTGTGAATTTAAGCATCAAACAATATTTAAACTTTCATTTGTGCTTAAAGAAATTGGTGATCCAATCTGGGCAACTAGTGACCAAATCTAGGCAAACGGTTTCCTTGATTGGACCCCGGTGACACATTTTTAAGCTGCTTTTTTCCTTGTTTCAAGTGTATTTCATAAAAAGTTAATTACACTGTTCTGAAGGTAAATAAGCAAAAAAAAATACTACTTTTTTTCATTAAAATTCCTTCTTCTTCACTGTACATTACAAATGTTCAGATGGTCCAAATTCGCCAATCTATCGCCAATTTAATGACGCGAAATTCTCCCAAAGAATTGAATCTCATATACCAGGTTGATGACCCTTGGTATATAATTTTACATAAAATTATGGCCAATAGTTGCAACACTTAAAAATTTCTTTCACAAATATGTCGGATGTATAATAGTTAATTTTTACTAAAGTTTATATAGTGTTGTGAGAATATTTAATCCCGGATTCAAATATTAAATTAAAAAATAATTGATACAACCATAACTATAAATGAATTATAAATTAATTTTGGGAGCACTAATTTTTTCTTTCTAATCTCTTCTAACTTTCTTCCGATTCGTTGACTACTTGTTGGTTCAATAATATTGCTAATACTGGAGAGAAATAATAATTAAAAAAATAATCCTAATATTGTTAATTATGTCGATTTTCTTCACGCCAATTTTAAGTGCTCACTCTTTGTAATGCCAATATTTTGATCGTGTTTTCGAATGCAAAATAAGTTCTTTTATATTACTGTTTTAAATCAATGATAACTCACTTTGACAGTATGATGAAAGCAACATGATGTATTATTACGCTCAGTGAAATAGTCCTAATTATGGCCAATAATACATTTAAAAGTAACTATTATATTTGAACAGAATTTAGATTTAAATCCCATCCATCGATATTCTCTGTAATGAAAATGTATATTTAAAATGAATATTGTTCTGTTTTTCGGAACTCTTTCTACGTAGAAAAGCTCCTTAAGTCATTTAATTGTGATTCGGTCGCTCATAGCTTTCTATCTACGGTCAACTTGAGCTGGCACTGACTATAAAAAATATTTGCAGTTTTCATACGCAAGGAATTTTGAAACACAACAATATTATCAATTAATGTAGTTTCTAAGATAATAGGATTAATTTATTTATATAGAATATATATCATAGGAATTTAACTGTAATTGTAGAATTGAAAATTTTTAAAAATATTTCATTCGTATGTCTCGATCTTTTATTTCTTTGCAAGGGGCCGCGGTGGCTTGGTGGTAAGGTCTCGACCTTGGGGTCGGAGGGCACCAGGCCCGAAAACCGATTTCACCGAAGATCCGCAGTGTGTGTGGGTCCGTTGCAAGCTAAATCATACGTAGGGATCCAAACGCCCCCGTTTTGTGGTGTGGAAATTTGGAGAAGGGGTCTTCACCTGACCGCGGTTTAAAATTACGATGTCCGTCCCAAATTTGCCCTCCTGAAAGCTGGACATTAATAAAACCAAACTTTATTTATTTACACTAAAAGGTGTATGGGATTCTCATCAAAAACCCAAAGGACTTTTTCCATTGAATTCTTTTTTAAATATATTTAACAATCGTTCATATATTAAAAAATTAAAAGTAGAAAGATTATAAAGCTTGAAAGTTTCTAAAAGTTTGATTACAGCTGTGTACAGAAAGCAAAGGTGTGTGAGATCACTCTTAGAGCTGTAATATGCATTTCTTATTTATTTATATTTTTTATTTATCAAAACTAATATTATTTGCATGCAAGAATTGCTCGAAAAATAACTTAACCGAAGGAACTAATAAATAATATAATTAGCTATAAAATTAATTAGATATGACTAATATGCTTCTCTGCAAATTTGATGCTAAAAATAAATAAATAAAATAAATAAAAATCTGTAAGGTAGAGAAGCAAAGTTATCAAATCTGATAGTTTCTAAAATTTTGATTACTATAATATATAGAAAACAAGAATGTGCCAGCTTACATCTAGTACTGTTTTATACATATTTCTTATTTATATCTCTCAATACCTTATTTATTAAAAGTAACAATTTGGTGCCTTTGGATGCAAGAAATGCTCGAAAACAATAACCCAATTACAGGAACAGCTAATTAGCTCTAAAATTATCAATTTCTAATTAGATATGGCTAATCAGTTCCTCTACAACCGCTCTCACCTGCGCGTTAACCATGATCAAATTAAGCTGGAGAATGCGGCCCTCATAATTGGCGGGACAAACTCAACTCAAATCTAATTAGAGCGCGTTCTTCTTTTCTAGCAGCCGCGTTATTCCTACTTATTAACTTTTCCGTAGTTTCTTAATACTTTAGGGGAGGAAGCCATTCGACAAAATCGATCAATCCCGTGCGGTTATGGCACGTACAGACCTCTTTTTGTTACCTTCTCAAGTAAACACTTTTGTAAACAGTGTTTATATGTTTGTTCGAAACCAGCCGTAAGAAAAAGTTTTGTTGCGTTTTTGTTATTTATTTCAAACTTTATGAAGAACTGGATACGGTTTTTTTATGTGTTTGAAAATCTCGTGGATGGCGAAACATTGCGCGAAATTTTTGAATTTTTTTAGAAAGGGGAAATAAACTAATTTTGAATTATTACAGTGCTTACGGTATTAAACAGCAATGCTCTAAATGTAACAGTTCTAAGACTCCAAGAGAAACAAAGATTTTCCGATTTAGATATTTTCAGAGAAGATATAGAGATATATTTTAAAGTACAGTTAATTTCACTGTTCTACTACGAATATTTTTCATTTCCTCGAATACGAAGTATAAAAAGAGAAGGTACTGTTTTCTCAGGGTCTTGAAGATTCTGCACGTTTTAGGAAGGGAGGTCCACGCAAGAAGGTTCCTGAGTCCGGAAAAATAATTTTGGAATTATTTTTGTCTGTCTACTAAACTCAGTAACTCAACAACGCAAAGAGCTCGTTGAATAAAATTTAGCATATGGTTTTTTCACCAGAATTATAAATGTATGTCAAATTTTGGACCAAATCTATCATTGTATAGACTGTTGTTTCTTGTCTCTTCTTGTGCATATGAACGGGATGACTAAAAAACGCCGATACATGTATTTTAAAATGCGATCTTTACGCCAAAATTATAGAACTCCCAAATTATAGAAATTTCGACCAAGTTAGCCAACAATCTACCCAATTTGACCAATGTGGGTTTAAAAATATCAGTCAGTAGGAAAAGGGTGCTGTTCCAAAATGCATATTCGATTCTTTTCACTATATGACGAGCTAGACACAGAAAACGCCATACTTTTAAAGCATGTGAGAATGTCGAGACAGAACATTGTAGCTGGTATTGGTATACTTCTTAAAAAATGTTCATTGAATAATTATTAACCAACTCAGAATGAAAATTTTGGGTTGAAGTTCTTGATAAAAACATTGAATAAATAAGATAAAGACAAGAGAATAAGAGAATTAATCGGTATAAAACCTGCTTTGAGTAATAGAATTTGCTTGGAAAAAATAAGAAGACTGACTGTACAACAATAATTCTGACACTAAAACTAACTTCAGACTGCAGGCTCCCTGATCCTGTTAAACACATCCATCTGTCTATGCCATTTGTTGATCAAGTCAGCAAGCATAGATACCAGCCTCCCATTCCTTTTTCCACTGTTCCCAGCTAAACAGAACTCAAAATGGAAATTTTGACAACTTATTTGATTGATTTATTGGTCTAATCAGGAAGATATCTTAAGATCCAGCTTGGGTAGAAGACTTGTCCTGGATAGGAATAGAAATATGTTATAGTTGCTCAACTGGATTCAGTTATCAAATTAAATTTTATTCTCAAGTTTGTATTAGAAAATGGGAAAGTTAGTTTGAATGACTATTGATTCTTAGAGAAGACCAAAATATAAATCTTTTTCTCTTTTTTATATATAAAATAAAAAAGTATGAATAATCTAAGTGCATGGGACAACTTTACCTACAGGTAATAGTTTCATAAAAATATAATACGCATTATTTCATACTTCTTACATGAATGGCAACGTAAATTGTACAGACTGCGAATTTACATTTTAAGAATTCTTAGAATTTTAAATGGTGTGCTTAACATTTCATTTTGAAATAGAGTAATTACAGAATAAAAATTTTGTAGACTAGGATTTTTTAAATTTGTGTATACAAGCTTATTAATAACTGTTTTGTAAACTTTATAACTTAAAACTTTATCAAATTATTTTAAAATTTTATTTTGCAAAATATTGTAAAATCACACGATATTATTTCTTTTAATACATCAAATGAGATTATGAATATAAACCAAGTAAACTGTAGAAATGCTAGGACTTAATGCAAAATTCTGTAAAGCAAAGCTAATTTTATTATTTTTATTCAAAGATATTGAATTATATGCAATACATTTATATTAATTACTACATAGAAAATGGCCTATTGCCAGCTTGCTAGTAAGAAACTGAAACAATTTATGTATTTCAGTAGCTGTAAGTAAAAACTTATTCACATGAAGTTTCAAAGTTTTTTCAGTCTTCAGCCTTTCTGAAATTTTAACTTTCAGCTAAAAATTCCTTATTTCGTTTCTGTGTGTAATCCATAGTTAGAATTCAGTTTCATTCTTTCACTTCCTCTGTTTTTGCTTTATTTAAAACCTTAAACGAATACTCTTAAAACGCGTTTAACATGAAATTATTTTAAGTGCATTAATATTAATATCATTTTCATTTAACCATTTTAAACCATCTTTGAAATGTATAAGTTACAAAAATAAAATCCAATGAATAACAACAAAAAATGAATAACTTATTTCATAACCGAAAAAGATTGACTAATGTTTTTGTTAGATTAATTATTTCATTTGAGCCATAAAAATCCATTTGATCAAGACTGATTCGGCTATTTTGATATCAACTAATATCACTTCACTTCAGTGGCGAATCCAGGATTCGGGTTTTGGGGGAGGGGGGGGGGATCGTAGTGACGATTGTCAAACCTCACGGCTTATCTAAACCAAGCTTTAACTTTACAGACTTTCCTCTGACAATAAGAATAATTAAGAACACTACAATACTTTCGATAATTTAATAAAAAATACTATGAAATAACTAGCCAAAAAATGTTTTCGACCGCGTCAACGCTATAAGTACAAGTGGAATGAGTAGAAGATTAGGGCACTTTTCGAGCCTGTCAAGCCAGAAAGCGATGTTGTCACGATTTTCTTATTTTTTTAAAAAAAATGAAAATTAAGAACAAACAGTTGTAGTGATTTTAAATAAAATGAAGAATTTTGGTTTAGCTCCGGGGGGGAGGGGCTGCAGCCCGATAGCCCCCCCCCCGGATTCGCCACTACTTCATTAGGATTATTTGGATTTTTATAAAGTAATTTACCTCTTTAAGCAAGCATATATCAGTAGGATTTTACAATTTTTCATTTTTTAAAAATCAAGTTACTCAGGCTATCATTGCATCAACTAACAAAGAAAATTTATAGGAGGGAAAACTGAAAAGTATAGAAAATTACTCATGCTACCCATACTGAAAATATGTTTCAGTATAGGTTGTTTGTTAATTGTCTTTGGTGTATTGATGCTTTGGATGTAGGGAGCCTTAATTATATATTTTTATTAAGTATATTAAAAATCTTTAATTTCAGCATCGTAAACTTTTATGCATTGCAACATACACAAATAATGGACAATTAAGTTACATCTTCTAAAAAGTATTTTCTAAAGGAAACTTTAAGAAGACGATTCTTTGAGGTTTAGACCAGTGGTGCGCAAACCATGGGTCGTGACCCCTCTGGAGGTCTCGAGAAGATTTTTGTGGGTCGCTAAATTCAAAGAACTTTATTTGATAATAAAAAATATATAAGTATTTTCTTCAAAATACCTGGTCGCGACCCAATGTTACACGAAGTGAGGGGGGGAGGGGTCGGCAATGAAAATAGTTTGCGCACCACTGGTTTAGACAACAAAACTAATTATTTAGCAATATATCTTTATTAGGACGTATAAAATATGGAAAACTCTATAGATTCTATTTCACTAGTGTATCTTTTTTCTTTCCGTTTATTTTCAAGAGAGTTTTCTCTGAATGCAAGTACTTTCAATATTTGGTTGAACAAAAGAAATAATTTTCTGACATATAAAATTGAGGTAAGGTATTTATGCAAGTGATTGAAACAATAGGATAATGGGATAAAATTAAAGTTTTTCAAACAACGTCCAAAATGTGATGAATCATAGTAAAATCTTGTAAATAAATTCTGCTAAAAGTACAATTGTTTAAGGTTGAAAGTTTCAGCATACTTGTGCATCTTCCTTCAGATTATGAGGACTCAAATGTCATTTATTATTAATAAAAATAGGAAACGTACAGTATATCTTCCTCGTTAATGCGTTTTGCGTAAATGTTTAACTCAATTTCTAGAATCATTTTAGAAATAATACCCTTTAAGAATAAGATTCCGACACATATATGCATATACGAATAAACTTCTTAAAGCAGAGAACTTCAATTGGTGTTAGTCATAGAGGAAAATTTCAAAGCGAAGTCGCAGTGACAAATAATAATAATATGACATTTATAAATGTCATGAAGGAGCTATTTTGGTTTGTATATTTAAAAGCAAATAAAATATCCTTTCGTTTCTCGTCATATTTTTAGAACTTCAGGAAAGGTACTAAATTGTACTTGAGTAGTGACTTATTATGAATTATTAGATTGACAATGAATTCTTTTCAATATATAATCGATACAGTATTAGTCAATACATTACAATTATCAATTTTTCTTTCTTAAAATTTTCATGCGGTTTGCGTTGATAATAAACGAGAAGATTAAACAAAACCTGACGTTCTTTTATATAAGACATTTTAAACTTCTTCACAACAATGCAAGGACATTTTCGTTCTCAAACCATTCTTCTTTTCACGATATTTTATCGTTTTCAAATAAATATAAATGTTTTTTTGCTACGTTATTTATTAATAGCTATAATTGATGTTAAAATGAAATGAATTCTTTATAAGGAAAATAATATAAAAAATAAGCAATCTTTTATTAAGGAATGATTATTATAAACTTGACGTTCTCTAATCTATTCGAGTTGTAGGCAACTTTGACACATATTATATGACCCGACATACGGGCATGCAATAATAAAAGAAACCTTCTGTTTTATTAAAAATACTTTTAAAGGTACATAGAACATCATATGCAAACTAGATTTCCAAGTCTGTCAGTAATTATTTCAATGATCTATTCTGTTCTTCCGAAATAACCTAATTTCATTTTAAATTTTGCATGAACAATTTTTATCGATCAGGTTTAAGCCAGAATACAATGCCTAAACATCGTTTTGAATACTTTACAAACATTTCACAAATTTTGTATTAAAGCAACCAAATGTTTGAAATTAAAAGGATAATAAAGAAAGGTGCCACCTTTAAATGGAATCTCACAACCACACACCCAAAACACACCGCGGCACGCCACCTTCACACCTGAATCTAATAGGCGAAAAAATTTGGGTACATGTACAATATAATTTCAATTACAAAGTGTAATCTACAAGCATTTCTTAATGATTTTAAAATTTTTAAAATTTTAATTTTATTCAACTACTAGAGCTTCTTTCTGACATTATCGAACTAATGTCTATAAGCAACAACATCTCTGCATACATCAATTGCTTAATTGTACATTTCTGAAATCGGTGCTATATCTAACGAAATTTGAATTAAATGCATAATAAAGAAAGGTGCCTCCTTGAACGGAATCACACACACATAAATATATATATATCTATGTGAGGTCTGAACTGAAATGGGTGAGAATGTGAATAAGGATTTTCCACAATCCGTAAGTATTAACTCTATACACATTTCAGCGGATTTCTTAATGAACTTAAAAGGTTTTATGCAACGTCTACAACACGAAAAGGCTCAATACAACAACATCTCTGCAAATATCACCGTTGTTAATTGTACATTCTGAAATCGAAAGTTATATTCTAAGAAAACTTGCAATAAATGCGTTAGTGATAAAATAAAACGAAATAATGATTTTCATAAGTAAGCTAGGATTGATACATTTAGGGAAATTTAAGTTATTTTATAGGAACTATATTATCTTTAGGAAATTGAGAAGCTTTCTGACCTTAAAATATGATTAGATTAGATATAATCTCACGATGAGTATGCTCATTGTAGATTATATTTTGTCAATCCTTATGCAGTATAGCAGTGATGATCTATCAATATCTATCTTGGCTTATATTATAATTGAAGGAACACTAGTTTGAACTGTATCCGATAACACAATGAAATATATCATCAGAAAAGAGAAATTACCAAGTGAAATGAATTATATGGAACAAAATATATACTTCTCAAAATTTGATTTGTTCCAATACAAAAGCATCATTTTGAACAAATTATACAAATTTTGAAATTATAGAAATTTTCTGAATTTTTTGTTCCTTTTTATTGATAATTTTTAAGAAAAAAACACCCAAGCAATATAGTCGTGGAAATTCTCGAGAAATGTATTTAAATATGAACTTCACGTTTTCTTAAATTTATTACTCTTTTGAGACTGTAACTGTGACTAAATAAAAAACATGAATGTCTTTTTGAAACAAGGGCTCGTTAAAATTCTTCACAGTTGCAGAATTATTTCATTCTCAAATCGTTCTCACTATTCCATTTTTCCTTATATTTAAAATTGAAACTAATTTTTCATTATGTAATTTATTCTTTCTAGCTTCGTGACAATTACCCCTCACCCCTGAAAAACATTGATGCTACTTTGCAGAAACATTTTCAGTATCTCAATAAATAAACCACGAGAGATGTCAGGAAAGAGATAATTTGGGTTTTAATTATGTAAAATTATTAATTTATTTTAATTATGAAACTTCAAACTCAAACAATGCTTACCTGCCTATCGTTAGCAATATTATCATCTCGCGTTCTGTCCTCTTTGTATGTTAGTACGCCCTGATGGTGAGGATGTACTCCAGCTCGTGGGCCGGGGAGGTAGCGCGAGCAGCTGGAGCCCCTGCCAGGCTCAGCCCCATGCTGTGAGATGGCCAGGGCAACCTGTCAGGGAACATGTGAGGGCGGACAACCTGTCCACCACGCTGTGCAGGGAGCGAGGCCCTCCTGGCTTGCTGGCTGGCTGG
>BGPR01000084.1:90122-136548 GCA_013235015.1 Araneus ventricosus | reverse complement strand
TTCATCAACATTCATCTTGGTTTATATTATAATTGAAGGAACACTAGTTTGAACTGTATCCGCATAACACAATGAAATATATCATCAGAAAAGAGAACACTGCCCGAATTATATGGAAATTGTAATACAGGTTTCTCAAAATTTGATTTGTTCCAATACAAAGCATCATTTTGGAACAAATTATAAAATTTTGAAATTATAGAAATTTTCTGAATTTTTTGTTCCTTTTATTGATAATTTTAAGAAAAAAACACCCGCTAATATAGTCGTGAAATTTCGAGAAAAAATGTATTTAAATATGAACTTTCTAAATTTATTACTCTTTTGGAGACTGTAACTGTGACCAAATAAAAAAACATGAATGCTTGTTGAAACAAGGGCTCGTTAAAATTCTTCACAGTTGCAGAGAATTCTGACATTTTCATTCTCAAATCGTTCCTCTCTCATTCCTTATTTTTCCTCTATTATTTAAAATGCTCACTAATTTTTCATTATGTACTATTACTTTCTAGTTTCGTGACAGAATTACCCCTCCACCCCTGGAAAAACATTGATGCTACTTTGAGAAACATTTTCGAGTATTCCTCAATAAATAAACCACGAGATGTCAGAAAGAGATAATTTGGGTTTAATTATAAAATTATTAATTTATTTTTTAATTATGTGGAAACTTCAAACTCAAACAATGCTTACCGTGCCTATCATCGTTAGCAAAATATTATCATCTCGCGTTCTGGTCCTCTTGTCAGTTAGTACGCCTTGATGGTGAGATGTACTCCTGCCTGTGGGCCGGGGAAAAGAGCAGCAGCGGAGCCCCTGCCAGGCTCATCCCCATGCTGTAAGTGAATGGGCCAGCAAGCCCTGTAGGGAACATGAGGCGGAATAACCTGTCCACCACGCTGCAGGGAGCGAGGCCCTCCTGGCTTGCTGGCTAACAGGGTGGGGAAGCCACTGACCGCTGTGGACAATGGCCTGATCAGGATTGAAGGACCTAATACGAACCGGGTCACCCATTGATGAAGTTGTTAGTTCAACTTATTTGATTACAGGCTCCTTGGAAACACGGTGAATATTGTAAAGAAGTTGTTAGTCCAGTTGCTTGTAATTGCCTTATTGCTGTATTGTAAGACAGGGAATGGTGTAAAAATCCAGATTGCCAACCAATCCTAGAGATAGCTGCTGATGATTTGTCGTGAATAATGATGTAAATTGAGGGCAATTCAACTGCTTATTATTTAAGAACAAGGAGGAGGATTTAACAGTCTGAGGAAAGTTGTAAATAATAACATTCGGTTGAACAAGAATATCAAGTTTTTCTATTGTATTTTAGGATTAAACACCACTTGCTAAACGCCGATGTTTCTAGAGATTTTTTCCCTCGTAGAAGAGCATAATAAATAATTAACATCATTTTCAGAATGGGTAGATTAAAACACAACAAAACGAAATAATCTACTGCAGATCTTAAAAAGCAAACTATTGAAAGCACTTACAGTTTCAATTTTAAAAAAATTTATTAAGAGAAAAGTTACAAAAAAAAATAGCAACACTCTTGTGAAGGAAATTTTTTATGATACAATCAACAAGTTCTCTGTCCTGAAAGCAGAAGTTTTGATAACAAGTTTTAGACTGAGCAAATTTGGATACTTATCGCTGATGGTAATTAGTTAACTTGAATCCCTTTAAGCAAATAAAAAATGCTGGATGAACAATATTGACTCAAACAGCTTTTTTGAGACAAATCCATGTTTACCGCAGATTGCGAATATTTCTGCAAATTTAATAAGTTTCCAAATGTTTCTAGTCAACCGATTACCGTTTTGTTGAAAATACCAAAAAGGGCTATATCAAGAGACATCAACAATTCAAATTTGCTTGAACGAATGACACGTGCTTTCACAGATTTTATCTCAGATGTAGTCGTACAAGCCTGTCTCGTATCTCTGGACAAACACTGCTGGAATTTCAGATTGCTCCGACGTCACTGCGAAACTGGAAGTGGTGGCGGAAAGTGGAGGAGCTGAAGAGAGGATGCCATCAACCATGTGATGTCTGCTGTTCACCACTGGGAATGAGTCTTTTTCGTTGTATTGGTTTGATCATCTTTGTTTCACATCTATAAATTAAACATCAGCTAGTATTGGTGCACATCTGTTGAACAGAAAAACATTTCAAGTATTTGCATTTTCAGATCATGAAAATTAGATTATTGATTGCATAATTATTCTAAAATTATTATTTTGAAATTATTTAATAATTTTTTATTTAATTTATTAATTACAAAATAATCTATTTTTCAAAACAGTTAATTAAGGATAAATTATTTAATTATAAAAAGAACAAATAAGTAAGTTGAATCTAGGAAATATATGTAAGAATTAACTATTATATTTTATTTTTCATTCTTCACGATTTCAGGGTTCTATGATCTGTGTTTCTTGAATTTAAAAATGTAACAATGAAATTATTGTAAGGGTTTTACCAATTAGATATTTAAGGCGTAGTGGCCCAGTAATAAAGCAAGAACTGAGAAGTGTAAGAAGTAAAAAAGAAGAACTAAGAAGTAAGAAAGTAAGAAGAAGAACTAAGAAGTAAGAAAGTAAGAAGAAGAACTAAGAAGTAAGAAATTAAGAAGAAGAACCAAGTGGAGTAAGAAGAAGAACAAGAAGCAGAAAGTAAGGAAGAAGAACAAGAAAACTATCAACTACAGAAAACAAAGTTAACTATTTTCAATAATATACTTTCTTTCCCTCTTATCTTCATTCCTTCTACTATTGCATTATTTAGAAAAAATTACATGAAATGCTATAAGACCCCTACCATAAAATTATCGATTACTCTTTTATTTTTTAATAATTAATGAAAATAAAGTTTTTATTTAGTTAGATTTCAATGACTAAATTTTGCCAAATAGTTCGTTTCCATATGGCAGTTAAATTTATCTCCACACATAGAAAGGAAAAAAATGAATAATACATTTTTGAAAATATCTCTATGTTATTTAAGGAGTCCGAATTTATTTCTTTATACCTCTAAACAATGCAAAAGAATTGCTATGCTTCGAAAATATCACAAATCAAAGCTACGAAGCAAGTTTTATTACTTGTTGAAGTTTTGATAGTTGAATTTTCGCCAGTATGAGGGCAGTTTGCATATTGCAAGAGAATTAGGTAGCTCCAGAGCAACCTATTAGGTTGAGGAATGAGTGAACATGACATTTATTTTTAAAAAATTTGCTTTGAATTTTCATATTTTATATTTTAAAAATTTCTCTTTGTAACTTAAGCGTATTTTCGGGATAAAAAAGGGTTCCAGCTAACTCTTCATTGAACTTAATTGGTCTACTGGTGTGTCATCTATCCCTTTGAGGTCAAACCTATGTTTGAAGTGTGGAAACAAAAGATGGCATACGTTTTGAGGTATTAAGTTTTTTTCCTTAACAGGCAAATGAGGAGTGACTTTATGGCCACCACCCTGAAATGAAAGGAAATGAGGAAAATGTTTAGTTTTTGCCCATTAATATTCCATTTTATCATCTGAGATTACAAAAAATCAATGGAAGTAAAAAAAAATAAACAAACACTTATCTAAAGCATAATTTCTCTGAAATATACAGGCATTTTGCCACTTGGTTTTATCATGCGCATTTTTAACTTGGAAAACAGCCTTTCATAAATTATTTTTTTCAATCCAATAATCTGATAGTTAGAACTTATTGTACACGTTTCGTAATCATTTGTCATTAATTCTCCCGTTAGCGAATAATATTCGTTAAGTTGGACTTTCTTTCCTGAAACAGGTACCCTCCCCTCCTAACTGTTCCCGTCTATAATACTGCCTTGTTCTACTCGTGTAATTCCCATGAATACACTATATTAATGCTACTGCTTCAGTTATTAATAATGCCCTGTTTGAAGCAAACGCGTGCTATTTGGGACGGACCTCTGTAAATTTTAAATGGCATGGCTCAGATGACGGGGATAACGTCAGACTGGCCCCTCCAAGATCTCCGCGCCACATCGAGTAGGGAGGGCGTTGATTCTCGTGTCATTCACTTAAGGGCAGTTCTTTCTCCCAAGAAACGACGGATCTTCATTGGAATTGCTCTGGTCCTTGAACCCCTGCCCGAAGCGAAGTCTTACAACTAGCCTACTCGCGGCCCCATATTTTACTTACAATGAGGAGCAAAAAGAATGTGTAACTTCATGACTTCATGAGACCTAGATCACTAGCAATGAACCTCAGAAAGGAGGAAAACTTCCTCTATTTTCGCCATGTTCATTCTGTCTTAAAAGAGTAGTTTCTGAAACATCCAACAGAAATATAAAGAAAAGTTCTGTTTATATGAAGCAGTGCGAGTAAGACGAAAACATTCGAAACGAATTTATTTCATATGTGATGTGTGAAAGCACATCCATATACAATTAAATATCCAACGTATTTTCTCCACTGAACTTTCTCGATGTCCACAGCATTGACGCCTTTGTGTTTAGTTCTCAGTGTAAGTACAAGAATCCTGTAATACATGTTGACCCTGCAGAACTCCTCAATAGAACCAGGTCAAAAGTTTGATATTTCACCAACATTTTGTGTAGATCCGCCACACACCTGAATTTCATCTATGTCAGTTGTTGCGTTTTGCAGTTATCTTGTTTGTCATGAATAGATAAAGCAGACCGATGCGTAAAATATGTATAGGATTTGTCAAAAATCTGATGCAGATTTTATTATTCTGATATGAACCCAACCAAATTTCATTAATTTATTCAGTGTGTTTTATTTTATTGAGTTCTCTGGAAACTGATAGGGACTGATTTCTTGACTAACATAAAATTTGATGTACATCTACAATTTTATGTATTCATATATATACCTTTAATTTGTCGTTTGTTGATTTCTAAGTGTTAATAAACTCATAATTCCAATATATATTTTTTTCCGACCTGGGGAGTCAAACGTGGAGACTCCTGGACAATTTCCAGATAAAATTTATAATTACGAATATTTCTCTTCTGCACTTGCTTCACTAGAAAGTAAAAAAAAAAAAAAAAAAAATACGAAAGACAAATCACCTTGTATGCACAAATTATAGGCTAATATTGGTGCTAATATTAAAAATTATAATTAATTGCAATTAATTGAAAATCACATAAACAAGTGTAAGTAGGGACTTGCCTTTGTTATCTCTTAGTTTAGAAATAAAATATCTTTAAAGAGCTTCTCAGAAAGAATCTGAATGAAATGAATTAATAAAATGTGATAAAAAATATAATAATGAGAAGTGATAAATAAACATAATAACTATAACAAATAGAATAAAAATAAATAAATAGAATCAAAATAATTAAATGAAATTAAAAATAAATAATATAATAATAAAAATAAATAAATATAAGCAAATAAATAATAATAAAACTTTTTTCTAAAAACAGTTATTTTAGTGAAGAAATTATTTTAAAGCAAATAATAAATAAATAGATAACAATGACAATCCGTATAAAATAAAAACACACTCTATTTTCTTTTCAATTAATAACATGAGTAAAAACAGTAGCTTCAAGACTATTTACATCCATAGTTTCTTGGACACAAAATGAAATTTGATATAGGCATTGATGTGTGTATAAAAAATAAAACAGCATTTTGAAAGATTAATCTTTTGTAATGTAGGTGGTAGTCAACTATATATTAAAAGAAAATGACCAAACAAAATTTCAATAAAAAATTCATTTGAATTATCCAAATGTAATATGGAAAAATGAAACACAGCCTATACGCAATATACACTGAAAATATTGAAGAAATTAAGAAAGGTATGAATTTTAACAAGCGAACCTTTGAATTACGCATATATTTTGTATACTCTGAGCCATTTGCAAATAATTTTTCACTCAAACCCACCCAGGTCTCCTTCGTAGACAAAGCAATCCAAGCGGCAAGAATATAACTGGAGTAACCATCATCAATCATCATGTTGAAAATGACTTCCACATCTGTAAAACTGCATCGTAATATAACACAATAAAACATATTTCAAAACTTCATTTCTGTTACTAATGCTTTTCATATCCTCTCAAATGAAGATGAAATTTTAAAAATCAAACTCCCGAGTACTTTCTATATTTCAATTGAGCTAGTTGAAAGTGCTTTCAGCAGGCAGTTGCATTCCCCGAGCAACGATTAATGTTTGTTTTTTGATGTCATCATTCGTGCCCAATAAGCCCCAACCCCCTGCAGTGATGACAATTTGATTAAAACAACCCCATCCTGGGACCCTTTCCTGCTTTTCCAGAGAGCGCGGTACTAACGTCACGGAACGCTTTCGTCCTTGCCACCCTTACTGTGGTTAGAAATCGGTAAATTTGTTTGAAAGACGAAAACTGGAATATAATGAAAGAGAACATATTTTAAATTTTGATATACTGATGGTTAGAATTGGAGTTTAAACAGTAATCAGAATCAGTGGACACGTGAGATTTTATCATTAACAGTAAGTTACAAATCCGTATCTGACATCACATTAATATGGCGCCTTCAAGGTATAAATTTAATATCAGTATATACGCCTATGCGATAAAAAAAATTATATGAAGGGATAACAGTCCCAAAAGCATTGTCGTGTAACGACAAGAATTCTGAAGAGGAGGAGATGATGCAAAAGACATACAGACCAAAAAAGTTACGTGGAAGAAAGGAGACGAAGGATGCAGAATTTCATAAAAAGTTTGTCGGAAAATTTCTTATAGGTCAGCAAATGATGTTATGAAATTTCGGTGTTTACTCTGAAATTTTAAAACTCCGCGATATATATAATCTTGTAAGCTCAAAACATTCAAAAGTTAGATGTCATCAGATTAAGAAATGCGTAAATTTTATCAAATAATATGTACAATAATTATAGTGTTGTAAAATTTCGTTTTCCTGAAATATAAAATTAGGTTTATATATTTTAGTTTTAAATAATCTTCATGATTTTCGCTATTTTTCACTTAATTGTGGCCGATGGATCGAAAAATAGGAATATCGGATTTCGCATGCTGCATTTTCTACCGATTGCATGACAAAACATGAGTGGTCGATGGATCGAAAAACAGAACTAACATACTAGTAGAATCCAGGGGGCTATCGGGCTACAGTCCCCCAGAGCCAAACCAAATTTTGATTTTATTTAAACATCATTACAATCTGTTTTTTCTTAATTTATCTCTTTAAAAAATAATAAAATCGTTTCAACATTACTTTCTGGCTTGACATTTCGAAAATTTTCCACTGTAGTCTTTATTCCACTTGTACTTGTAGCTTTGGCATGGTCGAAGGCATTTTTAAGTTATTTCATTGTAATTTTATTAAATTATCGAAAGTATTGTATTGTTTTATTATTCTTATTATCAGTGAGTAAAGTCTGTAAAGTTAAAGAGTTTTGACTTTTAGCCTTCAGATTTTACCTTCATCACGACAATACAAAGTTTTTATGACCTCAGCCCCCCCCCCCCCAGACCCGAATCTAGATTCGCTACTGAAACATACATAAAGATTTCACAGTCCTGCAAAAAGCAGATGGTTGAAAGTTGATAAAAGTTACCATAAGCAGTTTTAGATTTAAGCAACTTTGTGTGTACATGAATATTCATAATTTTTAAAATTCCAAAATATATCAAAATACATTCAGTAGCAAAATAGAATACTATTGAATTTTATCACATCGATTATAATAGAAGCAAAGAACTAAACAAATAAATTTAGTATGATTCAATTATCAATTCATTAACTTTACCATGACATTTTTTCGTAAATTAAAAAAAAATTACAACATTACCAAACAAATTACAACAAATGCATCAATCAATAGGTTCATTTTCAAAATAATATTTAACATTCACGCATATAAAAAAAAAGGACGGTTATAAATAAATTACATGTAAGAGAAAACTCTAGCAAATTTTTAACATTTTCAATCAGTCCATTTCTTGCAAGCCATTCGCAATTAATTGCACTACATGTTGCATTTTCACCGATTGCATCACAAAAGTACGAGGACCGATGGATCGAAAACAGGATCATCGTACTTGGTATGTAGCAATTTCTATCGATTGCATCACAAAACATGAATAATACGTTCTAGAAAACAAATATTCAGTTATCCGGAAATTCTCTTCCGGCATCGGTTAGGTTCCATTGATACCGGTTAAGAGATATTCAACTGTATTCCTATTCAGAGAACAATGATGGAGGGAAAAAATTACTAGTCATACTAGTTCCAAGTCTCGGTGGTATGCATTTCAAAACATGGAGAAATGAATGACGTAAAAAATTGAATGACACAACTGTAATCGAATAGAGGCTAGCTGTCCTATTCAATCGTCGTCATTGTATGATTTAACCTTCTGACTGTGTAATTTTTGTAATATCACTATTTAGATGCAACGTCTGCAAACGTGTTCAAATACCGTTGAGCCAAGCGAGTTGTTATTTATTTGCTTTGTTAATATAATATGATCCAACGCTATAAAAGTATAAAGTAAATACATTAGCATGTGAAAATTGCAGGATGCAGCAGAAAATAGACTTGCTCCCAACCCGCGGAGATCGCGGGATGCGCAGTCAGAGGGTTAATCACTGTCGTAATGCATATAAGGGAAGAGTTGTCGAATTTGGACCGTCGCTTAGTAATTTCAATTCTATTAAATGTGTGGGCCGAAAAATGGAAAATTTATGTTGCAACAATGTAAATGCAGTTTATAGAATCCTTTTTTTTAGAGAAAGCGATATGTCGTTGTCGTTGGAGAACACGTGTTTACATTTAGATATCATCAGTTATTATAGAAAGTTTTAACAAAATACTAATAGTTCTTAGGTTGCTTTAAAGTAAGTTGAAACATATTCTATTATATCGACAGAGAAGAAACTTGTTTGGTCACAATTTACTACAATAATTTTATTAAAATATTTGAAGGTATGGCAGGGGTTTTTTTGTTGCCCAAAAGTTGCTCAAAGTGCACAACAAACAGTTGCCTAAATTGGACTGTTAAAATCAAAGTTATTATTATCTTGAACTACAGGAATAGACCAGATAACAGTTATAATAATTTAACACCACAGTATATACCTGAACTTGGAGCCAGGGCGGCTCCCTGTGGGCTGGATAGGCATACGTGAACCTTTATTGAAAGAAAATTAAAAAAAAATACAAGCTTATATAGCTAAATATAAATGCAAAACATTGGTTTACAAAAACAGTTTGAATAGATGTGGTCTCTGACAATTTGAGACCATTGATGAATTTATAGACAATGGATGATTCATGATGTAAATATTTGGTTTAATGATGAAAGAAAAAGATAATATTTTTTATCAATTATGATTGAACAAATGCGGCCTCGAACTGATGATGAATGGCGGCATACTACAAGGGTACACTAAGCAAGGTATTGCGGACTCTACATAAAAGTAAACTACCAGACAGAATTAATATAATGATATTAAAAAAATGCATTGACTTACAGAAATTTAAAAGATGCCGATAACCATAAATACAGTATGGAGAATAAGTACAATATAATAAAAAATGAAATACTAAGATAAAAGCTTGCAGCATGTGGAATAAAATGATAAATAATTCAAAAAGGATTTTAAATAAAATTGCTTATAGTAAGTAAAATAAAAGACAGAACATTACACGATAAAATACTATATACAAATAATTTTTAGAGTCAATATTTGTTACAAAGACGAAAAAACACTGAAGCAGGGGATTTACATCATGGAAGATTGAAGATTGCGATACTAGTTAAATAAGATGTCTTCATTCGCATATATGAAGTTCATCAAGTATTTTTATTCTGGAAAGAGAGAGTGGCATTATTCTTTTCCACCAAGTTATAATCACTAGTTCATAAATTTCTAAATTTCTAAAAAATGTTCATAAATTTGAAGTAAACAAAAAAAGGCTATCGAATGATGTGGTTTTGAATCCTATGTGAGAAACAAAGGAAGAAGCAATGATATTGTGCAAATAATTAGATTCTGGAAATATAAAAATAGTGCATTATCATCGATAATACCCAAGTGAGTAAATTTTCAAAACTCTAGAGTATGAAAAGGAGTAAATAAAATTGATTACAAAATTTCGTTATTACAAATATGAAACAAGTTAAATAAAAGTTTGGCGGTAAAATAAAAAAGCCTGCTTCTTTCTATGTGATGATGATGATGCAGTGACTGATAATTCTTTTGCAAATAAAATGTTGCTTGCAAAAAATTGCTTCTATTACTTCTCGCTGCTTGCTTGGTCGCATAGTAGTTTCTTTTTCTCTGCGCATTAATATATGCGAACTCAATTAATTTTTAATTCTTTGTAAATAAAATATTAAGTTGGCTGTTACCAAAAGTCGTCATTAATTTATTTTCAATCTTTGGCAAGAGAAAAACCTTCTAACAATTAATTGCTATTTTACTTAATTAATCTCACTCTAAGGGATATAAATGAACCAATCCGTCAGCAGATTTGAACACAGCGATTCTTCCTCAATGGACAACATTGCAGTTTGGAAGCGAGCTGTTATTGGGATTAATTATCTTGGGAACGAGATCTCTGGGTAGTAGCACAGTTTCATTGTACATTTTACGACCTATTAATACTTCTAAAAAATATATGCCATATAATTGACGTTTCTTCCCAGATACTTTTTAAAAATTTTATCTTATGCATTTTTTTCCATAATATGCTGTATTGTCTTTTACTCTCTTTACTGATATAAAAGCTGCATCAGGCTCATCAGTGCCTTAGTGGATAAGGCATGGCTGAATAACACGCGAATGGGAAGAAGAATAAGTTTTATACTCAGGCTATGCTTTTAACCAGCATTACTCAAAAGCTTGTAGAACGATGTGTGCTTTAATAACAAATTGCTCGCTGCCGTCTCGCTGGCTTCTAGAGGTTTCCCTGGTTTTCTTCTAAGCGAAATACAAACGTGTGACACTTTTCTTTGAAAGTCCTTCAAGAAGGCAAACTATCCCCATATATTGGGTATTGTGATTTTTCTATGGTTTGGATAGGTGCACTTTGTAAATTAGTATTTTGATTATGTAATTGCTCAGAATTTTTCTGGTGTATTTTTAAAATTCCCCCCTGTTCTTGAATGTAATAAGTGCAATAGTTTAATTTTTTGTAGTATAAGATATTATATAATATGGGCTATTATTTTGATGTTTCTAAAATCCACCCAGCTCTCCTTGTGTTTGGAGAATGAAGGGGCGGTTCCTTTGGCACTGACGGCAGTCTTTTTATCCCCCACCGTCCCGTTAAGGGCCTTACACCCTTTTGGGTAGGCCGGGTCGGTGTGGGTTCCTTTCCATTTCTTTCCTTTTCCATATATTGGAGTTTAGTCAGCCTATCTACCTAGGAGTGCTCCAAATCGCTTTTACTGACAGAAGATGACACATTTTCCCTTTACCATAAATCCTGGGCTTGACTAGATATGCAAAGTCAAGGGGGATTCGAATCACAAAAAATTACGTTATCAGATTTTACATATTAAGATTTAATCCTCTACAAATAGTGATATTCTTAATAACATGTTGCAGATGTCATGTTGGCAATATTCTTAAGACCTGTCATTAAAAACGCTTTGCATCTTTCTCTTCCACGAGTAGCCTTCGTGTAGTATCAAACCGGAAGTTCATCTGTTAACTTGAATTCTAAGATGAAAATTCACCTGAAACGTCAATGCACTTAATGCATCTACATATCTGGTTATTTAAACTTTATAAGCAAGTTAAGTTAGTTAAGCAAGTTAAGTATTGCAGCATACCTTTACCAAATATCAATTTAAATTGTCCAAATTTCATTCCACTCTTTTCTTAAACACATATTAACTTCAATGCTTAACTCAATGAGTTTTTTGAAAATTTCCTTACAGAAGAAAATATTATGTTCATATAAAACTCTAAACGCATACAGCCACTATATTTTCGCTTATTAATTCACCCTGTCTCAATGTGATTACCTTAACTGTCTTGCCCTAAACAACGAGAGGCAAATAGTAAGCAGGTACCCAAGATTGCTGGGTCTCAACTAACTTAATTTCTCAAATGTCTACGCAGCAGTGTTCGAGAAGCCCCGTCGGAACCTTAAGCAGCATCCGACTTTGCTTCTGGCAAAATCAGCAGCACTCCTTTCTGCAAGGAATTTTATTAGGTTAAAATCTTACGCGTATAATCCTTTCCTCACTCATTTAATTATGCGTAGGAAAACTCCGGCTGCTCACGTAAATTCAAGTCTTGATTTATTTCGGAGGATGGAATCATGCAGTTCTCGGGTGTTTTGTGGAGGGATAAATGCTCTACTTCGAATTTATTTCGTTTTATATGCCATCGTAATTCATCATAAAAACCATTGTACAGGGTGTCCATAAATTATTGTCGGGGGTTTGATGTCTCATAGCTTTTGATTAGAGCATGACGATAAATATTATTACATATTCATAAAGTACAACTTAAAAAGATTTTAATAACACAACAAAAGTTAAGTAAATTCAGAATGGAAGCCTTTCACGGCATGTAACCCATCGACACTTGGCTGGTTCTTCTCGACGCGTCTAAGTTAGGTTTAGGTATGTGAAATGCATGTAATCTTTATACGAGAGAAGTTAAGTAAATTCAACAGGGAAGCCTTTCACGGCATGTAACCCATCGACACTTGGCTGGTTCATCTCGAAGCGTCTAAGTTAGGTTTAGGTAAGTAAAGTGCACGTAATCTTTATACAAGAGAAGTTAAGTATTTGAGAATCTTGGACGAAATAAGAATATCAAAACTTTTAGGGGGTAACAGGTATAAAAGAATCTTTAGTACAAAAGTTGTGGTGCGTAGCACATCGAGACCGAACTCAATTTCCAGCCAAGTGTCGATGGGTTACATGCAGGGAAAGGCTGCCATGTGGATATTGTTTAATCTTGTTGAGTTGTACTTTATGACTATGTAATAATATTTATCTTCACGTTCTTTAATCTAAAGGTATGGGGTAAGGAAACCCCGACAATAATTTATGGACTAGCTGTTTAATATTATATAGGAATTACTTATCTTTCCAGTGTTTTATCATTACACTTTGCAGAATAAATGCGAATCATACCACTGAAGACACCTTTCCCATAAGGGAAAAAATGAATCTCTCCTCTGTCTCTTTTTTTGGTCTCCAAAACTTTTCAGGATCTGAAATGCACATGCACAAAATTGAGTGTACAAATAAATGCAGTAAGTATTTAAATTTCTTTTCTGAAATCAATATGTCATCTGACCATGGATTATAATTACTAACGTCGTTCTAGAATAGCTCCCATGTTGCTTCTAAATGGGATATTAATATAACTAAAATTAAATTCATTGAAATCAGCAAAATCCTATGTAACTGAACGCTGCGAATTTTCAAAACGGTTACTTTATTTTGAAGTCGTATTCAGGTATATTAAGATTTTGTATTTCAAGTATACTCAATCAAAACGCTGAAAATTCATTATTTTGATTTACCCTTTACCTGCTTTGTTACCTAACCATATGCTCTTTCCTCACCTTGTAATTATTTTTCCCCAGCAGTAACTGGAGTGTATGCAATCTCCTTCTTAGGCCTAAAACACATTCCACAATATATATCCTGTGCATATATTTTTCTCTGTATATAAGAACTTCAAACACTTACAACAATATACGACTCCAAACCATTAATACAGTAAAACTTCTGTAAGTGGCCAGCCCTGCACATTGGTCACTCCTCTCAACGGCCACTTGTATTTGGTACGGAATTTTTGGTCCATAGAAATAAGGTTAAAATAATGCCTAGGAACTGACACTCAAACCTCTCTGAGCAGCCTGGTTGGCCGCCTTTTCAACTTCACTGAAATACATTCCTTTCTCCTCTTATTAAGAGAAAAGGGAGGGAAGAAAGGACAAAAAGTACATACACTCCAAACAATACAAGAAATCAGATGGAAATTAATTAATCTTTTCCCAAAATTAAGAGAAAAGTGAACTTCTAACTCTATGAGGGTAGGGAATTCAAGAGTTTTTAATTTGTGCCTTTCAGACCCTGATTCGGACTCTGCCAAAGAAGTTGTTATTATGGGATGCGACAAACAGCAAATGAAATATTCAGATTAAGAGACTTTAGGAAAAATAGATCATATCATTGCCCATTCCTCAGGAACTACCAACGAATGGATTAGGGATTTTTCCAATTAAAAACAAAACCTCCCAAAAGTTGCCTCCAAAAAAAGTTGAAGGATCCAAGCAAACGCAAGTTATATTTTTCAAAAACGTACCTTTTTCCTTAGATGATTCTTAAAATTAACTTTATCAGAAATAATGCATCAGAGGATGTTTAAATACAAATTTTGGGCTTCCAAAATGAAATTTCTTTAGACCTGCTTTTTTCGCAGCTACTGAGTTGAGAGCAAAACAAATAATTTGAGTCGTGAGCTGATTTCGTTAAAAAAACGGCATATAGCCTATTTAACTTGAAAATTACGCAAATAAGGAGAAAATTCCGAAAAGACAAACAAGACATCATAAACTCCATTTCTCTCTCACAAATCCTATTCTTTTTCCTTCTCTTTAAGAAACAGACATCCGACTGTTATCTGAAACAGTTTGTTCATAACTTCGCAGAAACCTATGAAGAGCATAATCACATTTTCCAGTGATAGATGTACGATCCGTATTTTTTTTCCTTAAAAAAAATTAAAGGGAAGAAAAAAATAGATTTCCTCCTCGATTTTGTTTTAACTTCCCGTATCCCCACCCCTCACTGAACATTTTTTAAAAGTTTTTTTATTCCTTTTTTTGTCTCTAGGAATTCGAGTAAGTTTGCACTTTACAATTTAGGTCTTCTTCCCCTAATGTCTCCCGACGCTCGAGCTACATGAAATTGAAGTGAAGTAAAGAGGGGGAGGATAAGGACAGCGTATAGGGAGGGGGGATTAAAAAATAAATCGAACGTGAACCCCACCCCCTCAATTCTAAGCTTCAGTTTTCTGCTTGAATTACTAAAGTGCTCGTAATAGAGTTTTTGTTCTTGAAATTTGATTTTTTTATTACTTTTCTTCCCTTCTAGAATGTTGTGCTATCCGTTTCGGCCCATCAGTCTCAAATTCGAGTTTAAGTGAAAATTTGTTGAAGTTTCTCAACAAGTACGAAGAAGTGCCTTCGGAGTTAAGTGGGCTTTATGATGCTCTAATTTGTTCCGAGCTCGATTCAGAACTTTCGCTTCTCGCATCGTGTGTGATGAATGGTGTTGGAATTGAATGATGCTGCATGCATGGCTAAAATGCTTCGAGATCTAATTGGGAAGATGTGTTAAATGGTTTTTGGTGACATTGGAAGCCAGACATATAATTGTTTTTTAATTAAAAAAATTGCAAATATGGGTTATGGTTTAAAATTTATGTTTTAGGGAAGCCTCATTATGTAATAGTTCGGTAAAAAACTTAAATTGCTTGTATTCATCATTGTGAATGATGTCGTATGCGTGGATAAAATGTATCGAGTTCTATTTGGGAAAATGTATTAAGTGATTTTAGGTTATATTGATAAGCAAAACTGAAATTGTTTTTTAAAATTAAAAACATAAAAAATATGGCTTTTTGTAAAAAAATATATTTATTTTACGCAAAGCAGCACATCATAAAATTAATAAGTGAAAATTAATATTAAATTACTTGTACTCAAAGTTAACGTCACATTTCTGCTTATTTCGCTTTCATTTCCCACAGAAAATCTGCATGGGCCAAAGTTTGTGCTAGGTTTGTGTTTTAGTTTACCAGGAGGGAGGACCTCAGTTGGGGGTATGAGAATTTAAGCTAATTAAGATAAAATGATTTCATACGGTCAAAATATTGCAGAATTTCAAAACATTGCAGTCTTTTTTTTTTCTGATAATCAAAAATAGTAGCAATTTCAAGCTTCGCTTAATTTTTTCCTCATACATTTTAACCATTTTCATTCATGCATCAATATAAAAAAAGCAAGTTATATCCTTTATAATTAGAGTAAAAACGCAAAAAATTCATTTTTATCCCATCTTTATTGCTCTCTGTTACGTCCCCTTTTGAAGCAACACGAGAGCTATTTTGGAACGGTCCTCGTAATTTTGAACCTCGGTTAGATGACGAGGACGAAACCTGAGCTGGCATCCCCTCTCCAAACTTCCGAACCACACCAACTGGGGGACGTTTTGCCCCCTGCGTATGATTTAGCGTGCAACAGGCCCAATACACGACTAATCTTTAGTGGAATCGGGTTTCGAACCTGGAACCCTTCGGCCCCAAAGCCGAGACTTTACCACTAGGCGACCGAGTCCCTATCTCTGCATCTTCTGTGTAAATGAATAAATGAAATTCATTTTTTAAAATTAAATAATTAATTATTTTTATTTTTGTTATTACTTATTTAGTTTATATATATATTTAGAATAATTTTCTAATTCAACCAGCAATTTGATCAATTTCGTTTTCCAGTAGAAAAATAATCGATCTTGTTCTGCTGGATAATATTCTATTATGGATATTATTGAATTTCAGCAATATTTCTTTTTGGAGGATACTCTTTTCTGTTTATTTTTGGATGGAATATTTTATATTCGTCTTAAAAGAAGTGTGCTGAAGATAATGCACAGTGTAAAGAGAAATCTGATTAATTAAAAGTGAATTATCGTTTTAACTTTCATTAACTCAGGAGTATTAAATAGAATCACATTAAACCTTTACCCGAAATATCGCTGGATACATACAAGGAACACCCGCCATAGTGAACGCTATTCCAGAAAGCTACAATTTTTGTTCATTGGGAGAGAGGGCGTATTGTTGAATCTATTGAAAGGGTAGTTCACAACACGATTTCAGCAAAAATTGTCTATTTTAAGTGCTTATAAAATATTGTGCTTTGAAAATTCTGCATCGTCCGTCGAATCTTGATCGGCGGTTGAATGCAAGAAACAAATTTATTTTAATAATCGTAAGCTTGTAAAGTTATGCATAACCATGGGATTTATTACTCTAAATGCTGCAATAGAACAAAAATCTCCGTGTAACATTTTCACATTTTCGATATTTAAATCTTTAGTTAAGTCGAAAAAGCAATAAATTTAAAAGGCAAATATAAGGTGGAGACGTATATATATCAAATGTCAAGAACATTTTTATATGGATCGAAATAATAAATGTCCCAAACAGGATGTGACATCATTTCAGGAAGTTAAATACATTCGTAGGTCAGAGGATTAAATTAAAGTTGCTTCCACGACCAGTTTTTCAAAACCGACACTGAAAAATTTGAAACGATCTTATTCTTTGAAAGTTATCAGAGTATTGAAGCTAAGAATACCGACGGTTCAATAGTTTACTTTTTCTGCCCATTTCAGATCACGACTGAAAAACCTTAAATTGTTGTTTCGTAAAATACGGAAAATCAAAACTGTATATCATCTTTGTAAAGTCCCGAATGAAAATAAACCTTAAATTGTGATTGAAATAAAATTGATTCTCAGACCGACTGGATCCGCTTACCCTAGCAAATCCAACGATTAACCTGTTCCTGTCCGAAATTGTAGGAGAGCACCAATTCGATTAAGGCGAGAATTCGACGAAAAGGCGGTAACGAAGTTAGCCCCAGTCACGTGCCAGGGGGAGAATTAACTTCCGACATCTTGAGTTCTGGTTCCCTCCAATTCCTCCAACCCTACAGAAACAATGTTCCTTTTTATTGGAAGCATGGCACACACACGCGTTTTCTACTCGAGGTCGAGTTAAGAAATTACTCGGAGTTGAAATTTTCTAGTTTGACCAAAAGCCCTTTCCCGTTTTCAGGGTGCAATTTGGATCTCGGCCTCAGCAATCAAATTCTATTGGAGTGACAGGAATTTACAAAATGAAGTAACGAAAGCCATTATTAAGATGATATAGAAAAACAAGTTTATTATTCTAGTTTATGAGATGATATTTTTATTTCTCTTTATGATTCATGAAGAATTTAGCTTAGTTATAAGATTTATCAGTATTAAGAAAAATACAATCTTCTATAATTTAAATTATAGAAGATTGCATTTTCTATAATATGAATTATAGAAAATGCAATTTTTTATTCTAATTTATTATATATCACTATGAAAATACTTTAAAATTTGGACTTAAAATAGTCCAGGAAAAATACTTAATATTGCATAGAAATATTAAAAAGAAACTCAATGAAAACAGTATTGGGTTGAATAACAATTCATAAGCACCTTTTAAATTTATTTTAAATTTTCAAAATTTTTTTTAAAAATTCACCTGGTCCTTTGATGTGTATTTTTGTGAAGTAATTAGTTCAATCGCTCTTCATTTTTCTGAAGTGCGAAAACCATGAGGCACTGTTCCTTCTTTACATACAGCATAAGTATCACGAGTACCTTCGGCGGTCTTAACACTTCGTATAAATACAAAAAAACAAATATCATCGAAAATACTCAGTTGAGCCAATTGACCCAGGGAGCCGTTCTGGCTCCGAGTTCGGGAATATGCGTGGTGAAATGAAATGAAATGTGTCGCTTGACATTCTATTTTAATGATCTGAAAATACACAGAAAAATCAGTAAAATTTTTAAAAAAATCAAATACACTATCTTGTAGAGCACATGTTCTCTTTTAAATAGTATAAAACATTTTGCCAGTGCTTTGATTTCTGCATGCATTTTAATATTTGGAAGAAAACAACCCCCCAAGGATTATTACTCACCGAATAAAACGAAACTTATGTTCTTCACTTCAAATCAACATACTTTCTTCTTTTAATGCTAGATTAATTCTGAATAATTATAAAACTGCCGCAACTAATAAATTCCAGCAGGCATACTGACTTTAAAAAATGCAACGATTGCTAATCATTAATATTTTATAAAATAATTATAACTCATGAAAAGGATAAAATTTTCAAAAGAAAAGTTCACTTATAAAAAAAAATGAGGGATTGTTCCATTGATTGAAAAAATTCAGTTACTTAACTCCTGATTTTTTGTTTTGGATGATTTCTTTTCATTGTTTTACTTTCCGGAAAGATAAGAACACTAGTAAGTCGAGTGTAAGTAAGAAAGAAAAAAAAGAAAAAGAAATGAATAAATAAATAAAATAAAAATAAATATAATTCCTATTCTTATTTTGTTTTGTAAGATCTTTCATAGACTCTGTGATTTATAGGGCACTTAACTGAGGAAACAGGCGAATTAAAAAGAATGAATATATTTACTAAATGAGATTAAATGGAGACATAAATTTCGACAGATGTATCACAATATGAATGCAAAATAAACAAACCAAATCAAGTAAATAGATACCGTCATATCATTTCAAATATCACCGCTAATCCTTCTTTCATGATCAGTTATAATTTACAGTTACAGTTATAATTGACTTTTCGCTGCTCAACTTTTAATCTCGCTTCCGCAAGTCGGAAAAATTAAAACACCGAGTACAGTAGAGTCTCACTCGTCCGGCATCCGGTTAATCCGGACAGGAGTTTTCTTGAAACAAGATATACAAACAATAAATTTTGAATTTTAATTAAGTACAATTATGTTTTGTTTTCTTAATCCTGCATCAGTTCGCAAGTTAAAAACTTAGGCTACGTATGCAGTAGTATAAAAATTAAAATTAAGTTGTAGGAAAAGTTGGGGAAAATAGGGACGAATTTTGCAGACTCTGTCATTTTTTTCTTTTTTCTTTAAAAGGATAGTATGGGATGGAGAAGAAGCCTATATTTTTTGTGAATGCATAAACATATTCTGCAAGGTCCATTAAACAATGCCTACTTTCAAAAATAATTTATTAATTAATCAGCCTCACTTTTAAGTATTATTTTAAGTTCTTATTTTACCCCGAAGTGTTCCCAATCACGCCAGAGACTGCGGGGTAAATGGAAACAAGCAGTTCGCGGATTCTAGTCACAGTAACGAATTGATTTGAAGAAAACATATTTTAAGTAATTAGGAACTACTGTATATTGCCTCAAAATGCATTTAATCTCATTTTTTCAATTATCATAAGACACTGTTTTTCGAACTTTTTCAGCAAAACTATCTTCTATTTCATGGAATATCGCAATTAAACTATTATAAACATTTACTACTTTCAATTTGGTGTAATTTATAATCATTATAATTCAAATTTTGCCAGTAAAGGTTGGAAAATGAATATTTATAGAAGCTGAAATAACTGAACATTAGAAGGAACTAGACAAGATTTAAAAATCACACATAAAAATTAGTAGAAACAAATAGTTCAATTAAGTAATAAAAAGTAGCTTTTCCAGTTGAAACTGAACGTTCTATTTACGTTATTTATTATACTAATTTTTCTTTTATGTTTACAGTACCTGAAAACCAAATAATTCTTTTCTACAATCTACTTCAAAGATACGATCTTGGATTATAGCTTTTAACTGACTCTCGGAAATGGCAAACTAGTCATTCACCACCGAAACCAATTTTGACTTAGTCAAGTTGGTGCTTCGCAAACCTGTCATATCATATTCACCACCGTCAAATTCTTGATGAACAAATAATGTGCCGTCATTCTAGCAACTCCAAAGTTATTGATCAAAAAAACATATTTGTTGAAAAATCAACAATGGATGATTTTGCAATCCATCCATCCTCCATCTCCGCAGCTTGTGTTTCTTATCGAAAAGAGCCAAAGAAGGAATCTGAAGAATCCTCATCTTCAGATTCCTTCGTCAGTATCACGTTTCCTTCTTTCTCGCCATCAGTTTCTTGTTTTCTTCCATATTTGAAGTCAAACGGCTTAATATCATTACTAACAAACAACTTTCATAAGTAACAAATAATATGTAGGTACATCACATGGTAAAATGTTTTAAAATGTCAGTTCTTAATATGAGATAAAACAGTGAACTTTACTGTTGGGACAGAACGTTACCGCATTTCTATATTATATTTAAAATTGCTACCACCAAACAATAAATTATTCCAATTACATACAAATAAAGGTTTAAGTAACATTAGAAGTCTGTTCCGAATTACCCCGCAGTGAAAACTTTCAGGTGTAATTAAGAACACTAACCTGTTCCTCAAGATGAAATACAAACACGAAAACTAAAGTTTCCTCGTAATCTCTGTATCCTACAGATCTGAGAAATATATAACTCGGCAACTTAGCTTGTATATAACCGGTATAGAGAACGAAATATAAAACTTAAGAAAATTTGATTTCATTTTCTGAACATGGTTGCAATTAAACGTAACAAACCTTAACTTATAACATTGATAAAAGTTGGGAAGTGTTTATCTTCTTCCTCTAGAATGTCTTAACCAAAGTACTTGCTTTTCAGTTCGCTAAGGCCTCACCAGTGCTCTCTGTAGTCACCGTTCCCAATTACTATTTGTTAACAATTTCCCCGCCTGACCCTATATATTTATGAAAGCAAACATCGATTTTTAAAGTTTTACCCGGCTAAAACTTGTATTACGGGAATTTTAAGGCAAATTCCGTTTAATTCGGACAGTGTCCAGTATCATCTAGTCCGGGTTAGAGAGACTCTACCTTAACTTTTAATTTCTGAAACATGAACCAAATTGGGATATTTATTTGCGTCCTGTTTTGTATTAAAATTCGGCAACCCTCTAGTTTGGTGTAAAATATTTGAAGGCGCATTCATTCTGTAAATGTTGCTTCCCAGTAATGGATTATGTGTTAACCGGAAATCATCAAAACCAAATTAACAATCAAAACACAATTCACTCATGCAAAATACAAATTAAACACTTATCACAGTAAATATGATGGAAAAGTCACAAAACTTATTTCGTAATACTAGTTGTCTTATAAATTTAATAAAAACACATTTTTATCAGTGTTAAATCGTAGATTTTTTATAAAAAAATTAATCAATCAATGTTGAAAAATTAAAAAAATAATTTTTTTCTCGAATTAACTACCAGATGGTGTTACCACTACGAAATGAAAATTTAATAAAATTAATCGATTAGCTAATAATTATAATCCCTTCTGAAATTATTAAAAGAGAGTACTGCCATCAAGAACTCATAAGTGTTCAATATTTGAAACTATAACACATAAAAGGATGAATGTAAAATCGATTATAAAATTTCATCTTTAGGTACAAACATGAAACAATTCAACGTTAAATAAAATTGTATCTGAACAAAAAACCCCGAGCAATTGATCGCAAATTCCATATTTTTCCACAAAAACTTCCCATTTTATAAAAACAAAATACCGCCATCGATTCATCGTACCAAACCAGAAAACTCGGACATTTTCTATTTATGGAAATAAAATATTTTTTTTAAAACAGAAACTAAATAAAGAATGGGCCATCTCTCCCACAGCGAATCAAAAATTGTCTAATGGTATATGAAACGCT
The DNA here is from genome assembly GCA_013235015.1 of Araneus ventricosus. Classification (NCBI taxonomy): domain Eukaryota; kingdom Metazoa; phylum Arthropoda; class Arachnida; order Araneae; family Araneidae; genus Araneus; species Araneus ventricosus. Next base: position 114,125 of record BGPR01000084.1, on the reverse strand, counting down.
CAACACAAGATTAAACATCGCCGTATCCAATGTCTCCTGACATTTCTTCCTCTACACATAACGGTTTTAAACCGCATCGCTTACGTTCCACAAATCCATATATACATCCCCATATTTATCTTTATAAAATCGGCCGACCCCTCCTTGCGTCTACTCAGACGATAAATAAAAATATCCGTACCCCCCTCTGTCTCGAATGACCGTCCCATGATTGAAAAAGCGCTGCTCAAGCCAAAATTTCAAGAGCGTTGTTTTGCCGAGGGGCGTATCGTATAAAAAAATGGTCCCTCCCATTAAAAAGCCATTAAGATTGAGGTGGACTGGGCTGACCCCATCTGTCAACCATCCTGCGTCGGCCCCAAGCGATTGGTCTGATGGACAGATGATTTATGGCGGGGTAGATAGCATCATGATATGCGCGCAGAGATACTTTTAGTTTCAAGCTGTAACATTGTACCCAAAGGAGACAATCGTATGGCTTCTTTGTATATTCATATGAATAAAAGCTTTCATATAGCAGAGGATAATGTAAGAATTTGGGAATTGTTTCCCTGCTTTTGCTTACGTAGACTGATTGATCACTGGATGTGATTTACTACTGCTCGATTTAAATTGAAAAGCATGATAATCACCCCATATATTTCAAATAATGTACATTAAAATTTTGGAAAATGTAGAATTTTAGATAAAATTTTTATTCCATTTAAAAGGAATTTCATTTTAACTAACTTTTTTTCTTCTGATAACAAGAATTTTTTTTAGAAAACAAAAAGAAAATTCTCCACCCCCACAAAATAAAAATAATAACAGCGGGAGCGTTTTCAACTCGACATTCTCGTAACTTTCTCGTACACTTCCACAATGAGATGCATTTTTTTGTTTAGCGTCGTCGGTTAGTGAAGAGAATTGAACTGCAATTTGGATCTTTAATAATAATAAATAATAATCCAACTTTAAACAAATGGTACGCTGAAAATATAAAATGAGCTAAAAAAGAAGTACGAACTTTCGGTAATTTTTTTTTTCAAATTTACAGTTTATTGGTCTCACTTCTTTCAGTTTCCAATTTAAGAATTGGTATTGATTTACAAATTTGGCTGTTTTACTTTTCATACATAAAAATTCAAAGCATGAATGATAATTTCCTTCATATTTCATGAGGTCATAATAGATGATTCTTCTGCATAATAGAACATCTCGTCGCTTAACAAGCAATAAGAAAGAACTGAATATTCGCAACCAATAACGAATATTTCTAATTTTTTTTTTCAAATTTGGTAGTAGCATGCAGTCTCATGTTTATATCAGATGTTAAAAAAATCAGAAATATTCGCTATTGGTTGCAAAATATTGAGTTTTTTTTCCTCTTTCAAATTTCAAAAAATTGAGATGGGTGGTGTTGCTTGTTAAGCGTCGATCTTCTGTCTTAGTTAATTTGAACGTGTTTAACAAGACTATTACGTAGTTGATAATCTGTTGTCAACACACCTGGAAAACTGTAAGTCATTAAAATTTAAAGCAGAAAATTAACTGTATTCATCTCATAGATTTAAATCCACGCAGTCTTCGTTCTCAACAATTTTAAAGTGCAGGTTTAAGTCATGATGTAAATCTTTATGTAATGGGATTTTATCAACCATCATCTTATATTCAAAATAAGCCAAACACAATGATTTCTTTTCATAACTTTTAGGTTTTCACTGTATACCAATCTAGACTTCCAGAAGTTACAGCTGGTTTCAACATACAATGGGTGATAAAATTGACTTAAAAACATCAACTCGCATGATTCTGTAGATTGTGATCAGCATACGACAGGCTGGATTATAATATCGATGATTGGAGAAAAACAGGTATAATCACCTACATGTCATCAACCAAGATAAAATCAGTAGCAATACCAATAAGTTTTCCCAAGAAAGGAGGAATAGCACCGTCAGCTTTCCAGTGCAACGAAGACTGAATATTGGAATTGTGAGGATCAAAATACTGTCTGCCAACTTGAGGTTAATATATACAAAGAAGAAGTCGTGAAGGTGGCGATAAAAGCAAGAAATTACACAGAGAGAGTGAGTTGCAGAAAGCTCCTGGTTGAACTTTTCAACAAATTAATGCTAATTTAAGGAAGACATAATTTCCGTAAATTGCGTGATGCATAAACCATTCAAGACGTTCTGTAGTGCAGATTGTTGGACCTACAGTTACTTCTTGGGCAGTAGGTGCTCAGTAAGAAAGGGGTTTTCAAAATATTAATTAGATATATAATTAATTTAAAATTAATTGAAATTTTAACGTTTTCCCTCATTAACTTCGGAGCATATTATTAGACAAAAACTTTCTATACCACATTAAATAAAAGAAATTAGCTTTTCGGTTATACAAATTTTATTTCAGTGCAATTTTTGCTTCTATTTTAATAATTTTTCAAAATTTATCATACAATCTCTAATGCAATAAATTTTTACCATACATTCGATATTGAAATTCCCAGTAGTCTGTTTAATTGAGGAGTCGGCTTCCGCAGTGTGCTCTTTAATTCGAAAAATAAGTAAATTTGCATTTCAAAAATATTTAATTTTGAAGACTTGCTTGCGTATTTGCTTTTCAAATTTATTGAAAGTATCTTGCAATTTGTATTATGTTGAAAAAATTCATGAATTTGTAAATTTGATTTAGAAACGATAGCGAAATTTTTTTTATCAAATGCAGACGATGAAATAAATGATGCTTTTTAACATGATATTTTGATACATTTTTATGAATTGGGAATTTGATTTAGAAACAACGGCAAAATAACATTATAAAAACGCAAACGCAAAGTAAATAATGCTTTTAAACTTGCTTATGTTTTTAGGTTGATATTCTTTCTGCAAATTGCGCGATGTATTCACAGAATGCAACGGCTGAAGCAATCAAGCCAGATGAAGAAAAGACAGGGGAATCAAGGTTGAAACATTGTCTCGCTATAATGTTCCGGACTAGGGTTCGAATGCCTTTCTTCTTTTTGAATTTATATTTGATAAATTACAGGAGAATGTAATATCGATAATGGATTGTTCTGCATAATTCAAAAATAACGTGTGGCAACAAATTTGAGTGAAAACAAAATTAGCTGAGTTGTTGATCGAAAATGAAAACCACGGAACTTAATTCCCCAGAATCGTCGTGTTGTTGAAATTTCGCTTGCCTTCCAGCAATGAAACTGGAATTCAAAAGTGAATAGTCGCAAAAGACTAATAGATATGAATTTTATATCATTCCGCAAATTCATTAGAACCGCATTTTACGCAAGTACCAATAGCTGAATAATTTAAAACTAGTGACACAAGAAAACTTGAGATGGTCCATACTAGCATTTGGAACAATCTTCAGACTATGTAGAAAGTAATTTAAATATTTATTCCAGCCTTTCTGTTATTGCAGCTTGTTACAAGCGGGCTTCTGTAGGGACCGAAAGCCTAACTCGATAAAAACTCGGCATAACAAATGAGCCTATTTCGAATTCATAAACTTTTATGCACTCCAAATATAATCAGCGACAAAATACGATAATGTCCCTTTCTTCCGTACCAAAGGAAAGTAAACAAAAAACAAGACCGAACCAAATTCCAAATAGCTGAAAAAGCGAAAACGAAATTCAACAATCGATGGAAGCAACTGGAAAAGGCAATGGAAATTTCGACTTCCAATAACAGGGTCAAATCTGGTTGCACAAATTTTTCCTACCTTCTTCCACTCTCTACCGTTCAAAATCGATTGTGATTTTCTTGATTTCATTGGACTGTTCTTTAAAATATTTATAAGCCTCCATCGAGATTATCCTCCAGAACCAGAATCGTATTCACCGAGCGATGAAATAAGATAAAACTGGTGGCGAATCAATACATATTTCGTTGCAGAATGGTACAGTAGGTCTGCGTTATATAAAAATTTCGGGCCTACCAGTAAAAATCAGGACTTAAATCCGGTTGCAATGTTAATCCTATTGCGCCCTAACGAAATAGAGTTCCTGGGGCGCTATATGAAAAGAGGGTCCGCCCCGGTGTTTGCGTAACGGTGGGAAAGATATAGTAAAACCCCTAGGAGGAGGCAGTTCGTTATTTCAACTTGGCATGGCGGGTGGTGGGGAATGCGAGAAATGCAAAACATTTTTGATGCCTTGATTGTGAAAATATTCAACTTTGTTATAACCTTGAGGCACAGATTCAAAATGGCGAAAGAAGGAAAAGTTATAACAATGGTCTGTGATGGATAACGCTCCAAAAGAAAGCGCGCAATTTCGAAATTGAATTGCGTTTGGGAAAGAGTAAGTTATGGAGATTGTATTAAGACGGCGAGGTTACTGGAATTTTTAAAGGAAGAGACCGACTAGTTTTTAGAGGTAGTCAACGAACCGCCTTGATTCGTTTTACTTTTAAACTGCTCTCTCTTTAAAAAAAGTGGTTAAGAGAATTTTTATTTAGCTCAGAATTTGGCGGCCTTTAGGCCATATTTATCCCCACCTCCAAACTTAAGCTGAGCGTTTACCCTTCTTTAAGTATATAATAAATTGAAATCTATGATTGAATGGAGATAACAGGAAAACTTTTAATGAATATAAAGTAGAGATGATACATATGCTGGGTTGACTAAAACAAAAAAGGGGAATTCACGAAGCGGACGATTTGAAATATGCTCAAATAATCGTTGTTTAATTTAGGTGAATAGTTCTTATTACTGTTTTTATTTACTCAGTCATATTTAATTAAGTTTATGTGAGTCCATGGATCAACTTCATGCGACATTTTGAGCTGAACACCATATTTTTTTCGTGATGACTTGAGACAAACCTCGCTATCTAAAAATTCCCTCAAGTACATTCCAGTGTATGTACAGTTAAGAAAGGCTAAGAATTAAGAAACAAATTCACAATGATTTCTCTCTGCTGTCTCTCCTGTTACAGCTCAACAGACTATAAGAAACTGTTAGTACTAGTTCAATATCGTTAGATCAAAACTCGAAACTTCTTCTTACCCTTTCTTTTCTTAAAGTATCACTGGTTATAAGCGTTTTTGTTCTAGTATATATAGGCAAGTCCATGCCTCAGGGGGAAAATCAGACACCTTCTGTTGCATCTGAGGGAGAAGTCTGACTTAGCTCCTTCCTGTATATGGGGGTAGTTTGCCTTTCTGGAGGACTTTTAGTGTGAACTGGCCCACGCTTTCATTTTGTTGTAAGAAAACAAAAAGCAGCCATACCTACCGCAGTGACAAGTTCGCTGCTAAAGCTCTCATTGGTTTACCAGTTTTTGACTAATGTTGGCTAAGCGCAACCAGAGAATAGAACCCATAAACTTCTTCCTCTGTTACATGTTTCTCAGTCATAACATACCTTAATACACTTAACCATTCTTATGGTTGTTCTGTTCACAAGCACCGCTGAAAATATTTAAATAAACTCGCGGGAATTCAGAGGTTTGAAACGCCCATAAAATTTTTTTACAAATCACATAATGTAATGTGATGGTTAAAGAAAAAATAATCCCTATGTTTTGAGGATGATACTCACAGATTGAGAGAACTTGAGAGAAAAGAGGAACTATTATTACAAGGAATTATTATTTTATTTAAATATAAAAGATCACATTTAAATTCTGAATATGCAAGTTCTTCAGTTATCACAGATTTAAGTGCTGATTGCAGGCTTGTTTCCATCTTTTTTTCTCATTTTTATGCTTCACATCATCTCAAACCACCCTTTTGCTCGAATTATAAAATTCAGATTTTCAGATGAAAGAAATGAAAAAAAGAGAAACCTTTAGAGTGGAAAGATTTGAAAATACAATATTGAACAGAATGCACATCTACCATCACCTCAGAAAAAAAAGCTTTGAATACGAGGGGATTGAGACATGATGAATGCGAACGAATTTGCAAAGCATATTCTCTAAAAATGAAACAAACGACAATACAATGATCTTCTCCGATATCCTTCAAGGAGATTCAAACAAATAGGGTGAAATTCTCTATCTCTCTTGTTATGGTGATTTTTCACCACGAGAGATGATGGGCACGATCTCATCTCTTCCTATCCCTTTAACGGTGCCATTTCGCCAATGAAGCAGAAAAGATGAGGGCGATTTGATACATTTTTCTGAAATTTGAGATGGAAGCTATTCAAATTTGTCTCTGAGATAAGTGATTGAATTCGAATCTGACGAATACTTCAATGCCTTTATCAGAAGGAAGGAAATATTAAAGTGGAATCTTCTGTTTTCAAGTCCTGCCGTTTTCGCTCACGATGATCTGTCTTTTGCTTGTTGAGACAGATGATCTGTCTTCTCACCGTTTTCAAATGGAAGATCGGCTTTACATCTTGATTACCTAAAACTCTAAGGAAGATATCGATAATGGAGCAACTAGTTGTTTCACGCGCAGTTACGATAGTACTCTAATAATAGAAAACTTTGAGCTACCCGAATTTTGATATAACATCCCGTCTAAAAAAAGAATTTATACAGCGTCAGTTCTGAATTAGTGAGGTAATTTTCTAGGAACTAATTTGCACAAAACGGAAACAAATCAAAAAGAGGAAGACAAGGCTTCCTTTACCAAGAGAGGATATAAAAGTTGTACAAATTCTGTAGGCAACCGCATCCACCAGCACCAGTGCCTTAGCAGCTTAAGGACCGAGTTATTTTGTAACCTACGGTATTTAGGACGAGTTAACTCGGGTTATGTCCTTAAGCGGTTAAGGCATAGAAGGACGAAGGAACTTCAATTTGAAGGTTGTGAGTTCTATTCTCAGGGTATGCTCTTCACAAACATTATTCAAAAACGGGCTGACAGATGTGTTCTTTTAGCAACCCATGGATCTCTGCTGTCGGGTTGGCTGTTGGAGATTTCCCTGGCGAAAACAATTGTTTGCCATTTTTCTCCTGAAAAATCTCCATTAATGTAACTTTCCTCCATTTACTGAAGTTAAAGTCAGACTTGAGGTAGTTTTGACAACGGAAGCAGCCGTTTCGTTGCAGCTTTCCATGAATCCTTGACTCATGGACTTGGCTAGTTACGCCTGACTAACTGGGCCGGATAACTAAATAGACAAAGTTGGCAACTGCCTACGTGCCCCACAACTTTTTGGTGCCCCCGAGGTGGTAATTTCAGAGTATAATATAATTTTGTGCTTACATTTGATTTACAAGATCCATGTACTCAAACATATTGAAATTAAGTATTGTTTAGATTTCAAAACATTCTTAGAATTTTTCATGTTTTTAAATTTGTTTACAAATCGATGTAGTCCATTTTTTTGGAGTTGGCTGACTAATTCACAAGTCAGTTGCTCTGGAATTCTCTGTATCAGAATATTAAAATTCTGCCAAAAATGTTTTGTAAATTTTTAAATGTTAAATTTATGTTTAACGTTAGTTTTAAATTTCATTTTTTTATAATTAAACCAACACTATTCATGACGATCCGTAATTTAAATTTTTTGTTATTTCAGTTTGTCATTATATGTGTTACTTAAAAACTTGCATGTTCAGAGATTTAATTAATATAAAAAAGTATCTTGTTTTGGAAGTTGTGGAGGGGGCAGGGTGTCCCTGAAACTAACATTGCCCAAGGGACCCAGCAGGGCTTAATCCGGGGTCCTGCTGACCACAAGTGGAATTAGAAATAAATATAACACTAATTCGTCACTAATACTAAACTATAAACCTCATGCAAACAGGTACTGTCACGGCATTTAAAACGCAACCGTAATAGTGCTAAATGTTGAAGGTCGCCTTTAACATACAGCTAATAAGTCGCAACTGAACGGAATTGAAACTTTTTCTAGTCTCCTAATCATATCAAGCTATAAGCCTCAAAAATTATAGTTTTTAGTATAATATTCATTAAAAATCATGAAGCTTCGTATTGATTAGAGATAGCGTTATTGCATTAATAAAAACTTAAAATTCTTTGACATCGAACTTACTGGCCGCTGTCGGGAATATTAGTTATATTTTGTTTAACTTCAATTAAATCTCTTGTGCATAATTTGATTGTCATGTCCTCGACAAAGAATTTTTAAACACCAAATTTTGATAGACATGTTAGCCGTGTTATTTTAAGAGGGCAGTGGTGCCCTAGTGGTAAGTTTTCGGCTTCGTGGCCGGAGGGCTCCAGGCTCGAAACCCGATTCCACTAAAGAGCCGACGTGTTTGTGTGCCAAGTTCACGCTAAATCTGACGTGGGTCAAACATTCTCCCTCTGGTGCTGTGCGGTTAGGTTAGGTTAGGTTATATTAACTTCCCGTTTTGAAGCAACACGAGGGCTATTTAGGGACGGCTGGTGCTGTGCGGAAGTTTGGAGAGGGAGCTGCTATCGCAGGCGTCGTCCTCGTTTTCCGATCTCGGTTCAAAATAACCGTCGAGTTACTTCAAAACGGGGCGTTAATACAACTAAACCTGACATTGAAACTTTTTTGTAAACTTTTCTTTGGTCGCCAAATAAGGTATTAGTCAACAAAATAAATCAAAACCAGAACTAACAAATCCTAAAGAAGACTTTTAATAGTTATAACGAAAATAAGAAATATGCTCATGATCCACAGTTCATATTGAAAGTAAAATTATTTTTAAAAGATATTTTAAAATAAGTGTTTGCTTATTATGGTTTTATGGTGCAATAGCCAATATTAGACTACCTAAAATACGTGGCAAAAATTTTAAATAAAAGATTTATAGGATGAGCGCAAAGCAATTGTTAATAAATTGAACCATTAAAAAGATTTTGTAATTAATAGTTTTGGCGGAGAATTTTGAGAAAATATTAATTTTCATAGGGATTTCTTTCTAAAATTTAAGAGGATATTTGTTCATCATGCATATTAAAGAGAAAATTCTTTAGAAATTTGTAAAACTATGTTAGAAAATATGTGAACACAATGTCAAACATTTATTCTAATGAACTTTTAGTTGGAACTGTTGGTGTCTTAATATGTAAGGCAAGATGACGAATTGGATTTTTCTCAAAAACTACGCTAAATGACAGCCCCGATCCTGCATCATCACAGACCACTAGGAACCAGCTATCCGTGTCACGCCAAAAGATTCAATCCCGTCATTTATGCGATTCACAGTACGCCATAATGTGTTTTCGATTGATTCCGATATAATTTTTTGGTTGCTATTCTGTAAGGGATAGAGTTCAAGTAGTAAATATTTGAGTTATTCATGTGATATTCGTAAAGTGTTAATCAAAGCGTATTCAATGAAGTATTTAATTTTTTTTCTGACGAACTGATATCCTTCAATGCCTTTTCGAAATAAAGACGGTAATGTCGGGCAAGATGACGCATTACGTGGGGATTAAGATGACCAACGCCTGCATACTAATTCATGAATTCTTTGTCTTACGCAACCGTCACTTAGAGCCTTTCAATTTAGTTTTATTTTATTTGCAGCATTATTATTTCATAAATATTAGGGTTGACGTTTTGTTACAACTAATTATTCAACGATACGGATTTTTAACTAAAAATCATTTGCTTTCTAGACCTAAAGTAAATTATATTTCAGGATTGTTCTCTATGCAAAATGGGCAAAATATACAACAGAAAAACGGACAAGCAGAGTTGGAGGAGCAAGCAATGATTGAAGCAGTTTCTGAAGTCGTCGATACTAATAAAAATGAAAATTCTGCTATTTTTTGGAATTGGGTTTATTCTTAATGTTTAATGTAAAATTTCGATTGATAATGTTTCGTTTTCTGATGCTGCTTCTTTGTTTCACGTTATATGCAATTTGCTATGCTCGAGATGTAATCACAACAGTTTTAACCCCTTAACCGTTTCATTTTCTTTGCTGTAAGACGATCCCGTCTGGCTCGAAAAGGAGCTGACGTTTCAATTCATCTCGGAAGGCATATAATACTCGAGATGTTTATAGATTCTAATTAATTTGTGTGAAATTATAAAGCTAATTAATGATTAATTTTTAGTTTTAAGACTTAAAATGCTATAATTCGATGCACGAGCATTCTCAGGCTTTTAAGTTAAGCGGTTAAATAGTTGTTTTGTAATATACGAGGATGAACTAAATTGTCTCAGTTCGTCATCTTACCGGACTCTTTCTAAAAAAGTCGCAAACTTGAAACGGTTGAAATCTAGAAGTTGCTACACACTCTTAAAACGCAGCCAAATCGCCAAAGCAAGACGTTGACCGCTGCATATCATTGGCGCCAAGTTGCCAAAGCTAAATGCAGGTAATACTTGCATTAGCTTTGGCGACTTGACGCCATTTTAAGAGTGTATACCAACTTCTAGATTTCAACCCTTGAAACTAACAATTTTTTAAAAAATATTACTTTAAAGTAAAGATTTGTAAGAAGATTTTGACGAAGAGATAACCCTCCTGCAACGAATATTAAAGCCAGGAAAATTCACCATAGCTGAAGTTCACCATCTTAACCGACTATCCCCTATCTATACGAATGTACAGCACTTACGATGTAATCGCAGAAATATTGTGGCGTTCTTTTACTCCAAGTTAAAATTAAAAATAAATCTTCGCAGTCAAATTCATAGTAATGATAATCGTCCATGGTGGTACTAAATATTGAATGCTTGCCTTGTTCGTGGAAACACTCCTGCGAATGGATTTGTGTATTTTTTAGTAGATTCTTTTTTTCATCAAACAGAATAACAAGAACTTTTAATAATCAACTAATTTTAAAATATTTATTTATATTGGAACAAATCGATATACCAACACGGAAAAGAAAATAAATTCCGCCTATAACAATTTCTAGCATCCGTTTCATAAAAAATTTTCCGAGTAAATCAAGAAAATTTTTAAATCGTGGTCTTTAAAAGGATTTAATATTGTAAAATTGGACGAACAAGCTAAATAAAATCTTAAAAACAGATAAAATAAATTCTTGTTTTATCATCCCCGATCTCAGGTTTTTGTCTTTGAAATAGATTTTTGCTCTCCTTCAGACATTTGTCGATGTAACAGACGACCTTCAAATGATGGTTGACCAACTTCCGCTTCTCCTTCAGAAATCGTTCGGCATAACAGACGACGTACAAACGTTGATAGTCGCAACAAACCAGTTTCAGATTCTCCTTTGGACATGTGTCGGCGTAATATACCACTTTCGAATAATGGTTGACGGAACAAACCAGCTTCAGATTCAGCTTCTCCTTTAGATAATGATCGATTCAACAGACCATCTTGAGATTTGTGCTCTTTTTCAAATACTTGTCGACTACAAAGGACTTCTTCAGACCCGTTCAGGAGGAGCAAATTGTTTTTAGACCCATTCTGATTGAACAGACCATCTTTAGACATTTTTCGACGGAGCAGATTATCTTTAATTTCACATTCAGATTCTTCTTCGCGATTGTCTGCATTCAGAAATCTCGTATTAGATTCTTCAGGAGTATACTTGAATACTAGACGTACAAAGGGAATAAGCTTGATAGCTTCTCCTGACTGTGGTGGGAATGGTATGTCTTGACACATCTTTGTCCCAGGCAAGAGACGAGGAACGATGATTTCTGAAATCTAGAAAAGGAAAGTAATTATAAAATTTCCGATTCTAACAACTCAAATGGTTTTTCCTCTATTATGTAATTCGATGACATCGTTTTGAGGGTACGTTATCTTTTTGGTTCTATTAAGACTCCATAGAACACTTCAGACATTACTGGATGCCTTGCTACTTTTGTGTCAGATAATATAACTAAAATTAAGTTCTTCATGGATAAGTTTAAAAACACAATTATTCGAAGTATGTATGATGCATGGACACAACTCATAGAAGCACTGGGTAAATAAGTATCCATTTTCTTCAATTCCATATTAAAAAAATTTAAAATATAGTTGTTTAATGTTTGGTATAAAAAAGATTTTATAAAGACATAGAAGTTTTTAAGCGATGATGTACTCTGAAATTGAGGAAAAACTTCAATTAAATAAGTTCATTAATTTAGTTATTTCTTATAAATTTAACACAATATCACGCGTAACGATTTTCATATCGCGTAATTTACAGACACTATGCGAGCTTAAAAACAATGTGTTAAAAAAAAAATTTTGCAAAAAGCGTAACGAAATAAAAGTCGTCTCTTGGAGGATAAACAAAACCTAAGCTCAATTTTTTTCATCTACACTAATGCAAAGAATTCTACAGACAAAGATTCTTAAAAATATTTTAGATGCAACTTCTTGTTCAAAATCTCCCGTTTTTATTTCTCAGTTATATTTCAAATGCTCAGCTGCCAGAGGAAGATTAGGGGTGTTGCGTACAAAAAAACATATAATCTTCCATTCATTAGGTTTAAGAAAAATGGAAGATGAGAATAAAGCGATAGTCACTCATGGATTTAATTAGAACGGAGAATTTACTTACGCTGTTGAAAACAAAGACGAATACAACGACAGCTACTGAGCCTCCTATATCCCGACTTTCGATAGCAAACCAAACTGCTATTATCGTAAATATAAAATTAAGATAAATATAAATGTACTTCAGCCAACATTTTGGGCACATGACAAACTCTGCCTGCAAAAGAAACAAACATTGATTTAATATCAACAAAAGATATAAATTCTTACTGTACACATCTTTTTGATGTTAATATCTAGACGTTAGAACACACTATTATTAAGACGGCTGCTAATGAAGCTCAGACGTGCATAATCCGCCATATTGGCGACGAAATCGAGTGTGTTCCGACTTCTTAATACAAACCTTTATTAAAGTTGCGGTCTTGCCGATTAAGAAGCAGTTATACAACTGGAAAACTCTAAAATACGCATTTTCAGATACAGTTGTTTTCATTAAACGTAACGTAATGGTAGTGCTCTATCTCGATGATTTCGCTTACTTATGCAATACAGTGTGTTTTGAGTTTAGCTTTCTAGTCTTATGAAGAGAATCGAGTATGAAGTTTAGATCGCTTCTCTTTCCCCGATTGGATCCAAAATCCATGAAGCTAGATAATTTCCATTATCTAGTTTGTGAACGGGATAATTCAAAAGCTCAGCAAACAAATTGATATACCGACAGTCAACCTGATGATGGATTTGATGCAAAATTTGATGCCAATATGCATTTTTAATAAAACGAAGTGTCAAATTTAGCTCATTGTATTTTTGAGTTATCGCGTGCAAATGTACATAGAGGGACAAGCAGACATTTCTCTCATGGACGGAGTTTGTCTCAAACTTGTCACAGATCTACAAATTGTGTAAGGGCCACGTATCGAATTTCACTCATCCAACGTGTTCAGTTTTACAGTTATAACATACAAGGTAGACATAATTCCAAAATTATTTTGGACTCTCGTTTAAAACGTGGATATTCATGAAAATCGATGGTCGAATGTTTTTGACGATTACAATACTTTTTCTGTTACTTCCAATGTGGTAAATTCGTTATTAAATATTATCACTGAAGTAATAATATTTAACAATCGGATTTATGCGGCTATTATATACATTTATATACAAGATAGGTTATTATGTATAATTACCCCATGATTATATACAATGACAATTGTCTTCATTGACCGTAACATATAAATTTCAAATACGATAAAGAAAGATCCCAATTTAGCATTTTTCCAAAATTATTGCATTATGATTTTTCTGTTAAACATCTAATTGCAGTTGGTTCTATAGTGAATTGTAAACTACACAGTGTATTTTAATAGGGAATCTAAAATAGTGGTTGGAACCCGACTGTATAAATGCTAGGAAATATTCTAAAAATGACAATTTTTTGTCAGGTAAGTGATTATCCATTGCTGCCATTTGAACACTGCTTTCCAATTGAGCCATAAATTTAAAAAAAATAACATTGATTTGTAAGGCATTTATCATACAATTTAAAAATCTAAACTTAAACCATGAGAAACTATTTACCGCTTCATAGTTAATTCCATCCACTATTTCTGCACTTCCATGGGGATATCTAAGAAAAGCTTTAAAGGCCGCGGTAGCCATTTTGGAAATATAGGTAAAATGTTTCAACTGTCATAGAATTTAAATTACAAAAACATCTCATTTATTTCCTTTTCAAACGGCGAATGAAATGGGCGTGGCTGTTTATTCTCATCTCAACTTTTTCGGAGAAATTTCCATCGATGAGTTATTGGATCACGTGGGAAGAAGTTACGAAAATGTCAAAAGGATGACATTCACTTTTTGTTTAATGATGCGGCATGTAAAATCTTTTTTTATTTACCAGTTCTGCGCATTTTACGGGTCTATTCTGGTACCCCCGGTTGGGTTGGGAAACGTCACTTTTTCCGCACGTTAACAACGGGAAAAGTGACGTCTCCCAACCCAACCGGGGTACCAGAATACACCCGTTAGTGACTCAAAATTACATTTTGTAGCTGCAAATTCTCATATTTGTTTTTTTCACTTGAATTAGCGCCACTTTGAAGTTTAAGCTTATAGTGTAGAGAAGACCTATGATCAAGCCTGTTTGGAAAACTCGAAGTATGCATAGTATGTAATAATATTTATAACCCGAACTATGTATAGTAGTATATAATACTTATAATCGGAAGAATATATATAATATTCTTACATTTCGTTTATCGAAATCATATGAGGATAGTTTAATATATATTAACGTCCCATTTTAAAGCAACACAAAGGTTATTTTGGTTCGGGTCTGGTAATTTTGAACCCTGATCAAGCGATGTAGATGGCACTTGAGAAGACGGTCCACACACATATGGAGGTTGTTTGACCCTCGGTGTCAGATTTAAGGGTCTATTCTGGTACCCCCGGTTGGGTTGGGAGACGTCACTTTTCCCGGCCGTTAACAACGGAAAAAGTGACGTCTCTCAACCTAACCGGGGGTACCAGAATAGATCCCTAAATATCCACCAGGTCTACATACTGAAAATGTTTGGTTGAATCGGGTCATGAACCTGGCACTCTCAGCTGCCGAAGCCGGCACCTTACAGCCAGGTATCTGGCCCCATGTGATGGTAACACCCAAATGACTTACCAATAATCGAAATGACTTACGGGTCTATTCTGGTACCCCCGGTTGGGTTGGGAGTCGTCTTTTTTCCCCCTTTTCACTTCCTCACTCCCCCCCCCCCCCCCCCACAACGGGGGGTACCAGAATAGACCCCTTAGATTCCAGTACAAGACCTTAATTAAATAGAGTCTGCGATTTTAGCAGGTTGTGTTAAAATAAATTTAAGTAAGGTACCTGTTCTAAGTGAAATGAAAGATTATTATTTTTCCAAAAATCTAACCATTTCGACTTAAGTATAAATATGGCAGCTGCAGTTAATTCCTGTCAGGTTCATTGGTCTGTTTTTATGTGATTTTAAGGTTTGGAGATTGGGGTGTCGAATCAAATGTTGTATTCATCAAGGCCGGATTATTAAATAGGCAAAGTAGGAACTGCCTATGGGCCTAGCAACTTTGGAGGGCCCCGAGATCCTTTGTTACCGGCATTTTCAGCGTTATCTAATTTTGTATTTTCGTTTGATTTACAGGTCGTGTACTTGAACATATTCAAATTAAAACCAACTATCGCTTAAATTTTAAAGCATTATTCTCAGGATTCTGTTCTTTTTTTCATGTTTTCAAAGGCGATTGCAGATCAGTGTGGTCCATTTTTTTCTTCAGTTGACTAACTGACTTACAAATGAACAAGCAGTTCTACCATACGTTATATTTGAGTATTTAGAATAGGGTTAAAAACGTTTTGTAATTATTTTTTTTACTATTTTGTTTAAAATTACTGAAACCAACTCTCTTGAAGAACATCCGCAATTAAATGCTTTGTTATATTAGTCTGTCATTATATGTTTTACTTAAAAACTACTTATATAGCAATTAAATTAAAATCAACAAAAATATCTGGTTTGGGAGGGGAAAGAGGGCCCCGAAATTAACATTACGGAGGGGCCCCTACGCACTTAATCTGGCCCTGGTACTCATAATTGCCTATCTCAGCCTATCTAAAGTTTTAAGAAGCTTCAAAGTGGGATGTTAATTTATTATATTAGTTCTGACCATTATAACAACTAGTTTTTCATAGGTCCATGTCTTTCTGTTGGAACTGTTTGCCATTGTTGTGGTTAAAAGGATAGCAGAAAAGTTTACTGGCCGAGATGCCTCCTAATGCTTGCTTGACAATTTTGCGAGTTGGAATCCAAATTTTATTGAATATCCTTTCCTAACTTGACCATCGCGCAGTTTAAAAGGTGAAACTCGAAATTAAGAAGCCCGTCAATAATAGTTTCTGAATAGCTTAAAAAAAGATGCTTATCCAACACATTGAAATAAAACCTCTGTAGAAACCCGGTTTGCAATAAAAACAGATTATAGTTTTATAGGGCCCTTAAGCCTTTTCCCCTCATCATACGATTTTATTTAACCCTTTAAGACCAAGCCCGTACGATCATGAGAGTTAGACATTAACTTATATTTTTGCTTCCTGGTTAGTTGTATGCAGTAAATGCCAGAGGAAATTATTTTCTTGTTTACAGAATCTCTACATATCTCATTTTCTCATTAGAAGGCAGATACCGCCCATTTTTTGAGCTGTAGTCGGCGTTTAATTCATTGGTTACAGAAATACGTCCGGTTTTAAAGAGTTAATCTCTTAATTAGATGCCGCCACCCATTTGAGATATTTTTTTATTATTTCAATCTATTTAAGATGGTAAAGGATGCCTGAGACATTTAAGTGTGTCCAGATGATTTTTGTATTTGAAATTAATTATTACGTCGACTTAAATACGATATAAATAGCAAAAATTCTATAATTCGATGCATGTGAAAGAGACGTCATTGTATGTTAAGGGGTTAAAAATATATCTAGACTGATAAAAAGTATGCATGGGTCTTCAAGGAAAAATACATAGTTGATGTCATTGAATTCATATCTAGAATTATTTAAATTCTAGATATGATGTTAATGTAAGTTAAACATTTTCGACGACTGGTTGAATTGGCGATACCTTAATAGTATTTTTATCTTCCACATCGTCTCAGCTTAGCCTAAAGTTGTAAAACTAAATATAGATAGAAAGGGAAGAAAAAATATTACACCCAACATTATGAGGAAAGAGAAAACAATTCATTAACTAATAAACTTGCTGAATTCGGGGGTGGGGGACAAATTATAGCAAACTGAAAACACCGTATCGAAAAATTTTCATGCGTACAAAAAACCCTATGAAAAAGAGCTCTAATAATATATCATTAAAATTCGATAGTAAATTTGTTATTAGACACTCTACAAGATGAAAGAAAGAACAAACAAGCTCTACACATTAAAAGTGTATTTTTTTAAAAAAAGTAACCAATATATGTATGTCCTATGTCAAGATATTCCACTATAAATCTCTTTAATAATTTGAATTGCAGTAGTGAAATTCAAAAATATCACCTATAGTGATTTTTTTATGTTCTATATTGCCTTTAATTAAGTTTTTGATTCAATCTTTTTTGTGATTTACTGCGGTTTTATTTAAATAAAACTGGTTATTATAAATACATAATGATCTAAATTCTCGAATGATTTGAAAATGCACAAAGGATATTTAAAAACTTTAAACCCATACGAATAAAATGGAAATTTTTCATGCCCATTTGAAAAATACATAATAAATTTTCAACCAGAAATTGTATCGTTTTAATTTTACTTTGAGGAAAAGTTTAAACGATTTTATGATAAGAATTTAATTAAAAGTTGCACTAGGGAAAAATAATACTCATAATCCTAAGCTGCGCAGACAGTGAGAAGGATGGTTAAGTCGACATCCGGTACAGAAACTTCACGTCATGCCGACGTTATGGGCTATTATATTCGCAAGAATAGCCGATGTGAAATTGACTCAAATTCGTATTGGTCAAACTCGTTTTACTTACAAGCATCTTTTGTTTGATGAGAGAGCACCCGAGTGCCGAACCGTTGCACATATTTTAACTGAGTGCACCCCATGTCATTCTCATTGTATGACCTATTTTAACTGATCGTCTCCTAACATGCTCCATCCACATCTTTTTAAGTTTTTAGAGGTCATTGGTTTCTATCATTTCGAATAGTTCTCATTTCCCAATTTCATATGCTTTTATAGGCTCTCATCTATGTTTTACACACTTGATTGACAATGAAATTTTTTTATTATTAATATTAACTTTACAAAAGTTATTTTCCCACTAACATTGTTTCATTTCACACCATATGTTTGGCCTAGTATGGTCAAATTGGACTCTTGCGTCATTAAACAGAAATTAACCAACCAGCCGACGTTTAATCCATGTTCAGGATTAGCGTGAACTACTCCTGCGCACTTGGTGGATCTTCGGCGAGATCGGTGAGACATTACTCTTCCTGCAACGCTAGATTTTGCCACTAGACCAAGCCCAGGGGGCTTCGTGGCAGAGTCTCGGCTTCATAACTGGAGGATAGCGGTCTAGACTCGATTCAACGGAAGAACTTGTGTACGAACTTGGTGCACGTTAAATTTGTCGATGTCAAATATTCTCCCGGTGATGCAATGTGGATGTTTGGAGACAGGGGTGACGGCTCGGGTATCACTCTCGTCCTCTGACCACGATTCAAAACTAGGAGGTCCGTCCCAAAATATCTTCGCGTAGCTTCAAAACGAGATTTTGATCTAATTAGACTAAGCTGTAACAAGTCCAAACTATAGCCAAAATTTAAAAACCTGAGAGACATAATCTCAGATTTATGAATGATAACTGTCAGATCTATGATTTATTTAGAATATTCAGAGAGAGACTAACATTAATAGAGAGAAGCATAACTGTTTATAGAAGAGCGTAACTAATATCTTCGAAAAATAATAAATTCCACGTTTAATATTTTCTAGAAAATCAAAATCTTTGTGTCTGTCAGAAAAATTTCGCTTCTAATATTAAGCGGAATTTTTTTATGTAAGATAGTAATCTATTAATAGAAGATTTAAAACATTTAAATAAAAATTATTTAAAGATAGATAAGTCGAGATTTTAATTATCTGATAAGTTTTGAAACTTCAGATTTTATTAGAAACTTCTCATCCTATGTTATAAGCATGTCTACGAATGTAATTAGTTTAAAGATAATATCAACCATGTTGAAATCTCAAAGAAAAAAACACATCCGCTATCAACCATAATTCTACAATATGTAAATAAAAACAAAATCTTCGATAAATGTATTAACAGAGTGGTGCCATAAAAAATTATAACAAAAGGCCTCTGACATTTCTATGTGTTTTAAATTACCATAAATCTAAAAGCAAGCATATTTTTCAGACAAAAACGTTTCCCCCCTCCTTTATTATTTGTCTTTCGATGCATAAAAAACAATCCGGAAGTGGAAAAAAGGAGAAAATTAAACACTGGGGAAGATTTCTCAGACGTTTCTATTTCATCTTTATCAATCCGAATTATGAATAATTTCTTTTAACCTAAGAACATCAAAGAAAGATAATTTTAATCAAATTGTCTTCTTATTACGACTGATGCATAACCCACAGTGCCGCACAGTTGGAAAAAATATCTTCTTCCATCAGCACTCCAATGAGGAAAATAAAAGGCAAAATTTTTTCCACTACTGCGACATCATTTTGCCTTTAAACTGCTCCAATTTGAATGTGTCTGAAAATAATCGAATTATCCAGTCCCCCACTGAAAGAAAAAGAGAGAAAATAGAGAAAAACCGGATTTCAATCACCCAGCAGCACAGAGAAAAAAATTACCAGTAATGTTTGGTGACCAAAACATTCATTTGCATTTTTAATCATGGGCAAATACTTAACTTGATTTGGGTTTGGTTGAAGACTTTTTTTTTATTCTTGGGCCTTCCAAGATTTTTTTTTTCCTTTCCAAGAACTGGTAACCTCGGTCACACTTTTTTTTCATTATTATTATAAGTGACGAGTTTAATTTCTTTTGTTAAAATGGTGTCTTTAAATGAAAGTAAAATCAGGAAGAATTTTCCGTTTGGAATTTTAAAATGCCTGAAAAATCATTTGGAAAGAGGGGGCTAAATTTAGGGGCGTACGTGCGTTGAAGAAGGCATGAAAGTTAGTTTTAAATGTTACTTTCTTTCTCGTGCAAAAACGAACTAAATTCACAGTTCTTGTTCTGCAACCCCCTTTTTTCATTACCTTAATTCCCTAAAAGAACCTGAAAGTTCTGGAACTTTTAATTCGCCTTAAATCAGGAAGCCGTGCGTTTTTTTCCACTCCTGTATTTCTTTCTTAAGTTTTTTACAACCACTTTTTCCTCTCTAATTTCTTCAGGTCCAGGTCTTTTTGCGTATTGGACTTTCCATCTGAACAATTTTTTAAGGTAATTTATTGCTTTGAAAGAACTGCTGTTGATAAAAAACGTGGAAAAGAAATTGTAGTTGCTTCATTTTGTTTCAATGAAAGAAATGGACTACGGAATCTTTTGCTGATAGCGATGTACTTCCAGATATTATGATGTTATTGCAAAGACGGAACATGATAAACTAGTGGATGAAGGAGCATATCATGTTTATATACAAAAAGAGTCTCTTATTCTTAAGCGCTTTTATTTATTTCATGTTTGTACAAGTGGTATTAAGTAATCGTTTTTTCACTCACTTCCTAATTTGCTGGAGTTCTGAAATTCTATACATTTACATGTTCTTGATGAAAATACAATATTTTAATATTTTCAGAACTTAGTTATCGATTAATAATTTCATTTGAAAATAATTTTCATCTGGTAGTGAATTTGAGAAAAACTGATTTTAATATTCGATGATATTTATAAGAATGAATTGTGAAATATATTGAAGAGTAAAAGGTATAAAATAATAAAAGTAAAAAAAAGTTTTAAAAACTTTTTTATTATAGTATGAAAAAACAGAAAATAATTTTTTAATAAAAGAAATAGGAGGTCAAAGCAAAAAAAAAAACAATACGACGAAGAAATTATGCTGTAATGAATGTCATTAGGAAGAAATTTCCTGAACGTTCATTAAAAATGAAATATATTATGAATACGATTAAAATTCCTATTTATTTAGAGTATTAAATTCAGCGCCTCACAATTTTGTGCTTTTTAATTTGACCCTCAGATTTTTAACAGAAAATGATTGTTTAACTTTAGTACAGTAATAGAAGCTGTTTAATTTTTTAAATTATTTTATAGGAAGCCTGTTTTATTTAAAATCATAAAATGTATCCTGCTTAGAGTGTCTTTTTCTCCAACGTAGTTTAATGTCTATTCTATTCAGTCTATTTCAGTTCACTATATTATTGAACCAAAATATTCTTGAAATAAGTGTGCTTAGCTCGATATGGAAAATCTGAAAAATTAATGAAAATTTCATATTATTTTCAAATTTAATTTACTTATACTGTACAGCTATTTCGAAAGTATTTGTGCAACTCAACCTTATCTATTTCGTCTTATTTTTTTAGAAAATTTGTACTTTTGTTCTTTTAAGTAAGTCTTCTTAGAAAAAGATGCTTTCTTGCACATTGCATAAACCAGGACTATTTCACAAATTACAAATATATTCTGTTGTCACTTAGAAAGTATTTGTGAAACTCTACGTCTTCTATTCTGTCAAAAAAATTGTGCATTTTTTGTTTAAAGTAGTCTAGCACTTAGTAAAAGATATTTCTTTGTACATAGTATACCAGGATAATTTCATAGAACGGTATCACTTAAAAGAAAATGGCTACTGACTAGTTGATAAGTATTATATAAATATAAGTAGAAAAGTTTGTCCTAGAAATGATAATTTTCCTTTTTTTAGGAAATAAAATTTTTTCCTTGATCATTATAGCAACATTATTGCATTCCTTACATTTGAAATTTAGAAAGCTGAAATTTGAAAATTAGACAGATTCTTGCTAATTAGGAAGTATTGGGTACAATACTTTCTTATTCAATGCCTTTTGTTTGTTTATACGATTGTCTTTTTTGTATGATTTTTTTTATCATTTTCTAGTTTTTTTCAGGTTTTTAAATTTCTAAAACGTTATGATTGAAGGATTCAGCATTGCCACAAATATCCTGAAAAAAGAGACAATTTTTATAAAACTCTATTCGTTAGGAATAGTTGTTGAGTTTTGACAATTTCGGTAGAGATAACTCAATCAAAATCAAAGAAACATCGATAAAATTCATCTAGGAAACCATAAACAAAGTCTTGAATTCAATAGCTTACTTTTTTAATTGCCTAATAATCCGAAAAACATAACTCGAGTGAAGTTAACAACTAATTTACATGCTTTATGAGGCAAATAATAACTCAGGCTGTATCATTCATATACCAACAATTTATCTAATAAATCCAAATAAATGACATCATTTTATGATGATTTTCAAAACTTTAATTACAATAGTATCCATAAAAGATGAGCAATTCATTATTAAGTTTACCCACAGCAGACAGGGTGCAGACTCGCAGAATGTAAAGCAGCAGCAAGACATAAATTTTACTGCGACAATTAAGGCTGAATAAAGAAACTGAAAAATAAATTAAGACGAGTGATTACGAATAAAAATCAGCACAGTGTGACGCTGTAATGAAAATTAAACAGCGATCTAGAAAAATCCTTCCCTCTGCTTTAACCCATTAGTTTAATAACGTTCTCATTAATAATTTCACGAAGTGTAAGTTTGAATTATTCAAGAGATTGGATGTTGGGATTTTTTATTATAAAACGGCTAATGATGTGTATTTTAATGCTTTAAGGGGTGGAGGAACTTGATTTTGTAATTGAAAAGAGTATATATAATTTACGAAGAGAATAAAAGACTCATGAATTACTTGGAGGTATATTTAATTTCGTAGTTGGTTTTTGTTTTCCTTTAATAGAGAGATTTGAATATGGAGAGCTTAATAGGTGGCAGTTAATATTTAGTCAAACAAATAGTTTTACTTGAAAATGGAAACATTAACCTTTGGTTTAATGGAATTTAGAGACAGAATCTGTGTGGGTTGTTACATATAGAATGCTTTTAAGAGTTATGTCTCAATTTACAACTAAAAGATCTGTGGCATATTTGTTATGAAAAATGGTTCTTCCACTAAAACGTTCTTCCAGAAACTGGTATAATAGCATGCTTAATGAATTTTAAACAACAATAAAAGAATAATTTTTAGCCCTTATATTACCATATTAATTTTCTCGTATGCGAAAAAAGAAATTATTGCAATCGTCAAAATATTCGACCTCCAGATTTGGATGAATCTCCACATTTTAGACCTCTCTAAAAAGAGGAGACCATTTTTCGGGAAGGAGTGATATCTGTGTCCAACCCATCTTACTGACTGAGAACATTTCCCCCCCCCTGATATTTTATTTAAAGGATGAATTAAAAAACAATATTTCAGAAAACATTTCATTTTGAAAAAGGCAAGCAAATAGTAATTAGAAAGGAAATTTTTGTCATACTGTCATATATTATAGAGTGTTAAAAAGAATTTTAACCTTCTTATTTATTGGTTATTTTTGATCGTTTCTCGCCGTAGTTAAACAACAACAACAACAACAACAAATCATTTTTAGTCCTTATATTACCATATTTACTTCCTCGCATACGAAGTATACAAAGAGAAATTATTGCAATCGTCAAAATATTCGACCTTGAGATTGGGTTGAATCTCCACATTTTAGACTTTTCTGAAGAGAGGAGGCAATTTTTCGGGAAGGAGTGGTTGGGGCTGGCGAACTGTCTGAAAGTTTTACCATATTACTTTAAATATATAGATGTATGTAATGTAATCGTTTCATTCATTGTGCCTGGCAGCGCACAATTTAAAAAAATTTAAGCTAACAGCTTTATTTTTTTGTATAAAATTTTCATGGTGAAATTATCGAATAAGTGATTCTGTAAAGTACTTCTTTCGGTTGACGGATTTGGTTTAAAATTTCAGACAGATCCGTAAGGTCGATATATCAGATTGTATCCATCTGGCCCGTTTCATTTTCGAGTTATTGTATTCAGCCGCACAAGTGGACGAGTAGGCGAACGCA
>BGPR01000084.1:76510-90112 GCA_013235015.1 Araneus ventricosus | reverse complement strand
CGACTTGGTATCAAACGGAGCGGAAGACACTCCCAAATCTGAGTTCCAGCATTTGTATATCCTGGATAAAATGTTTCAAATCCTCCTAACTCGATGTGCGACCGAGTGTTAAGAATGGACGTTTTGGTTTTCAAACGGATATACAAATGATATATTTATGGCATGGTTGACTGCAAAACGATTCATGAAATATTTTTCAGGCTAAAAGCAAAATTGCTGAGGCTAAGTTGGCAATGTCGTATGGCTATTTATATGCATATATATAGCAAAAAGAAACTATTTACGTTTACAGTTTGATTGCTCTATTTTGAATTCCATATTTGGCGTTCTATGATATATTCTAGATAACATGGAATTGATTTCGAATAATAGAATTTTATAAAGTTTTTAAAAGTTCGTTCAATTTTTTTGTTTTAGATAGGTAAGAAAACAATTCATGAAAGGACTTTTGAGCACAGATTTAAAGAAATAATATTAAAAAGAAATATAAGAAACCTGTCCATTTATCCTGCACACACAAAAGGTCTTATTTATTTATCACCGACGGTAATCACACACACACAACTCTCTTATAGGGTGTAGAGCTTCAGCGGTCTACGGGAAAGAGTTAAAAAATAATGTAACATCGTCTACATACATCGTATATATGTTACGGTCAATGTGGAAAATCGGTTATTAGGCATAATAACTGGATTTTTTATGCGGTTAATAAACATAATGACAGGTTATTATGCAAAAGTACCGCGGTTATTATTTATAATAACCGATTATCCCCATTGAAAGTTACATACACATTCATGAAAATACAAAATACAATAATCAAAAATAATTATATATATATACAGAGTGTACGGACTAAAGGTTTCCAAAAACGATGCTTTATAACTGAGAGAACCATGCTTGATTATTTATAAGTTTCAGTCGCATTAAACTTATGACTGCTTATTCCGCGATATCTGCGAGTTGGAAATGCTTCAGTTTTTTGCTGCATTCTGCACTTTTTGCAAACTATTTATTGTGTTAGCTTAGAACTATTACAGCGATGAATCGTATTATACTGATAAAGCCTTTTCACATAAATCAAATGCGCTTCGTTCAATCATATTTGAACATGTTTGCGGACGTTGCATTGGACTAATTAACGATTTTAAAATATCGGCATCAGAGGAGAAAAGAAGGAAGTTCCTTAACTTTTTAGAGGTTAGTGAAATTCATTGTTAACGGAATTAGATGCTCTACAGATGCGCAAAATTTAGTAAATCTATTGAGATGTTAGTAGAAGTTGAATCGGTAGAAGAGGCCCCACTATCTAACTTGCTAGATCTCTGAACACAGCGTTGTATGTCTCTTTTGTTTCGGGGCATAATTAAAAAACTATGTTCCACAAAATGTTGACATTTTTGAAGGTTTGAAATAGCGTATCTGGTTAATTTAAGGCTACTGAGGGGCTAGAGATCGATTTCCATTTGGGCATTACAAAGCTTCTAATGGTGTTCATACTGAGCTACATAAACCCTCTGATTCCTAAGACAATTTGAATAGAGGGACCTCAAAATACGGGAACATCCGAGTTCCTCTTTCAAAACTAAGGGAAATTCACTCCCCTCCTCAAAAACCACAATGACATCTGGCACTGTCTGAATTCTTAGAAAACGCCCCTTTTCCCCTAACCCACCTGGTAGAGCCGCTCTAACGAAGAAAGCGTGCGAAGCGGGGTTGGAATCAATCACACTTAACGAAAGGGGGTGGAAATTTCGCAGTGATATTTGAACGTTTCGGACGGCCGCCGTCTTGTGCTTGAAGGGACGTTTGGGACGTTCCCGTATCGAAAGAGTTAACCTCTTAAGAAATTAGAGTAGTTGCTCGCTTTAATCCGAATGAAATGTTTCACTATTTATATGTTGTTCTTTCAGTGTAAATCATTACTTTTGGATACCTTTAGCTCGGACACGCTATAGAATACATTGGACAGACGAAGACATTGCATACATTAGACAATGGATTAAACATATTGCGCAATTAAGCTTGTATCAAGTATTATTGCATTATTATCTGGTATTATTGCTTACATCAAGTTTAGTTGGATTAATCAATGTGGTCGTGATGGTTTTGGAACAGAATCTCGCGGTAGGGAGTCAAGAGTCAATTGATTCAAAATCTGATTCTAAAAACCCGTTGTGTGAGAGAGCTTGCTGCACTTTGCTCCCATCTGGAGACAAAGTCCTTCATCTGGTGTGGATGTTTAAAGAACAGAGTGTTGGCTCAGGTTTTGCCACTTCATTCTAATCATAGTTCAAAATGACGAAGCTTTTGACCAACTTTCGCATTCATTTATAAAAATTTCTTTCCAATGCAATAATAAGCAATCACCAACGAAATGCTAGTACTGAATTTATGCTAATAGGTACAGCTAGCGACGGAAAAGAAAAATATTTCCATAATTATTTAAGCATAAGAATAGGAAAATGACAGGAGAAAAAGTTTTGAAAGAACAGATCCTACTTTATTGTAAAATCTATTCAGATTTGATATACAAATGTAATTAAGAAAGCTTAATTGAAACTTCGAGAAATTTTTGACGATCATAACTGGGATAATTATTATTAATCATATTTTGTCCGAGGATTACCGGTGTTATGATGGTTATTTGCTTTTATATGGTAGCACCATATCTCAGCATACTGATACTAGAATTTAACCCTCTATACCCCAGCGAAGGCAGAGTTTGATCTTTATTTGTGGGTTATAAGTTAGAGATTTTAGCATCTTCATATTAGGTATTGATTCAATAAGGCTTCACTATATATATATAAAATAATATTTAAATGAATCTCAAAACAGCTTAGGCTGGAATTACGTCAAAATCCACGCATTTTGTACAGAACAAAAAAAATTAAAACTGTAAATAAACATGCACTCTGTCGGTTACTATGGTTCTTGTAAAGCAAATTAATAACATCATACCAAATATAAGTTTGATATGGCATCATTTAATCACCTCCAGAAATTAAACTTTTGAATTTTTAGTTTTTGAAAGAAAAGTTTTTCTATTTATCTATTCGAATTGTTTTAACAATGTTAGTAGCAACTAGAAAAAAATTAAAACGCATAAAAACAACAATTTTTCCCAAGAAATCATCTTTTCCTATGCAGGTAGCATAGAAGTAAACATGCATGGAGTTGAAGTTATTGATATAATTAGCCATTAATTTTGTTTTAAAATACCATACAGTACGTTAAGGTGCTCAGCAAGCCAGTGTTCTGTACAGCATCTGTCTAGTTCACTGATAAGCGCCAAGCTATTCACACTCCATTTTCTGGAAGTTTTAATTCATTAAAATACCCTTTCTCACTCCATCCGAAGATTCCTTAACTGCTCCGTCCAATCAAGACCCCTGCATCTTTTTAAGAGGAGGGGGGTGGACGAGCTACCCCCGGGGTCATTCCCCAATCCCGGCAGCACAAAAGCGGGAATTAAAAGATCGTCTGCACGGGCAGGCTGTAATCCAATTGCGTCTTCGGGTTGAGTTTAATAAACAATATCTAATCGAATAAGGCTCCGTTATTTCTTCGCTCCACGGCTAATGATGATGACGCTGTTTCCATGGCTACGGGAAAAGTGGGATTACATCATTAGGACGTCCGGCCCCCTTTTCCTCTTAATTGATAGGGTGGAAAACGCGTCAGGATGCCAAGCTCGAGCACTGAGAAGACATGTTTGGTCTCTTTCATTTCAATCAGTGGCTCACATTCTAGTATACACAATTTTTAAGGTGAAAGTATTTTACTAATGGCAGTTGAGTAAAATTCTCTGTAAAATCCATAAAATTCCCGTTAAAATTAAAATTTATCAAAAGCAGCGGAATATTTAATCCATGAGATTTGTTACATTTAAAATTACGTACTTAGCTTGTAAAACAATTAGAAGATGACAGAATAGTAAAAAATTAACAATAAAACAAACGCGTCATAATAACAATTTAAGATACGCAAAACGTATTTAGAAAGAGGCGTAAAATTAAGTAGCTGCTTAATAATCCTGACAAGGTATATTGTAAAGGTATGGTTTTCTTAATGGAATTTTGTACAACTTTTAGTTTTAAACCATGAACGCTAAGAAGTCATCCAATATGTGAGGTAAGAAAGATTTTATTATATTAATCCAGCTTCGTAGATCTTTTAATTTATTGATTTTTATTACTGATTTAATATGTCTCTTATTTATTTTTTACTACAGAAAAACACGTGTTACTAAACAGTGTTACCAGAACTGTTTTATGCTTTGTTAGAACAGTAGAGATTTCATCTATCGCAATGAAATATATATGTTCTATTTGCTTCTCTTGTCGGTATTAAAAGCATTAAAGTTGCAAAATATACAACTAGTTGCTTTAGATTAATATTCTTATAATCTTTGCATTTCTGCTCTCCTGAAATTCAAAGTAAATGACGCACTTGTTGCATGGGTGAAATTTCTACGGAGGCAGCCTAATATAATGTAATATGAAACTCAATAAGAGGACAAAAATATAATTTCAAGAATTCTTTATGACTAATGATGATGTGTGACTGAATGAATGGTGCTGCGACTGCATTTCCATAAGTCCCTCACGATCTGGTTTGAAATGGACAGTACTTATTAAACAATTTTACTATTATTAGAAATTCTACTATTTTAAATTCTGTGACGGGCATGATAAAACCTCTAGACGGTCCCAACCTGGCCCCACAACACTAGATTATTTTAACTCTTCTTCATATATTACACCACAAAAGACAATTCATACAAATCTATTAAAACTCATAAATTGTTTTGTGAAAAATTAGTTAATTTTCGAAATCTTTTGACTTTCTCTTCATGAAACTGAGTTTGCATTCCCTATTTTGTATTCATTTTTGCATGTGCTATTTTTTCGCTCATGCAAAAATAAAAGACAAAAAGTTTTCACCTATGTTTCTCAATAGTTTTTCAATATCAAAATACGTTCTAATTTGTAATGACATATTCTGATAGACGATTGATAGGAAATTATTAAATATTTCCATTTGACATCTATTTCTTTCAAGATTTCCTGCAATTATTTGTTGTTTGTAATAATTTTATATTTGAGATGTGAAATCAAAGGCAGTAAATATCCCTATGAAGCTTTTCTATTTTGAATTTTCTTACTTTAAACCATTTTCTGCCAAAATGAGGACAATAAAAGGAATGAAAATAAATTTATTCATATTATGAAAGAAATATAAAGCAATTGAATAAAAATTAACAAAAAAAATCTCTCAGGTAGAAGCTCATATGTTTTTTTCTAAGCTGTAACTTTGTGTTATGTTATGGATCTTTCACAGATGAATTGATGAATAAAAAATATCATGTTGCACATTTCTGTGTTCAGTCCGGTGCGTTCCAAGATAAAGAGTTTCCCTTTTATGTAAATACTACTTCGACTCACCCGAGATATTTTCAAAGCAATTTTGCTGCCACAGACTTAATCTGAATCAAAAATATGCTCCACCGAACATAGTCTGGTTTTTATTTCCCGACATTTTGTGCAAATAACTAAACACATGAAAATAATTTTCCTTGAATTATGGAATCTGTCGTAATATGCAACATAGCTGGAAAAAATATTTTAAAAGTGTATTATTCTGTATAGTTTAAAGACATTTAAATTTATTTTATTTAAAAAAATGTTTCATTCTGATTTCGAAATTGAATATCGGTTTATCACTTCCTCCATTGGCTATGTTTCGAATATTTTTTGAGAAAGTTCGTTCATTTAAAACATTTTTTGAGATAATAAGGTCAAATTGCTTCTGGTTAAGAAACTTGACTCGGTATTCACCTGCGAGAAGATGAAATATTAACTATGGAAAATTGTATTTAACAATGATATTGACACGCAATAATATAAATTTAACATCTATATCCCGAATTTCGGAGTGTATTTTCAAAAATGAACAATTTTATTCAAAGAAAACGCAAAGAACTTTTTATTTGAAAAAATAATTTTTTTTAACTATTAGAAATCAAAACTTCTAATTAACTGTGATTTGAAGTTCGGGAAAATATTTTCTACCTATAAGAAAAGTAAGCATAACCAGAAAATAGATTAGAAAGGCTCAGACATAAAATTTGGACATTTACCGTTATTCATGCGTGAAAGTATGATTACATCCCTATATGTACTAAATTTTTACTAAATAATTTGACTTTAAAATGCACATAAAATCCGAAAGACACTTGGGAAAACATATAACGGTTCAAAGTCGTTTAGGAGTTGGCAATTTTGGAAGAAATAAATGCTCTGAATTTTGTTCTAATCTATCGAAGTGGCACTTAAAATTTGATGTTTTGAAGTTTAGTAATTTATGATTTATTACTTTCATTTGACTTTTGATGTAGCACAAGATTCAAATCATAATTATCATAAAATAAATATGAAACAAGTGTTCTTAATTTACAATGAAGATTAATTTACTTGTTTGAAAATAATTTTTAATAACAAATGGAAAAATTACACTGCTTTTGTTTCATCCAAACAACATAAATCTTGGATAATCATATAATTACTATAGCATTAAAGAAGAAACAAATTCCTAAAATTGTTAACGAGTAAGTCAACACGATGTTTGTATTCAATTAATAGGGAACAAGTTGACCGTGGCGCATTTATATTACACGATCATTAAAAATCAATAGCATAAATTAAGCTTGCATAGATATTTATATGTAAGATTATTTATTAAAAAATTTTTGTATTGATTTTGCGTGTATATTTTACAGGCATCATGTGAGGTTCTTAATGATATTCTGTATTCTAAATCTAACCTAATTTCATTACTAATATGGAAACATTTTGAGGTGTTTATATTTTTATTCATCTGTAATCAGAAATATTTGAGATGATCTTTAAAAACCTTTTATGGTTGTTTGATTAAATTTGTTCTAAAATATGAGGTAGTCTTGTTCAAATTTACAAGCAACTTCTTATTTGTTCCTTAATAACCTT
This sequence comes from Araneus ventricosus, assembly GCA_013235015.1. Taxonomy (NCBI): domain Eukaryota; kingdom Metazoa; phylum Arthropoda; class Arachnida; order Araneae; family Araneidae; genus Araneus; species Araneus ventricosus. The sequence goes on along the minus strand of BGPR01000084.1, from coordinate 83,102 downwards.
AGTAGCATAAATGTAGTAGTGTGAGTGGTCTATTATTTGGGAAAATTCAATTTCCTAAATCAGTTTTTTCTAAAAAGTAATCTTATATCTATATATATATATATAAAAGGCAATGTTCGTACGTGTGTCGGTTATAGACTAAAAAACTGTTGGACCGATTTACGCGCGGTTTTTTGCAAAATGATCCGCATTGTCTGGAGAAGGGTTAAAGATATTGAAATCCTCGATCGGACCAGCAGAAAGAAAGTTAGGGGCTCAATAATATAATATCAATGGTAGCAGTACCATTATTTAAATGTAGATGGAGCCACGAGACAGTACTTACATTGAAATTCACGAAATAAGAAATTCTGTCACGCATGCTTAGAAATAAGCTCGAGTGCAGTTGTTTTGACAATTGGATTTATTTACATTCTGACTTTTATAAAGTGAAGTAGGGATGGGAAAAACTTACCGGTTTTAACCAAAAACCGTTTCTTTCTTGTTTCGGTTAACCGGTTCTATTCGGTTATTTTTTTTGTCCCGGTTATAACCGATTATTTTTTGTTAATCCAATAACCGGGTAAAAAAACGGATTAGAAGATAGGCTCTATTTTAGGTTCGATTAGACTAGCATTTACCGTGTTATGAAGCTTTGAATTTCATCATCTTAGACCAATCAACGACAACCGCTTCCTCGAAGCGTTCGTTGGTTGACGGATTATTGAAAGAGTCTTTATGAACAGATTGATTTTTGGATTGATTTCCTGCAGAAGCAATATTATTAAAAAATGTCAACAAAAGGCGTTTTTTTAATAAAAAAAAAACCGAAAACCGGTTATTTCGAGCGGTTATAACCCCCTAGTTAAACCGTAGGTGAAAAAACCTGAATAACCGAAAACCGGTTATTTTCGCAATAACCGCCATCCCTAAAGTGAAGGTTAAATTTTGTGAAATTCCGTAATGTTCAATTTTTTAATATCTTGTAAGTTTCTTCATGTTCAATATTAATTGTGATGATTTTGCTGCATTAGCAACCATACGTGCACAAAATAATATCGCTTCATATGGAATTGGGGCGACTCCTTTGTATGGTTGTCGAATAGCACATTCACCACTTAAATTGCCATTGAATATACAAAACAGTGAAATATCAACTTGCAACATTTCATACATCAGGAATAAATAAAGTACTCCAGCAATGCAAGATAATTATATGGGATGAATGCACAATGGCGCATAAAAAAATCTTTGGAAGCATTTGACCGAACATTGGAAGATTTACGTGGAAACGAACGGTCATTCGGTGGTGGTCTAATATTATAAGCAGGTGATTTTCGACAGACATTACCTGTTATTCCACTTTCAACACCAGCTGATGAACTAAATGCGTGTTTAAAAGAATCACATTTGTAGAGACATGCTAATAAATTTTCATTGACGACAAGCATGTGTGTTAAATTACAAAACGAGCCTTCTGCAGAGCATTTTGCGATAAAATTATTGGAAATGGAAAAATTCCAATTGAAGAAACAACAGGCTGCATTAAATTACCAACCAATTTTTACAGTATCACTCACTCACAAGAAAAATTGGCTCAATGCGTATTTCCAGTTATCAAACAAAATTATAAAAGTCATCCACTGCAAAAAATGTGGATGTAAATTTTATTTATATTACCATTCAACAGTGGCGGACTGGCGAGGTTGCCAGCTTGCCCGATGGCAAGTGGGCCCCTTAAACAGAAGACAATTTGGGCCCCCAAATAGCCCTGTACCCAAGGCCCATGTTTTGGGGATTTATTGCCGTCGTAATCCGACCAGCCGAACAGCGGGTGGTCGAATACCAACCCAAGACGCATACGCAATTACAACTGCCCGTAGGAACTGTACTGAGGTCTCTGTCCAGTCCACTTCCTTTGACCTTCCGATCATTTACAGATATTTCTCCAGAATGCTGCAGACATCGCACAAACCCTCGGGCTATTGGAACAGGGTAGCTCGTCGGTGAAAAGTCGAGCCGCAATACTCTTTAAGATTTTTTGTTGGTTTTGGAAGCCCCCGGAAATACGGAAGGAATTGCATCCCTTTGTTCAGAAAGGATGCGGTTCTTGTGCATCTAGATGATAGATGACTATAAGAGGTGCTTTTTTCTTTCTTTTTTGTAATTTAATTTTACTGTCATAAATCTGACAAACAAGGGAACTCGCCTGTAAGTAAAGGTTTTCTTGGCTGAAACTGTGACTAGGACATTAAATGACATCTATGAAAAGACGACACTCACGCTTTTCTTTATGCGTTTAGGGGGAGTTTGCGTTTAGAAGAGTAAAGGGGTTTCGTTTAAAGAGGGCCTCAGTCTTATTGGTCTGTCTTTCATGGAAAATAATTGGTGAGAAAAGCGTTATTTCTGTTTTTAGTCGTAAGAGAGTAAAGACACATACGTAGCATATCTTGCAAAAGGAAAGAAAAAAAGGGTAAGCTGAAACTATAATTTCTCTATTTTTAAATTGCTTTTGTAGTACTAAACACTAGCCGCATTCGGCTACCAACCGACTCGTCCATCTTATTAATTGTCTTAATTTGATTATATTAACAAACTTTAAATTCGTCAACTTATTTAATTTTTGTTAAGTTAAAAGTATTAATTGCTACAAAAGACTGAGAAAGAAATTAGTTGTCCAAAGAAAAAAGAAGAAGAAAAAAAGAAAAAAAAAACAGTAGATAAGAAATGTATTAGCATTTGAGATAAATTTTGATGCAATATGTTTTTGTGTTTAATGAAACTAATGACATAAGTCTTTGCATTCCACTGTTAAAAAAAGTCTAAAAACTCGAGATTCAATGAAGATTATTTTTTGAAATTTTGCATAATTATAATCTGCAATTATTGCGCATTATTGAGCTTATTATAAAGTGAAAATTTATCCTCATCATATCAAAAATCGAATTGCATAATCTCCAGGAAGATTATCTTGCCTTAAGTGGAAAGATGAGCTTGATGTCATCGCCAAAAAGTAAATTTATTAAAATAACAAAGAAAATCTATCAAAAACTAAATTTATTTGAAGTGACGAAGAAAGAAAGAAAAAGACTGGACTTAAAGAAAAAAATGGCGAAACAATGAAAATAGACTGCATTTTAATACAACAAAAGAAGTTTTCTATATTATAAGGATGTATTTTGAACAAATCTATAGTTTTACTCGATATTTATGAAATTTGGCACACATGCTCTTCAGGAAATGATGAATATAATTGTCAACTTTTTAAAGTCCAAAAGTAAATTAAAATTTCAGTTACTTAAAAATTAAGCAAGATTTTGGCGTTTTTTCGCAATATTTTCAAAAAATACTTTCTAACAAAATGATTTTTAAATCACTTATAATTCAAAAATATCTTTTTAATGATACCAGTTTAGTTCCAAATTACTGAAACATTACCAACACAAATTACAAAACTCTAAATCATCCAAAGAAGTTTGTTTTAAAGGTTCCTGCCTCTTTCAACAAATGCCTTACTAATAGGCAGAATTTCTCTTTCATACTTTGTCGCTAAAATCGTATACGAAATATTTAACTTACAGAATTTAAAATCAAATAACTTTAATCATAATTTCGTTATTTTAAACGTAGAAATGATCTTATTTTTTAAAATTAAGGGGTGTTAAAAAGGATTTATTTTCAAGACACGAAAAAATCAAATATATAATAAAAATATTAAATTGAATACATGATTATTAAATATTATAGATTTAAATTAATATAATTAAATATAAAAAAATAAAAATTAAATATAAAATTAAATAAAAAATAATATATATATATATATTGAATTAATATTATGATTGTAGATATGTGTGGACCCTCACTGACTCCTGGCAACCACTATTTTCATACCCAGTCCGCCACTGCCATTCAACATATGTTAATAGGAGAAACATCTACTTACATATCAATAGATATTGTTATAGATCAAGATGAAGCAATAAATTAACCAAATGAATTATTAAATTTACTTTAATTATCTGGATTGCTATCTAACATCATTAATCTGAAGGTTGGTGCGCCTGTCATTCTTCTTAGAAACATTGACCCATATCGTCTTTGCAATGGTACCAGATTGGCAGTCGAAAGATTATTAAACGATGTCATCGTTTGTTCGATCATCGATCATCATGTTGGCAGATTCAAAGGAGAGGATGTGCTAATACCACGTATACCAATGGTACCAACAGATATGCCATTCCAATCCAAACGATTACAATTTCCAATTAAACTGGCTTTTGCAATAGCGATAAACAAATCACAATGTCAATGATTGCAGGTATGTGGATTGAATTTGGAGAATCCATGTTTTTTTCATGGACAATGGACGTTGCATGCTCCCGTATAGAAACACCAAGGATTTGCTTGTATATATGGCAAATGGAATCACCAAAAACATTTTATATCCAAGAGCATTGCAGTGAACTTAAAGTTGAAGACAACAGCAATTGCAATTTATGTGATCCAAAACACAGAAATAATAATGTATATGTAAATATCTAATTTTAACTAAATACTGTAATTGGTATCAAAATTTCAATTGTGTTCATTTAATCTCTCTATATATACTCAAATCTAGCAATAGCAAAGAATTGCCGGGTTCAGGTAGTTATTGATAAACGTGTACAAATAGCACCATTGCCTATTAATCGTTTTCCGCCAATTATACAATTCGTCGTTAATATGTTGAACGAATCGGTTACAAATTTAAGAGATATGTCGAAGCAAGTAACTATATCGAACTTGAATCTTAATCTTTTACACTGCGAAAACAATTAGTCATATCCGTTTTAAAGGATATTGATTGCCTTTCCATCAATGCTTTTGTGGAATATTTGGAAGTTTACACTAAATCTTCGATTACTGTTTTTATTAAACGGTAGATGGAGATAATTACAATAAATAAATAGAATAAAATAAAAAATAATGGGGATTTGGATTGACTTTGCTTGTTCAACGTGCATTGTTTTTCCTCCATTTTTAATTATCTTTTTTTTATTTCCATCACATGCATAGTTTTAATATAACGATTCTTATACAGTTAGTTTTTTTATATATTGATTTTGACGATACTTGATCTCCTTGGATATAGTTTGCTTGTGGCTTCTTTATTTTGCATATTATTATTTATGTGCTATTGTATCTATTTTTTTCATACTCTTCTTTAAATTTGATTCAGAAATAATATTGCCATCTTGTAGATATAAAATTAGAATTAATGTATTTTCAGTATTATAGAGGAAATCGAAAAATTTAGAGGCTTATTTGCTGCTGTTGTTTTTAATTTGAAGGCGCGTATCTGTTATCTCGATCGAGAACGATTTGCGCTCTAAGACTTCTTTTATATTTTCGTGGAATTAGCTATTGTGTTATATTTCATTGTGGTCATTGTTGAGATATTTGATGTTAAACTTTTTATGAAAGTTATCATTAAATTTATCCTTCATTATGCAATTCTTAAGCAATTAAGATTAAAATGAAATTATTTTTAGTGATTATTTAAGAAAGTTGTATACTAATTTTCTGCCAATAGTAAATATTTGTGATAATATTTCAAATATTTCAAATTTTTGCAGTATTAAAATTATAGTATTATAAATTAAGGGGAAAACATCGGTTGATTCAGAATATTTGTCTTATTTAACTACTTATTTTTAGGACTTGCAGTCATGCTTCTAGATTATATTTTACTTAGGTAATAAATTGTGTAAAGAATTTTTATTAAATTTCAAATTAAAACATTTCAAATCTGTTTGATTAAATCTCAAGTTTTATTGTTTCATAAGCGTACTCAAGAATAATTTTTCAGATGAAAAAGAATATGAACTTGTTTATTAAAATATGAGGCTGTTGAAGTTTAAAAACTATTTAATCAATACAGAATTCCATTCTACAGTTTTCTTTGTTAGCAATAAAATGAACTGAAATCGATGTAAACTTAAGTGGTGATATTTCTTGGAAATTAATTTTGACATTTTAGAAGATATGCTTTTGAGTTTTTAAATGTTATGCTGAATTTTTTTGAGAATCAAAAATTGTAACCTTTCTATCTAAAGCCACAGTTTCTCTGTGTTTAAAGCAAGTATCACAGCTTCTAAAATTATTCAAAAATTTTTTGGCATCGATTTCAGAAATATTCATTGCTTTTATCATTAATGCTAAATATTATTATTATTTTTGATATTATTATCAGTCATTATCCTTATATTTTATTCTTGCGTTAGAAAAAATTTTTAATGCGTTTCTTTATTTAGATGAACATGAATTGATCTAACTGTATTGTACAGCCAATGCAGTTTTCCTTCAGATAATTTTTCTTGTAGTATTTTGATGTAAGGTCATTCAGGTAATATAATAAAACCTTAATAATTTATAAATTTCCCTGAGAATTATTCAGACTCTGGATGCAGAATCTTCTGTTGAAAATGTAGAAGCAGGAGTACCAGATACGGTTATGCTAATGATTCTTCTGTTGAAAATGTAGAAGCACGAGTATCAGATACGGTTGTGCTAATGATTCTTCTGATGAAAATGTAGAAGCACGAGTACCAGATACGGTTGTGCTAATGAT
>BGPR01000084.1:42714-76500 GCA_013235015.1 Araneus ventricosus | reverse complement strand
GATGAAAATGTAGAAGCACGAGTACCAGATACGGTTGTGCTAATGATCCGTCATATATTTATGCATATAATGTTTCCCCATGTCATTTGCCATAGTTCAAAATAGAGAAATTGAGCCCTCGAGTTTCTCCCAAATAAGAAATAAATATATAATATAAATATAAAACAAAACTAAAAAAAGTATAAATAAGAAACAGAAGATTTAAACAATAACGATAATAATACACCCTTCTCTCCCAAGTAAGACATTTATGTGACAATCCAAACCTAAAGACATTTTGACTCTTGAATTTTGTATTTCAAGAGTCATATTTCAATTCATATTTTCTCTTATAGGTTAGAAACAGACGTAGGACAAGAAATGGAAAGATGAAGACATAACTTTATTCATAAAGGAAGATTTAACAAAGTATATTGAATATCATAATTTTCATCAAACGAAAATTAAGAGGATAAATACGGGAGCAGAAAAATGACCAATGGCAAGAGGATTGAATATATATGGAGTGCTTGAACTCAAAGGCTCTTAACCTCTAGATGTAATTATGGCTGTAAAGATATGTGGCATTGTAAATCAAAGTACCCAGTAGACCTGATTTAGTTTAGTTATATTAACGTCCCGTTTTGAAGCAACACGAGGGCTATTTTGGGACGTACCTCGTAATTTTGAACCACGGTCAGATGACGAAGACGACACCTGAGCTGGCACTCCCTCTCCAAACTTCCGCACCACACCAGCGGGGGGACGTGCAGCCCCCCCACTTATGATTTAACGTGCAACAAGCCCCATACACGGCGGATCTTCAGTGGATTCGGGTTTCGAACCTGGACACCTTCCCGTTCCGAGACCGACCGACACCTTACCACTAGTCTACCGCGCCTCCCAGTAGACTTAGATAGTATATTATATTTAAATATATTAAGCTGTTTCAAATTATATGAATATCTAATTTAGAAATTGTTAGAAAAAAAAACAAAGGTCACAGGATACAATCTCTACAGCAGTACACCTCGCGATATCAACTGCTGTTAAGAGATCATCTCTGATTTATTCTAAAATGTCTGATTTGAATTTATAGGAAGAAGATTAGGACTTTAAAAATCTGCTAGGCATTGGAAATTCTAGAATATTCTGAAGGAAAAAGCAAAATTGCGCAACGGCAAGATAATTATTAGGTAGTTGCGGTATTTCGGGTATTTTAACCATCTTGAATTTGAACTGAATATACTGAATTGAATGTTTGAATAAATATGCCAGATAATGTCAAACTGATCCGTTTATTTAAATCCTACCTTTCATTGTGTAGTGGAGGACTGAAAATTCTACCCACCCATAAGAGTTACTTTTCAGCAAAGGCTTTTCAGTTTCAATTCAAAAAAAATATATATAAATCTAAACGCTGATTTTACAAAGGAATCAAAATATCTTGCAAGCTACTAAAATAATATGGATATTTTAACGTAGAAATAATATTCACCGCCATTTAAAGAAAGCATTTATAAGTATCTTTATAAGATTATTTAACAATATGCATGATGTTTTTTCTTAAAAATATAATCTGGAAGCTCCTTTCGTCATTAGCAGCTGCTGGATTCAAAGTTTTGTCGCTCTAATGGTTAACTAAATTTTTCATCATGGATTTCCATCTATTTGTCTCCTTTTCCTAAACTTTCTTTTATTATAGATATGACTTTTCCAGATGCGTTTCTACTATACATATTTGTTGATGAAGCTATGTTTGCATTTGACTACTTAATGTATGGTCATTAAACGGATTTTCTTCATAAAAAAAGTGTTTTGCTGTAACGCATTGCTGGTAGGAGACGCGAGTTACGCGTCTTTCATTTTTCGAGTATTTGTGATGCGATACGCTAATTCTTGTCTTCAAATACTTCGCGCAGTAACTTGTGAAAAAAGCAGAAATTAATAAATAAATGTTTTACATTACATAGAGCAGACTGATTTTGTTCTAATATTCTGTGGTATTCTAAGACACACACACAGTTAAGTGATTTTTTGGATAATAAATAATCTATTACTCAAATCTTTTATAATAAACAAAAATATTACATGCCACAAAGAACATATGTTTATATGCTTCCTTCAATTCTCAAGAAATTGGCTAGTGGTGATAATGATGATCCTGAAATGGAGGAAGATGGTGTTTCTCATTCCGGAAATTCTACTGACAATTGAAGATCCACCTCGAAAATGATTTGTTATTAAGCGATACCATATTTGGAAGAAAATTGTTGGCAATGGAATACAAACAAACGCAAGGAGGAAATGGCCTGTATGCACTGCAAACAAAAGAAGCGAACGGTATATTTGTAAACTTTGTAGTATGCCTCTTTCCCACACCGAAGCAGACCACATCGAAAAACATTAAAACATTACTAAGGTGCCTTTACCATTACGTGCATTAACTTTTTTAATGAAATATTATATATTTGTGTTATTTTATTTTATGACTTATAAAATAAGCTGGAATTAAGATCATATGCTTTTTACAAGAATACACAATTTTTACATTCAATGTATTAAGCCGTTTCACACTTAAAGAATTATTTTTAAACGATGCAGATACTTCATTCAAAATTAGGAAACTTAAAGTATATGAATAAACTAAAAGCAATGCCCCAGAATGCGTTTCTTAGAAACCATTAAGTTTAACAATTTAGTAACGCAGCTGAAATTCCTGATAGGTTAATTTTGAAACATTTTGTATATTATTTTTTAATCATTTCTGTAGGTATCTCGCTCAGTCCGAGAGATTTTAGGATTCTAGTCATCTCAAACAGCGCTTCGGTCCTGTTTCTGATCTCCAACATGGAGGTCAGGCCGGATCTTGCATTCTGTCGGGAGCGCAAAAGGGCGGGAAAAGGCGCTGGGCCGAGCGTCATTTGGCGGCTATTGAGGCGCGTGATTCCGACCATACGGAACCCTCTCGCCCTAATAGCGGCCTAAGTGGTCCGCCAGGCATGCCTGTCTGGTCAGGTTAGACCGACCCCAAATCTCTTGTCCTCCGTGCCTTGTTGAATGGAACCACCCCCACGGAAACCTTCCTAATGGATTTTTAGAAAAAGAGAAAATCAAGTAAGGGAAAACGCTTACACCAGAGATGATACCATTGATACTATAGAACTAATTGAGTTCACGCCGTCGGTTGTGATATCTTATTGGCGAAATCTGATGCAACGAGTTGGCTTGAAATTAATGGAGCCATTGGCCGTCAGAGTTCCCGTGCACATCTCTCACAGAACAAAGGAATTCAATCAAAATGACACATTCCATGAAACTTTGTAAATATATGTGATTGTAAAATATGTGTGCATTCGGAATTTGTACCAATTATTATTTGCTTATTTTAGATTTTTCTCTGTATGAATCTAATTGCAGATAATTTCATTTTTGCTGTTAATCGGTGCTCGTGCGTTGTAATATGCTCTTTTATTAGGAAAAGCTATTATAACAGTCTGAAATAGGCGCACATATTTGGCTTTCATCTTGACGCCGAAAACGAAGAAAATTAATTTCGACATATTTTTGTTATCTGAAATCATTACAAATTCCAATGCTTTACGAGAAAAATTGAAACTCTATCGGTTTACAATAGTGAAGTTAAAAAAAAAGTGATTTGTATTTAGATTTGGTTCACTAAGTAGATGTGAACTAGTGGCTTATTAGATAGAACTAATAAATCTCATTCATTTCCAATGATACTATTAGAATTAATTTGGATATTAAGAATGCTTTTGTTTATATTTTATTGGCATTTGTGAGGTATTATTTGACTTCCAGTCTTCTGTTAACCACTGACTGTCTGCCCTGTTTTACCAAACTCTTGGCATATCTAAATTTACAGCATTATAATGAAATATTGGTATTTCTAAATTTACAGAATCGTAGCGCAAATAAAGTATTGTTTGGAACAATATTTTACCGCAAAATACACAGTAAAACAAGATAAGCTTCTAACCGGAACATATTTTGAATATCCATTTACTTAACATGTTCTTTAGTGATCAAACTGACTGATATTTCGGTCAGAACGTTAAAGGGAAGCTTTCCAACACCATGCATTATCTATTTTTAAACTTTCACTTTTTTTTAAGTACAGAAGCGCAAATTTTTGGAAACAGTTCTTTTATTCTCGCAATGCCTAATGCTGATCTGTTTTTAAAAATACTTTCATGCACTTCTGTAATCTTTCCCCCTCCCTGAAATCTAAAAAATTTAAGATTTCTGCTTTTATTAACATAATAACTTATCGATACAAAAAGTGTTCGAAAATGTTTATGTTAGGGGCCAAGTTCGAAAATGTTTCAAATGTTTATGAAAATGTTTCAAATGTTTTCAAAAGTGTTCGAAAATGTTTATGTTAGGGGGAAAATGTTTATGTCAGGGGCCAAGTCCCCTTAATCGAAATATGAAAGTATTGATTCTAAATATTGTGTGATATTTAAATTTTAATTGATAATTAAAAAGAAAAGTTTGCAAAGAAATTTTATTTTGTAATTTAAAAAAGTAATGTAAACTTGAAATTTAATAATAAGTCAAGTAGCTTGGAGATTATTTGTATCGGAAGGTATCTTCATCGAAAGTAATTTATAACTAAGTAGTTTAGTAAGAAAGTAATTTATCAATATTAGTACATAAAGTTAAGTAGCACATGACCAATTGTCTAATATGAAATGTCAAAATAATCAAATTCGATTTGAGCAATTTTGCTTTTGTTGCTAATTTTTATATCTTTACTTGATAGAAAATTCTAAAAGTCTCCTGTGATGAATGGCTCTGAAACATCTCTTCTAACTCCATTTAGAAACTCATAAGCTGTCCAGGTCTATTTAGGAGATGTTGATGTTTGTACAAGGTAAAGAAATATTCGCTGGCATTCTTGAAAATGTATCATAAACTTTTGATCTAGGATTTCGATATTACAATAATTTTCAAACTAAGCGCTTAAAAAAAGGAAAATTTATTTTTTGAAATACTTAATTATCTAAGAAGAAAATGGCCAACCCAAAGTTCTAAAATATTTTTTGAACTGTGTCGTTTCCTATGTTTGACAGCTTCTGAAATTACTATTAAAACATTTTTTGAAGGAAATCGTTTGTTTCGTTTTCCACGTTTATGTTAAATCAAGTTAGAATTCCGATTGTGGTGTGAACTTAATAAAGGCAATGTATTATTTGTCAGAATGAATTATTTCACGAAAAAGAAAGTATTGAGATAAAGTAACGGACTATTTCTCTTTGTATTTGCACCATATATATTTCATTTGAATGCTTAGAGATTCAGTATAACTTCTGAGGTACTAAAATCGCTTTAACTATAAAAAAAACTAAATTGATTAGTAAATGAAGAAGCAAAAACCTTTTGCAAAGTGGTAGTTAAAAATGTCGCAGGCTGACTCGTGTTTCTCTACATTTTTCCTCGTACGAATACACAAACATTATCTCTCAAATTCGACAATCAGTTATTTTATATGTGTTAACAAACAGTTATACCATATTGTGTTGACAAGCAATTATTTCATTTGTGTTGACAAACGGTTATTTATTTACTGACCACTTAGCTATAAGTAAATTTTTACTGAACACTGGCATGTGAAAACGTCTTATATAAAAATTAACCTTAATTTAAATCACCATTAACTTCAATTTTTTTGAATAATAACAGAAAAAAATTCTGTATTAAGTTGAATTCGAAAAAAATTAATTCGAATTAAATTCTGCATATTCGAATAGTTGAATCTGATTTTCAAAACAATGAATATAAGTTATTCGCGTATGAGTTCAAAAGAGCAGTGGAAAAATTTTGACTTGGGGTTTTTTTGTCTAATTTTTAAACAAAACGTCTTTACATATGTCCTATAAGTAATAATATTCTTATATCAATTTTTTGCATGCATCAAAAAAGATGACCAAAAATTGGGTAATATTCTCTGTGTATGAAGAATATTTTGCACTTCATATCGTTTTGTTTCGTCATTGAATGCCTTCAAAGAAGAAAAAGATTGAAAGACAGTGGGAATTCATTATAAATTGAAGGCAGCTATTTTGAAAATTGTGTTTATTTCATTCAAAAATACTTTTGAAATTTTTAAATAATATTTATATAAAAAAATTATATCCTACATAAAAGGCACTTCTATATGAATGTCTATTCTACATGAAAAAAGTGTAAATACAATGGTAAAATGATTTCTACCAAGACTCATCTCTTCTTTACTATCATACCTTCTGTCTCAAGGAAAAATGTAATCTATTAAAATTGAATCAAGTTGAATGAATTCTGCATATGACAAGAGGCTAATTTTCTTTCAGAATTTCTTATTTCTGAACTAGCCACCTTTGGCGGCCATCTAATTCACCGAGAATATTGGTTGTGTTTAATTTCTATTAAATCTCTTGATAGTCATGAAATGACTTGATAGTCATGGTTCCTTCAACAAAGTATTTTTAAGCATCAAATTATGATTGACATATAAGCGCATTATTTTGATAGCCTTACACCTGTTCAGATTATAGTGTTCATGAATAGCCATATGACTTCACATTCGCATGAAAAACGTATATGTCCACATCATCTGAACATCTAATTGAGCGTTATCTCTTATGTGGTAACTCCACTTTCTTATTTCTCTTATAAAATGCCTGCCGTAGATTCTTGCCTTTAAATGAAATGGCGGATTTTCCTTGTATTATTTAAGCAGGTCTGATAGAATTCTGGGTTGAACATGCTAATAAGAAAATTAAAAATAAATGAACCAATATAATCTTACAGCATATCGCATAGATTACTGAATATCTCAAAGAGCTCTGTCAATAAATTCTACAAAAAGTTTTGATGAAATAAAATAAGAAAGCAAAATTTCATAACTATATTGACGAAAAATATAAAAAAAACCACTCCAGAATTTTCATTTCTTAGCTTTCAACAATAGAACAAAAACATGCGATTAAATACCCGTAGAATCATTGAAAACGATTTAATTTCATAATCGTAACAACGAAAAGTATTTTTGAAACTATTTCATAAAAATATATTTAAAAAATTAATTACAACTTAATTGCTATCATTGAAAAGAGGAATTAAGGGAACGGAGGTTGGTATGGGCCACCTACGGTTCCTAGTGCCTGCCGATAGCTAGCAACCCATTATTTTGGCTACAGTACAGTCATAGCATCGGTCTGCCATGTGCAGACACTGGTTGACGTAACTCATCTGTTTCGTTCCTCAGGAAATTTTCTTTGTTTGTGACCTTATAAGTGTTTGCTTCGTATAATTTTTTATGACCCCTTGCACTTTTACGGGTAAGAATAAAATTATGAAACTAGTGTTATTATTTAGCTTACTTTATTTAGATTATGGCGTGAAAGTTTCATTTTGCTGCCTTTAACCAATTTTAGCTGTCATCATGTTTTTCTTTTTAATGTCGGGCGGGTAGTATGGACCATGTGAGTAAAAATTCATTTTTACCAAAAAATGCCAAAGTTCAAGAAGAAGACTGAAGCAGAGGGTCGCAGAAAGTAATTTGCTGATGCCACGAAACTTGGAATTGCAAAGGGGTCGTGGTGGGCTAGTGGTATGGTAACGGCCTTGGAACCGGAGGGCCCCAGGCCCGAAACCCGATTCCACCAAAACCCCGCCGTGCATTGGGCCTACTGCACGCCAAGCCATAGCAGCGACCAAACACCCCCACGCAGGCATAGCGTGCAAGTTTGGAGAGGGTAGGGGGTGCCAGATCAGGTGCCATCCTCGTCATCTGACCGCGATTCAAAATTAAATGTGCGTCTCAAAATAGCCCTCATGTTGCTTCAAAACGGGATGCTAATATAACCAAACTAAAGTAGTTTTAATTGCAAGTGTTCTAGAAAATAAATTGTCTGAAAGGGCTTCATACGACCATTATAGTGCGTTTAGAATTACAATGCAAAGAAGAAGGATTAATTAAATAACTAATAACTAAGTTTAAAAATTAATAAGATAACGATGGAAATCTAAGAAAAATTCTTTCTATTATATAAATTTGGCTACAGAATCAAAATATACCCATTTGTAGGCAAAAAATTATTCATTTTTATTTTAAACCTTGTGTTTTTAGTGTGGCCCATACTACCCGACATATTTAAATATTTTTAAATTAACGACTTAAAAGTTAGTTCTCATATGTAATTTGAATAGCTTAGATAAATTTGTTTGACATAATCCAAACGAAGAAAAGTGTCCAACGTAAAACTCCTCTTACATGCAGGAAAGCAGAAGTATTTCCTCGCAATTATATTAAATCAACATTGGTAATAAATAGTTCCTTAAGAATTGTTAAATATTAGAAAACATTTCGGACTGTTTAAACAACTGTTATTTAAACTGTTGTTTAATTTTAGAAAACTGTTCGGCTATTGTTTAATCAGCAATGGTAATACTTTTTTCATTAACTATTGTTTAGTTTTAGAATGAGTTACAAGAATTTTCATTGTAAGAGCGAATTTGACTCGCTGCCAGTAAATGGTTCTTTACAACTATGTTCTTTTTTTTGTTGCAATGAATCAGCGTTTCTCTTGCAATACGACAGAACTGTTTCCTTCCTATTATTTAATCAATAGTGGTAATAAATACTTTCTTAACCATTATTTAGTTTTAGAAAACTGTTCTGCCGTTGTTTAATCAACAATGGTTATAATTTTTTATACTATTGTTTAGTTTTAGAATGGTTATAAGAATATTCACTGTGAGCCGCGAATTCGACACGCTGCACAGTGGTGAAATATGCCAAAAAGGGTTTTTAAAAACTTATTGGTTTAGCCGTAGAACTTAATTATATTGGTAGTCTAATATATTGCGCTACTTTTTTTGTACTTTTCGACATGTTAATGATATGAAAGCTGCCATGGCACTTCGACAAACTTCTGAATTCTTTTCAAATCTGTAAGTGTTTCTACATTCGCATTCAAGTTTTCTATTTTATATTTTTGTTCGATTTCATCCAGTGGCTTGTTTTCGATATGGAAACTAATCAATAAAGTACATGCTAACTTTTTATCTCCTATTGATAGAAAACAAACAGTTTTTTTAAAATAAAAACTCGTCTTTTAACTGCAAAAGAATTTTTTTATATGTTCCAATAGAATCATTGAAAGAAAAAGTGTGGGATTCCAAGGAATTCCGGCATTATAAATAATTTTACAAAAGCTTATATTAGTAGCTTTCCATTTAAAACAAATTTTCGTGCTACTTTTTGCTACTTTAATTTTTTTTTTTTGTTTTATTGCATTAGTAACTATATAAATTTTTCTAATTATGTTCTTTTAGAGAAAATTTGGTTGCATCACGATCAATTTTCCGACGAGAATTGATACATTTTATAAAAAGAATTCTTCTGCGAACAAAAGTGTCCAGAAAAAACATTTTCTGTCTAAATTTTGCTTGGTTTTATTCGCCGATAGCGAACTACTAAACTCTGAAAAAAGAAAATTATCAAAGCTAATTTTTGATTACCAATCAAGTTGAAAAAACTATTTGTTTTTTTAAACATGTGTCCTTAAAATGTGCCATTAAAAGCTTTTGAAGACAGCAGTAAACGAATTATAGGAAGGAAAACTAGATAAATGGTTTGAATCCAACAGACATGAAAACTGGTGAAAATTTTTTTAATTAGTGATAACAGCAAACACTATTACGAATGCTCAACGAATCAAAGATGTAACTTGTGTCCAACCATAAGAAAACAGTTTAAACATAACTTAATGTTTTTTTAAAGCAATCATTGAAAACCATCTACAGTTCTGACTGTCCACGCTAGATTTCCGGATTGATTCTTCTAGTGCTTATTATATTTTCCATATAGACTTACGTTATGCAAATGGCAAGCTCGGGGGGGAGGGCAAGAATAAAAAATACTGTTGAAATGTTGAAAAAAGAATCCAAGATAAATTTAAATTGCAAATAGGTCTCGTGGTTGTGTGTGTGACAAGCTGAACCATGTATAGAAGGCAATACTACAAGGGCGCGGAAGTCAACTGCTGCTATTTTATTTATTTTTCTAATGATTATAGTGTAAGAACTGTTTAATAGTCTTTGAATCTCTTCATTAATTAAGAATTTCTTAATTTTTACGTCTACTCAACATATCCTAAAGTTCTTAACACAAATAATTATATAATTTTAATATTTAATAATTTTGGCCAACTTTTTCGCATATTTCACCACTGTGCGCTGTCAGAAAAAGGTGTTTTACAGCAATGGTTTTTTGTTTTGTTAGTATAATGAGGCAGAATTTCGTTTGAAATACGGCAGAAATGCTTTCTTTCTATTATTTAATCAATAGTGGTAATAAATATTTTCTTAACCATTGTTTAGTTTTAGAAAGCTGTTCGGATCTTTGCTTAATGAACCATGTTAATAAAGGTTAACTTAAAAATCGTTTAGTTTTAGAAAAAAATTCGATCATTTTTAATCCACAATGGTAATGAACAAGTTGCTGGTAATTAGCAAATTGATTGTAAATTATTATGCAATTAATTATCATTAATAAATTATTATGCAATTTAAATTAAATAAAAATAATAATCAAATAAAATACAATGCAATTTTAGGTTATATACATTAATATTTCATGGCAATACCTAGAAGGTTTTATATAGAACCTTCAGATTGCATCTTCTTGGTTCTTTTGTTCAGATCTCGCTCTCGTAAAGATTTCTTGCCATAGCTGCGAATGTGAAACACGGATGAGCACATTTTAGCCACTCTTCTTTTAGCAACCCCTCTCTCCTCCCTTTCCATTTTAAAAACTTCGTCTGCAGAGATTCTAATGGACCGTTTAGGCAACCGAATCCTCTCTAGCGAAAGTAAAACAACTCCATTTCGAGATAAAAGAGGAATTCAGGCTCGGATTCTTTATTTTTTTTCAGTTACTTATATATTTTTAGTCTATAGGCGACGTTGCTTTTTATTCACTCGGTGCGTGTCGAGAAATCCTAACGTCTTCTCATTTACTGAGTATTACTCCAGCGTCTTACTTTTTTCGCCATTTGATAGAAATTTCGCTTTTCGCTTGTTGCTCAAATGATCTCTGCTCGGAAACTGATGAGTTAGACCTAAAGTGGTACGAGTCAGTTTTCCTAGTTTGGTATTGCGCAGTATACCCTGAAATTATAGGTACTGCAGTAAAGTATCGTTTACACGTCTTTCAAGGGACTGACGTAAAAGGAAGTACAAATAAAGACTTATATTCGAAACCTTAAAAAACAGTTTTGATAATTATAAATTTAGCTCTACTTACGCAAATTCATTGAAAAATAATAATTTCAAACTTTTTAAAGATAGCATTAGTATATTACTATTATTTAATTATTATTATTTATTTATTATTGATACTATTATTATTTATTTATATTAATATATTATTATTATTATTTAATTATTATTATTTACTAGTATATTACTGTTATCATTATCATTATTTAGTATTATTTAAAGATAGTATGGAAACAATAATTAAATTTTAAAATAAAACGCTTATCATTAAAAGTGATAAAATCATACCCTAATTGCATATCACGAGTAGTAATCATACCTTTCTTATTTTATACGATTTATATGCACGCAGGTGGGCCTTTATTTGGTAATTACAGGAAGGAAAAGACTGTTATTTTACCCTGCTTTCTAGAAAAGTTTTACCCTCAATAGCGACGGTGAAATAATGACCGAGAAGGAAATTTAATAATTTTAGAAAGAGAGAAAATGACCTATGACCGGAGCTTTCAGTCGTGCAAACGAAACATTACTATTGTGGCGAATGAATCGGGATTGTATAAAACGACGTTTAATGTAAACCATGTATAAAATTAGAAACGTATAAAGGGTGATTTACTGTATTTCGTGATGATATATATATAATTTAATGGCCAATGAAAACGCACTACTTGCGTTTTTCATGAATATTTCATTATAAATTTAAATTGAGAAAGTAATTCTGTTGAAAAGGGGATAATTTTGATCGGTTTACAACAAGGATGCATGATTGCATCACCACTTTTGAATTTACGTCATCTAATTTAGGATGTTGAGTTTTCATTGGCCACTACTCTATATTTTAGTAACTAAAAGATCTCTGTCAAGAGAAAATATGACACCCTAAATTTGTTTTATACAGAAATACTCATGTGTATTCTTTGCTTCTCTTTCTTTTAAGGTGAACACGTTTTACTAAAGGTGGTTATTCATTACTCAATTCCAGCACGTAGCTGAGAAACAATTGGAAGATAACAATATAGAACAAATACAGGATCTTTGTAACATCTTAAACACAGTAAGATGCATTCACGCCATGTCTGTGATATAACTTCTAAAAAATGTCTTTAAGATGCAAAGAAAGGAACCATCCTAAATAACCTCTTCTTTTTTTTAATTTCACAAAAGATTTTGCTCACCGACTTCCTCTGTGTTTGCTTTAAGTATGTGCTTCATTAAATGATGCTGATATTAAAACTCCTAGGATTCAAGATACTTGAACCTTATCTTATTTAAGCCCTTCATTTGTAATTTTTCACATCGCAGTTTTCACCGTAGAAAAGTTTAATTCGGAAATTATATCAATAAGAAAATAACTATTCTTATTTTGTTGTTTAATTACGAAGCTATATAGAGGATAATATGAGAATTTTTAAATTAGTACAGAGATTAATTATTCGAATGACTTCATTACCATTTAATTTCACTCCTTGAATCGGGTGATATAAAGATAGCACATCAGTCTATAAATGGAATTAGGGTTGTGAAAAATAGTTTTGAAGCAAAAATAGGCCCAAAACTTTGTTTTATATTTACTTATATCTCAAAGATGACTTTAAGATTTTTTAAATTGATGCTTTATTAATGTTTCACAGTCTCCTAGAATAACTGTTTTTCTCTTTGAAACTTTAACTTTTTTCTTGAAATAGCATTTTAAATAGATATCTAAAAGAAATCAAATACAAATAAGCAAGCTTAATTAGAGATTTGCAGAAATTTGTCAGACATAGGTTTGATGAAATTATTATTGAAATTTGCAGCATAAAAAGCCATAGAAAAATTTCTAAAATTATTTGTAAATATAGAATTATTATGAAATTAGAAATATGGCAAATTTTGCTTTTATTCGCTTCTGCTGACCATTTAAAATTTTACAACAAAATGGATAACTAAATATTCCATAAAATTGTACCATTCTTTTAAGAACAAATCAAGAGTATTTCTTGTCAAATCATAAAGAAATGAAAGGGAAAAAACATGTATATTATACTAGTTGTTATATAAAATATTTACGCATACTTATATGAACATTGTGATATTTTATAAGCATATAATTTTTGTTGTAGAAATTCGCGCTCATTTTTCTATTGTAATATTGATTTTTTTTAATTTATCATTCTTTAGAGGAGAAATTCTTTAAGAATACGTTATGCAAACTGGGATCAACTTCTTGCATCTTCTTTTATGTAATAAGAAAGATTCTTGTATATTATTTTATCATTTGTTATTTAAACAGAAATTTAAAGGGGATTTGCATTTATTAATTTATTAAAAAAACTTTCTTAGTTCTAAAACCCTTCAGCGGTAATAAAACATCTTTATATTTGCTATTATATACGTGAAATTTTATAAAAATAAATATAATCTCTCACTTTTCGGATTTATGTGATTATAAAACATTCATCTAGGATAAACTGATAAAATTAATATCAATATCTTATTAAAAAGGCAGCATTCTAAACCCTTCAGCAGTAATGAAACATCTTTACCTTTCCTATTATATAAGTGAAATTTTATAAAAATTAATATAATTGCTCACTTTTCAGATTTATGTGATTCTGAAATATTCATCCAGTTTTCGCAACTGATAAAACTAATGTCAATATCTTATTAAAAGGCAAAATTTTATAAATGCAGGGAAATTTAATATCACGATTTTTCTGGAAAACATTGGAAGTTGTATTCTGGGATAAAATGCGAGGAAAGATGACTTAATCCAGTTTTATTCCAATGCATTTCGTCTACAGACATATTTCCTTTTATCAATAGATATTCTGACTTATATAGGAGAGGAAAAGCTTTCTTTTCCTTTTTGATTTAGAGCAACAAATGAAGTAACCTTTTCTCACTTTTTAGATAAAGCTCTGATAAGTATCAACAGGGAAAATACCTTTTAAGGAACATATCGTAAAATGTTCAGAAGAAATATCAACAATAATTTGACTTTAAAGACTTCTGAATTTCGAAACTGTTGATGCTTTATAAATTATGAACGGGAACATTGCAAAGTTACTTGTATCTCTTTAAGTTACTTTTATCAAAGTTCCTTTAACATTTGCAAAAGTGTCTTTTTATTTTTTTTTAGTTTCTTGCATACACATCTAAAATATTGCAATCGTCAAAAAATTGAATTGAGTCCGAAAAGATCATTTTTGGAATTAAGCTTGTGCGTATGTTCGTGTGTTTGGGAACATCAAAATTCAGGAACGCCACGAGCTAGATCAGAGGTTCTCAACCTGTGGTACGCGTACCCCTAGGGGTACGCGAAGGACCAGTTGGGGGTACGCAAAAATCAAAGTCGGTAATGGCGGAAACAAGAAAATATAAAGGATTAAAAAAGGTACAGTATTTTGTAAAAGTGAAAGTTGTGCTAGTCTAAAACCTACGCTCACAATAAGAAAAAAGAAATAAAAAGAAAACCTGGTAAATATTGATATTTTGTCTTCACCAGCCAGGATTATGCATGAATTATCAGTGTTCGTAAAAGCCGTAGCCTCACTAGGAGCCAGTGTGGTATGCTTTTTTATTTTTGTTCTTCCAGTTTAGGCTTGTCGAGAACATTTCGGAATCCTCTCAAAGATTCTTGTTTTGACGTTTTTATTAAAAGCATGATTAAAAGCAGGCGTCATTAATTGCTCGATTGGGATACATAATGAATAACGACTGTTCATATAAATCAAGCTTTGTGTTTTTGTGGGTGCTCAATTTGATTGGTTTGGTTTGCTTTGTGGCAGAAAACTGGTGTTTGTAGGCTATGCGTGCTCAGTTTGAAGTGTTTATCTCTAGAGTGACTTCAATTCGATATTGTTTGACTTTTCAAAATGGAGAAGTGATTGAAAATTGGATCTCTTAAGAGCTCGGCATCTAGAACTGAAATTCGAACCACCGATTTGGCAGTTATGGAGATAACTGTGGATCAGCAAGATGATAATCATGAAGTGCAAAGGCCGACTGATGGGCACTGATATAATACACTTATAAATAGGATTGTATCAGTGCTGCACAATGATAATAATTAACTTTTCAATACTAAATAAAAATGCATTGTTAGTAATTAAAAATCTATCCTATTAAAATTCGAAGGTAAACAAACGTATGTATGTATGTATGTATGTATGTCCTTCTATCTTCTCACGAACCGCCGAACGGAGAAGCGCGCGGAAAGTACCAAAAGATGGGGAATAATCCAAGGAATCCATTTCGGCCATTTAAATATCGAAATTTTAATTAGTGGAAAAGATATTAATTAAAAACTAATTTACAACAATACTTTTCATTGTTTCGGATACTTTATAACAATACTTTTCATTGTTACAGCGCAAATCAAAATTTATTTTATTGTTGAAGTCGTTTACTTTAAAGAACATTGTTACAACAACAATAAAAAAGTGACGCTGACAGAAATAAAAAAAAATGTATTGTTGCAATATGGAAACCTGAACAATGCAAGAAGTCAATGTGGATAGAGTTTTGTGTGGGTTTTGGTAATTGATATAAAGAAACAGGGAAAATTAAATCGCTCATATAGGGTTTTTACTAAAACTATTGTTTTCTATGAGGTTTCACTTTTAGATTTCATGTACTCAGTGCATCTTGCTTCATGTGTATATAAACTGGAGGCGGGCATATGAAAAAATACGGATTCCGATCAACGCTGGGTTATCTCATTCCTTCCGTACTAAAGTCAGACAAAAAATAATTCCGGAATCGTAATTTTACAAAATAAAGATTATTTCTGCGATTTTTTTAAAAGTATATTTTGAAACCTTTACGCGGACGGAATGATTGAACCGCTCTTTACTCCTTATTTATTTAGGAGAGAATGTTGGGCATGTGTCACATGACCTCACTTTTTCTCTCCGTCAAGGAATGACGCATTATTCGAGATAGCCCGTGCAACGCCGGGTCACGTAGCTAGTACAATATTATCGTATGAGAGGGGGGATGAAAGTTATGGTTGAAAATTGGGTCGCAAGCACTGAAAGGTTGAGAAACACTGCATCAGTGCTCCTCCGAAGAAGAGAAAATATTCTAACGAATACTTAAAACATGGATTTTCCGTCACGGGTGATGAAGATTGTCCACAACCACTCTGCGTTGTTTGTGGAGAGATATTGTCAAATGAGAGCAAGAAACCATCTTTACTAATGTGGCATTTAGCGGCTAATTTAACTAACACACACCCGATTTTTTAAATCTTTGTGTGGAGACATAGGCAGCCTACATATTACTTTACTTTTGCACACAGAAGTGAGATGGCTTTCGCGAGGAAATGTACTCGCAAGATTGTTTGAAGAGACATGAAGTTCATATGTTTTTTGAAGACAACCCTTTTACGTTGAACTCTAAGTTTTATGGAAGTGAATGGTTGCAGCAGCTTGCGTACTTATCTGACATTTTTTCAGAAATAAATAAACTTAATATATAGGATTGCAGAACCATTCCATAGCCAATTTTAAGGTAGCTGACAAAATCGAGTCTATGATTAAGAAACTGAATTTTTGGGAATCCTGTATAAAAAAAACAGTATGAAGTTTTTGAGACACTTCAAAGCTTTTTATCTGAGAACGAACTTAAATTAACAAAACAAGTAAAAACTAGTATAATACCACATTTAAAAGGACTTAAGTTGTCATTCAGACAATATTTTCTGAAGCTTAGTGATGCAGATATGTGGATTTTAAATTCATTCAACGAAGCGTTTTTTCAAAAAACTGAAAAATTAACAATTTCTGGAAAAGACAAATTAATTGAATTTTTCACTGTTTCTTTATTAGAATCTGAATTTAAAAAAAGAAATTTAATTGACTTCTGGGTAGTAGTGAAAGAAGAGTACCAAGAATTTGGTATTAAAGCAATAAAAATATTTAATACTTTTCACGAACACAGAACTTGTGGAAAGAACATTCTCGTCTTATACATATATTAAGAATAAATATCGAAATAAGCTTGATGCAGCTTCAGACATGAGATTATCTTTTTTCATTTGAACCCAATTTTATAAAACTCAGCTCCATGAAACCATGCTCAAGGATCGCATTGAAATTTTCTTGCACTTGAATAACTGATTATTATGAAGTGTAATTTTTAGCTAACGTTATAAGTTAATGTGAAATTATTACAATATTGTTTTTATTTGTTTTGCCGTTTAACTAACACTATTTTAAAATTGGAATAAAATATAAAACTAAATATAAGTCGTGCAAATGCCATTAATTAACGTTATTAGACTCTTAAGCTTACCTAAGCCCTTAACTTTATTGATAAAAACTTCTTTGCATAAACGGATGATTGGGGGGGGGGTGGGGCAGTAGAGGGTACGCGAAAATTAAAAGCCTAATCAAGGGGTACGCGAGGGAAAAAAGGTTGAGAACCCCTGAGCTAGATGGATGAAAATGTTACAAGGTCATTGCATCAAAATTTTTTTGTCTGTATCAAAAGTTGAACCAAATCCGTGAAAGGAATGGTGTGCTTTTCCTCAAAACATGTACAAGTTTCTTTACTATTCTATGAAACTCTATTCAGAGATCAAAATTTGCAAGTCTAGGTGTTACCATTCAAGTCGGTGGAAAGATTACACACTTTTTAAATTCATGCATTTATTTTTGAGTGTTGCCACTCACGTCAAGGGAAAATATTGAATACATTTATTAGGGAGGAAGCTATCAAGACATTGTGAGCTGGAAATTAAAATAACTTTTTTCGGTAGTTGAGGAAACAAGATAAAAAAAATAAAGAAAGAGCATTGCAGTCAAAGTAGTACCATTTAATGGACAATGTTTTGAATTCATAGATGGTGTAAGTGTCGTATTTTTCGAATAATACTACTCGAACTTATCATCGACATCAAAGCTGAGCAATCAAAAACCAGAAGTTATAAACTGTAAGTAGAAAAGTTAATTTTATTTACTTTTATATGGTTTTTGTTGATACCCGTCGAGAATGTTTACTCACATACCAAACTGCCGAAATAAACTTCGTATGCTCTTAATAAATGACCCCCTTATAGCAAGTGGGCGAGAAAATCGCGAGGAGAGCCCTTTTTATTTCCTTAGAAGAAAGTGTCGAAATTTAGACAGTTCTCAATGACGTTAAGTTGAACCTTTTTATTGATCTTATTAAATGGGAAAAACCGAATCAGCCACATACTAGCTGGTTAGTTTTAACTATTAAATATATAATGTGTAAAGTAAGTTTGTGACAAATGCGTGTACCCCACATCAAAGAGAGGTCCACTTTCATCATCAGTAAGAACAGCGCCACCGTGTGGTGTGAACTGTGACGAGTTAGTTTGAGCTGGGCAACGAATCAGTGACTATGTACCAAAAGAAAATTTTCTTACTGATTAACTGTTAATCAAAATTTTTACCTATTTTAAGTATTATGTGGTAGTATTCTTAGAACATTTAATGTTTATTGTAATGAATTACTTATTTTAAATGAGCTATTGTGTCAGAAGTTTCTTTTGAATCGCCGTATACTTAAAACATCGTATTTTGATAATGAATTATTTATTTTAAATGAGCTATTGTGTCATAAGTTTCTTATGCATCGCCGCATATTCTAAACATCGTATTTCGGTACCGAATATTGGAGATGGAATGACTTGCAGTTTGTATTTAAACATTATATTTGTAATGTGGCTTGGGGGTATTATTACATGAAGGCAGTTTAAACTCTTTTAGCTCTAATAATGAACAATTTGTCAATTGTTGAATTAATTTTGAGTCCGGAAGCCAACAGATGGACCAAAAAGCTATCTTTATTCTGTTATCAAAGGCCCAGCCAATTTCTTTTTGCTAACGGACGTTGAAAATGCAAGTAGCATAGACATGACCTACTACAGACGTTTGCTTTAATACCAAACATGCATGAATTGATTGACCACCTGCTTGTCGTCAAAGAGGAACTGGAACTCAAACTACAGACAGAAGAAAAGCAGGATGTGCAACACTTTCTTCGCTTACAAGTAGGAAGTCCGGTCACTTCAAATTTTAAATGAATTTCCTGTCGAGTTGTGTATGATTCAGGATATTTGACTAATTACTTTTTCAGATAATGAAGACTCAAAATTTTGCTTATTCCTTTAAAGAAACAGTTAAGCAATAGACAAATAAAACTTATCCCAAAAAATACAATATATGCGTTTAAAGATTGATATTAAGTTTACTTTAGTTACTAATTTGATTTCCAAAATTAATTAACTGTCAGTTAAAGATTTAAAGGGTATGATTTACCATTTTAAAAATTGCATGTTAATTTGGTTGATTTGATGGTCAAACGCTAAATGCAAATCTTTTTAAATAGCAATTCAAATTTTTTGATAAACAAACATTAAATTCTACATTTTTATTATAAAAGAAGTAATTGGGTCTGTTGGGCGATCAGTAATATATTCAAAAAACAGTCATAAGTGTTCCACTTTGAGAAATGCGAAAAAATAATGTTTTTCCCGCTCAGAAAAATAACTAAATTAGATTGAATATGCATGCCGAAAAAAAATATCCCTATCTGGGGCATTTTCCATTTAACACAATTATGACAGTAAGAGATAAAAGAAAAAACACGAAAGCATAAACGAAGAAAACAATTTCTTTGTTAAACTTTAATCAGTGCAAATCAGAATTAAATAATCTTCGACAAAGTCAGATAATTTGAATTTATTATGCAGGGTAAATTTCACAAAAGCCCGAGGAATAAAACTCTAAAAAAATAATTTCTTATTATCGAAACTCATGAAAAAAGCCATTTTTTTTCGGTTCGTCGTTTACATATCTTTTAATTTAAGAAATCTACATTTAAAAAAGACGGAAAGTAAATCTGAAATTATTTAGAAAAAATGTTTGAACCAATCAAATTCCGCCTCCACAACTGGGCTCAAATTTGAACAATGATATATAAACTTAATTTTCCCTTCATGCTTAATTAGTTCTTCACTATGCGGAAAATGAATATATGATACAAAAAAGTACCGTTTTTTAAGATTATTTTTTCGATTTATTTTTTATACATTTAAATGAACCGTTATCGTTTGGCACAAAAAAACTCCCAGATTTTTTCCAAGGTTCTTGTATATATTTTTTTATTTAATACTTTAACAGATTTAATCAACCGTCCCCGTAGCCTAACAAATGTTTTTAATAATATAATCAAATCTACAATTATAGAAATAAAATCTTTTTTCTGCAGTCTGTTTTTTCCCCTTCCCGTAAAAGAAAAAAGAAGAAAAAAATGGCGTCCTTATTTAATTCGTGTCAATGGAGGGAAAGAAAGAATTTTATTTATTTATTTTTAGAACCGCTTGAAATGTATTAAAATCCAATGCATTCAAAAGATACGACAGAATTTCCTTAATAAAAAATAAACATTCTCGGGATTTGAAGAAATAAGATGGTTGAAAAAAATAATCCCCTCCCAAGAAAGGAAGAGTTTTATTATTTAACAGAATGTATCAGGACACAGGCGGCAAATTGGAAGTATTTGCATAAAAACTAAATTTATTAGAATATGAATATAATGTATCAAAAAAGGTGAGTCAAAATTGTTTCTGTCGACGCCTTAATAAAAATAAAACTCATTGTGCCTTCATAACAGCAATAAAAAAGAATTCTTTTTTCTTGGTGCGCATTGCGAATCTCTGAAATCGTCTGATCCAATCAAATCGTTTGGAGGTCTTTTTTTTTTCTTTCGACTGACTTTTATTCTACTTTATTATATTTTTGTTCTTTTCTTAACCACGCTGAATACCGAGGTAGTCCAAGAGAAAAAAATTGAAGGAAAAAAAGGAGCTATACACTTTTTAAACGGGTCCTATTTAAGCAAACAGTATGGTAGCGTTGAGTAAAGTAGGTAAAAAAAAGTCCAGGGGTGGAGGAAGATGAAAAGAAAAAAGAAAAAATCGTTTGGAGTTTCCTTTCCCTTTTCTCTCGCAAACGAATCTGCATACACTGAAAATTTCTTAAAGAGAACGGGGGACAAGTTAGAAAAAAACGTACATACTGCACTTTCTTTATAAAAAACCTAAAAAAAAACGGATACGACCTTTTATACTATAAGATAAAACAGTCCGAGAATTTTTCCCAAATATATATGCATGGAGATATGCATACATTCACACGTGACTATGTGTAAAGGGGGAAGGGCAATAAAAAATAAAAAGACTCGAAGAGAGCACAAATTGTTCAATGTTGGTCTTTCAACATTTGGCTTCGTTCACCTCTAGAACCATCCTTCAGTTCCTCCCCCCGCCCTGGTAATCTCGTCCCACCTACTTTAGGGCAGAAGTTTGAGGGGGGTCTTCAACGGACTCATTAAGAAATTAATAAGATACACACCATTTAAATTACAAATAAACGTGGGAAATTGAATCAAGTTGATGAGAGGGTAACTTTGGGTAAGGTTGGGAGGGGGGCGGAGGAATTTCGCCTCGGGGAAGAGAGGGGGTGCCAAGCAAAAGGCCCCAAATTGTCCGACAAATATCTTCCGTTCCAGGAATATTTGTTGACAAACAAAGCCCAATTACGGGTAAAGCAATTACCGAAGGGGCACGCGGCGCCAAGCCGTTAGGAGTAGGATTGTGCACGGGAGAGGGGACTGCTATATTTGGCGAGTTCTCCCTCTTTTGGATAGTTTCAGTGGAATATTTCTGCCCGAATAGATTGATATACAAAAGCTTCGCTAATCCGAAATAATTGAGTTTAGGTATATTAATATGTTGTTTTGAAGATTTTAGAACGGGCCTTGTAAATCTGAATTGTGGACAGATGACGCGGGTGACACTCGAGCCTGCACTTTCCTTCAAACTTCCAAGCCACTCCAGCAGAATAATTTTTGACCATCGACGTGAGATTTAAAGTGCTGTAAACCCATACACGGTGGGCCATCCACGGAATCGGGTTTTGAACCAAGAACCTTCTGGTTCGAAATAATTGAGATATAATCCTATCCCCACCTGCATTCACTGAGCGCACATTCCAAATGGCGCGGAATTATGAAAATTAAGGCGGACATTCACGACCGCCTCACGCCACGACACTCGCCAAAAAAACAAACAAAGCCGATCATGAATGTGAAAAACCGGTCAGAATTGGAGCATTGGGGAGCAGGAGATTGGATATCCAACCCATCCCAATATACACTAGTGGACATAATTATGAACTCAAGAACTTTTCATTTTGTTTTAATCATAATTTAACTCAGTTTAATTTTGCTGCAATAAAATAATGATGAATAATAACAAAAATACATCTAAATTCAGTATGACTCATGAATGAAATAAAAAAATTAATGTTAACCCCTTAACATACAATGACGTCTCTGACACGTGCACCGACTTACAGAATTTTTGCTATTGAAATCTGTATTTCAGTCAACGTAACAATTAATTTTAAATGCAAAAATCACCTGGACACGCTTAAATGTCTCAAGTATCCTTCACCGTCTTAAATAGATTGAAATAATAAAAAAATATCCCCAATGGGTGGTAGCATCTGATTAGGAGGTTAAATAAATTCGTAGGTCAAGGGGTTGATAAGAAAATCGGCAACTTTAAAATTATAGCATTACGTGAAATCTGGACAAAATTATGAACTCAAAATTATAACATAAAAATTTTAAACTTACACAATAAATGTGGGATATTCTGATTGGTTAGCTATGTTTGCAAAGTGGAAAAATGAATTGGGGGAAAAAATTGACGAAATCGGTCCAGTCGTTCAGGCTGGGGGATCAAATGTTTTTCCCCTGAGAGAGTGTACAGCGAAGTAGCGATTTTGCAATTTCTCTCAAAAATGGAAGGTGGGAGTAGGGAGACGACCATTTATTGGTATCTAGAGGTCATGACCTTTCATATGAAATAAAAATTGTCGAAATATGTGCAGTAATTGGGGTTGGGGAAATCTGTCAAGGTTTCTCTCTGTGGGGAATACGGAAGGAATTTCAGTCTCTATGGGAAAAAGCCTTGATAGAGTCCCCCAGCCCCAACCACTGGACCGATTTCGACAATTTTAAATTATGATTAAAGCAAAATGAAAATTTTTCGAGGTCATAATTATGTCCAACAGTGTATATTCCATGTCTCCATTTGGATTACCAGGCCATAAAAGCGGCGGGAATAGGTACTGTCCTACCGCCAGGAAAAAAAACCCTGAACAGGGTTGCATCACGTAGTCGAGTCGAAGAAAGGAGGGCAGCGTATATAAAATGAACTGCCACATTTGGCAAACTAAGCGCTTCTTCACCTCCAAAATGCCGTGGAATATCCCGTTTCCATAACGACTGCGACCGGGATGTCGACTGCCTAGGGTTTTTCTCGTGGCGGTAAGACAGTACGTGTGTGGGTTTGTGGGGGGAGGTTTGGGTTACGTTGTTCTCGTGGAGGGGCCGGTTTTGCTTGGAGTGCTCTTGAATGACCGACTAAGGATAAGAGAACGTATCGCCGGGGTGTGTTTTCTCAATGCTATTTAGTCACGCATTTTCAAGTCAACGAGAGCTATGGTTTGCGTGAGTTGAACGTGGTAGTTACGCAGTCCGTGCTGTCCGTTTCAGTTTTTTTGAAAATGATTAATAATAATAAAATTTACGGTTTCCTTTGAAACAGTTCCCCGTTTTTCATGCGATTTGTTTCCCATTCCAAATACCTTAGTCATCATGGAGGCGCAACTCCCTCCCTTCTTTATCTTCTATTTTCCAAACTAACTTATATAAGTCACGTAACTTATATGGGTTGACTAATATAGTGGCAGTTCAAGAGTCACTAAATCTAACAATAATTTTGTATCAGCTACCGAAAATGACACAAAAAAAATCAAGATAATTGCATTCTGACATCAAATATCGCATAAAAGTGGTTAAATAAGCTGACATCTGCAAACTCTCTTTGTTATTTTGTGTATATACTCCGCTGAATCTTTAATTTCAACAAGGCAATAAAAGTCATTTTGGGAGGGGAAGGTTGAATATGCGAAAACTGTTCACGGGGTTACTGATAATTCATTATTATTTATATTATGAAACGTGAAATCTTTTTGTCCAACATTCATGACCAGGTGGCGCCATGAGTATGGGATTTAACTAAATTAAATTAATCGTTAAACTGATAATTAAGTTCTGAAAATATTAAAATAATATACTGTCATCGAGATTATACAAGTGAATGAAATTTCAAAACTAGGACATCAAGAAATGACTGTAAAATCGATTACAAAATTCTATATTTATAAACACGAAAAAGTGAGGTTAAATAAAATTAATAAGAAACACAAACATTTGTTTGAGAATATACCTCCCTTATTAAAAATACAAATTTTTAATTTCATGAATGATTTAGGAATAAAAATTATCTATAATAATTTTACAAAAACATTTACAAAACTTTCAATACAAGTTAAAAGTAAGATAATAAATTGTGCATAATTTTTTTTGATGATCTATTTTACCTAAGTTGAATACTTAGATATTCAAATATACAATATTCTATATTTGATTCGACGAACTTTGCTTTATGTTACTTCGCAAAAACATTCACAATGCTAAACAGTTTTTACTGTGCAATTGACTTTCGTTCGGTCATTGTATTTCCATTGACGTTATTCATAAAATTTCAAAATTGTATTTCGAATTAAAATTTCTACCAAGAATTCCGAATTATTAGAAATATAAACTTCCTAAAATGTCTTTCAGTCATTGGTAAAACGGTTGCCGTTTTAGTTGAAAATTCCTTATCTAATGAACGCATTTTAAATGACCACTTTCTTATACTTCTTCGGATCGCCTTTCGTACCTTTCATACGAAAATCACCTCTAGTATGAGGATGAGAAGTTTGCAAATTAGTACTAAGTTTTCGGTTCCGAGCTGCATATTAAGGGAGTAATGACTAACTGTCCATTACAGTGAGGGAGATACATAGGAGGTATTGTCTATTTCGCAGATAGACCACAGCTCATCTTCGCTAAGCGAAGAAACCAGTCATTCACCGTTTACCAATTGGGAGTTAATTTCGGTATCGATCCTTATATACCAAAGATTCTTCTGAGTTATAGTAATTTTCTTTTGAGAAATGTCCGGAGTCTTTAAAAGCATATTAAATATTTTATTCTCTTACTAATATTAAAAGCAAATTTGTGTCTTCCTGCGTGTGAGTCTGTGTGTCTGCTGGTGCTCTAAAGGGCAGACCGTTGGATCTGGAGCCATCAGATTTGGCACAAATATACTTTGGAAGGTAGAATGTGCACATAGGAGTGAATTTTAGAAATTATAATTAATTGAATTTAGTAAATTACACAAAAAATGATTTTCATACCATTCTTAAAATTCAAATAATACCTTTTTAATATTATGAATTCAGTTGTAGTTCAACATTTTTAACATTTTAAAAAAAATATTTTTGTACAATATTTCTCATAGCATTTTTAATTGTTACGTCGTTTTAATTTTTTCTGCAAGTATTTAATCACGAGTTTTCTTCCATTGTTGATAGCTAAGCGATGAAAATTCTGTTTATTTTTTCATATTCTTTGTAAATGTTGTGAATTCTCAATTTATTACTTTATTTCAACGATTATGTTTATGGAATCTATTAACAAAGCCCTCTAAGGTATTAAGTTATGCATCCGATATGATTAAAGATCCTTTAATTTTCCTATTAGCATGTTTCAATCCACCTAAGATGCTGTTAGGCGTGGCATTCTCGTATGAAACAATTAAAATGCGCCATATCATTTTACTATTGGAGTGACCTGCGTATTTTATATGAAAAATAAGAAATTTAAGTTATCTCGTTAGACAAAGTGCAATTAGATGTTAGGTGAAGCTGACAGATTCCCTATTCGCACAAAAAGCTGTACAATATTGTTGCGATATCTTTACGATATTGTGTGGTATTCAGAATATCGTAAACATCGTGAGAATATCGCACAATATCTTGTATTTGCATGCTTATGTGACGTCATGTGACTTCACTCTATTAGGGAGGTTCATGTACACACTGAACAGAAAAGTTGTAAGGCTATAATAATAATGCAACTTAAATGTCTATTACAATTCGATGTTTAAATATACTTAATAGAGGGAACCATGAGTATCAAATTATGCACAACAAATTGTCAACAGATGCAGTAAATATTCTTGGCGACTGGTCACCAAAGGCGGTGTAACATTGCAATAAGCAATAGACGTTGTAATATCAAAAATATACTTTATTTTAGCTATTTACAAAGAGGTTGTAATTTAGTCGTCCAGAAAATTTGAAGAACTTGACTTTCAAGCTTGAAATCTAAACAATCACAATTATTCACACGACGTGCAGTCTGTGCCTCGAGAACAAATACATAAAAACACTGGTAAAACCGTAATCAGTTCATATTTTAAAAATAAGACCGAAGACAATTCGTTACAGCGGCTTGTGAACAATCTAAACAAAATATGAATGAAAAATGTATCGGACACTCAATTAGGTAATAAACTGCAAAGTATATAACTATCTATCTATGAAAGGTGGGGATAATTGCCTTTGTTGCTTCAAATCCCGTACCACAAATTCAAGTCAAGTCAATCTATGAAAGGTTTTAATAGATTTCCTCTAACCAGAACTATTAATACAAAATTGACAAAGCTGCGCATTGGCCATTCCTAATGTACTCCCAGATATCCCTTGCAATTAGAACCAATATTAACATGCATTACCTGAAACACAATCTTCTCTGAAATAATCTGTCAGTATGTACGCTGCGCAATATACTCTTCATGCCACTGAAGACATATGCATTTATAGCTAGCTATATTCAGTGGCGTACCTACATAAAATGGCGCCCAGGGCAAATACCGAGACTGCGCCCCCTCTTTTTTCTTTTGAAATGTGGTCCTCATTTTCTTTTCGAAAACTTTATGCCGGGGAGTGCAAAGATTAAAAGTGCAAATAAACTTTTTAAAAAGGCATATAAAACATTTTTGAGTTGTTAGGATTTACAAATTTTTTAACACAATTTCGTTAAATTTTCACTGAACATTTGCATTTCATTTATCTCATATTTGAAAAATAATATAAAATTTATACAAATTTCTTAATAAATTGAGAAAAAACCCACACACATACGAATAAAAATGAGAAAATTATATAAATTACTTTTTTCCCATAGACAGTAGGAAAACCTCTAAACATTGAAGTAAATTATTTGCTAACACAGATAAAATCATACAAACGCCTTAGGGACAAGTATATTTACTGTAATATTATTCGTAATATAAATCATCATATAATTTCACACACACCTTTAAATTTATTAATCAATTTACAACTAATAGAGTTTGATAAAGTTTTATTTAACAACTTATGACAAAGTTGAAATTCATTGCGTGAACTTAGGGGATATGCTATTGCAGGTGAAACAATGCTGATTCAAACATGAAATAAAATTACAACGTTATTAATTTATTTATGACATGTAAAATTGCAATTCCTTATTATTTTATTAGACATTATTTGTGTTCATCAAAAAACGATACATTATTTCTGAAAAAATTTGTGGCTTTAGAGTATCCGAAATGTTATAAATTAACTTTTCTGGCTTTTAATGAAGCAAAAGTTTTTATAATTACAGTACTTTAGTACTAAAATGTTTGTGCGTGTACTAAGCATAAGAATTACAAACAAAAAAAAATATTGTCATATTTACATATTTAAATAATTATTTTAGGTTAAGAATTAGTAGTTTAATGATTTGATAGGCAAAGGAAATTTTAATGCGTTTGTTAACAGTAAAATTAATTGGCGACGATAGCGTAACTGTGCGAAGCAAGAAAACGCTTCACATTACGGCAGGAATCGAATTTCTCTTTTATGTATTTGCTTTCGTTAATTATTAAAGAAATCCCTTTCGTTTATCTTGATTTGAACGTCAATAAGGACTGCTAATTTTTACCAGCAACTGCAAAACTTTACGCGGTCTTTTCTCTCTCTGTGAGTATTTTTTTTTTGTTTATTTGCGTTTGGTAGAACAACTGCATCTAGGTTTTGCGAAATAGAATTTAAAATAAACACTATCGTATTTTCATCATACAAATTATGCATTTATTCAGTACTAAAAACACTACGCAAAAAATGGAGGTATATTTTCTGTTCTTCACTCTTTACTGATTGAAAATAGGAATGACACTTTCGCTGACCATTTATCACCAATTTCCGAAGAACGGACATCCTGTCAGTATGAATCAGGGATACCGTGAAAAACTATCAGAAACCCTGCAGGGGATAACCATTCATAACCATTTCCTCGTATCTCCAACCCCACCGAGACACAAATTTGGGAATCAACCTTCCTTAAACGAGCTTTTAATTTCATTGACAGCGGTTTGGGTCAGCTAATCTTTGAAACATAATATTACCTTGGAGTATTTACTCTATGAATATTACTTGTTATTTTGTCGCAGCTTGAGATTTCCGGGTTGTAAAAATGACTGTATCCTTAAGATTTTCCCACACTTTGTTGAAACCATTTCAATCTTTAAGAAACTTGGAAATATGAGCTTCAAAAAAACTTCTTTTCTTTTAAATATAACCAATTGATTAATTAATTTTGCTCCCCCTTGCAATTGTGCCCAGGGCACGTGCCCTACCTGCCCCACCCTTGTTACGCCACTGGCTATATTTTAGCATATTTAACTGTACTTCAGTTCATTACATTGCTTATTTTAATTTTTCCTGCGAATATAAATATGGTGTACTGATGTTAATATTTTTATTTTTGGTTTATTAGTATTTCTAATGTATTATTTATTAACTCTTAACTTAAAATTTAGGCAAAAGAAATTTGGTTCATCACAGCTAAATATGGTTTTTTCGCCATAAGAAATCAATCAGTAAAGCAACTGATGGAAAAAATTTTAGTAGACTAACCATAAAGCACCCTATACAGAATTGTCCACTAATATTGAAAGTATTGAATACGAGTAAGTTGTCACTGAAGAAATGAAAAATTTCCTCACATATTTCCACGATGTATTGTTTTCAGAAGTCGGTTCATAACAGAGATAATTATGAGCAATGCCCCCAGATGGCGCTACTCACCCACTCAAACAAGGAAAATGCCAAAGCTTGGGAAATACGAATTGGCCTTTTTTTTCTTCTTTGAGTCGGAATAATTTCGAGTTAATGTTGCGTCATTAGAAGTGGAAAATATTTGCTTTTAAAATTAAGCTTGGGTAATTTTATGAATAATTTCTGTTAATGAGTATGCTTTAAACTTGCTGCTACCAAAACGATGTTTCTTTTCTGAAAATTTGAAGGTCACACTTGTTTGTTGAGCTCCAAAATGAAAATAGGGACATAGGCGAAAAACTTCGAACTATAAGGAGTGTACGTCTGCTTTGGAATGAAAATAAACTGAGTCAGATAAGGACGCTCGTTCTTTTGTCTTTGAAGCTGTAATATAAAAACATTTTAAGGGAAGAAACGCCCGAACGATATGAAATTCAGATACAATATCAACAATGAGAAGAATTGTTTAATTTTTCCGTTATATTTATAAGGAGAGAAATATATATGTGTAGAGAGAAAACAAAACATGTAAAACATTCAAAATGTGAAAAAGAAAAGAAATTTTAAAAAACGTATTAACCCTTGAGGACGGCCGCACGGAAAACGTGCGGTTCGATTTGGCCGACGTTTCCCAACGCTACTGACTTCTCAGGGCAGGCGCACTTTTTCTGGTTAAGTCATATTCCAATAAAGCTGGTGTCACGGCGACGTGACAGTCGGTAGCTAAAAGCTACAAGGACCGTCACGTATTTGTGACAGCCGGGAGAGAATGTGCCAAGCAGCTGCCACGCCTGCGTGACAGTCGTCCTCAAAGGGTTAATAATAAACATTGAATCGAATGGCGTAAACATAAGAAAATAAATAAGTAAATAGGGGATTACACTTGTACAGTAGTCAACAAAAAATGGGACACCTCTGTAACTCTGGTATTTATTATAGGGTCTTCACAAACCTAGTGTCGATGTTAATGGCTCAAGACGACAGGTTTATTAGGATCAAAAAACTGATTAACCGTGTTAATTAACATAGTTTATTAACTGCTATCTCGGAATTTTCCCACTACGCATATCAATTTTTTTCGCTGAATCGACTCCCCGTCATGAAATTAGCCTCCCCAATAGGGTTCTGAACAAGGCCTTTCCCATTTTAACTGAAGTTTAGGAACTTTTGACGATATCTCGGACAGTATTATATATTTCTCAAAAAGAATTTCACTCACTAAATGAAATGAATCATCAGCGTCATGAAAAGTAAACCGATAAATGAAAATAACTATCCCTCAAAAAGTGGGCGTTGCCAGCCAACAGTGAGAATTTTCAGGTTTTTGCAAATATTTCGGTAACTGTCATGGATATGCACTTGAGTTTTTTGGATACCGGCATTATAACGTCTAAGCTTTGCTCTCACGTTAAAATTTTACTATGTTACAATTACTCTTTTTTTCCACAGTCATGTTAAATTTTTTTTAAATTATAAATTTATTTATTTATGAATTTTTTCATTACTTTGTGTAAAAAAAAGTGTTCTTTTAGTGAGTGAAAAAATTTTTGAGAAATATATAATACTTTCCGTGATATCGTCAAAAGTTCCGAAAAATCAGTTAACATTGGAAAGGCCATTTTTCAAAACCCTATAACTCTCGAAATTTTGATCAAAACTCTATAAAAAGTTTTGGCTAATTTAGTTTATAAAAGTTTGGCTAATTTCCTGACGGGGAGTCGATTCAGAGAAAAAAATTGATAGGCATAATAGGAAAATTCAGAGATAGCAGTTAATTAACTATGTTAATTATTAACTATGTTAATTAACTCGGCTAATCAGTTATTGTATCTGAATAAACCTGTCTTCTTGAGCCATTCACATCAACACTAGTTTTGTGAAGACCTGATTATAAATAACAGAGTTACAGAGGTATATCATTTTTTTTGTTGACGACTGTACAATAAACTCGCGTTTCCAGCAAATAATTTGTGCACTGAAGACGTTAATTAAATCTGAATTAAAAGTTTAATGTTGCATAAAAAAGAATCAAAAATCAATAAAAGTCAAAAGATACTTTATCACAGAGAAAGATCTTAGGAAGTGGCTTAAAATATGAGGTTTTCTCTACCATTTGGTACATTCACCATTTAATACCAACTGGACTCTCCACGAAAGTACATAATGAAACTTGTGCAAAAGAATTTCTTGTATATGTGAAAGAAAAAACACAGATAGTGTCAACTATAGCTCCGGAGAATGCTTCGGGGCTTATTGATCTTGACATGGTCTTTATCACAAAAAATAAATGTTTTATTTTCTTTTCTCCCTGTCCAACATGGAGCAGCTAGAATTACGCACTTGCGAATAAAATTAATAATGATATTCAACAATTTTATATTTAGCGGTTAATCTTTGAAGCTTCCTTAAATAATAAAAGTTCCCTGTTCATGAAAACAAATCATTCAAAACGTA
This sequence comes from Araneus ventricosus, assembly GCA_013235015.1. Taxonomy (NCBI): domain Eukaryota; kingdom Metazoa; phylum Arthropoda; class Arachnida; order Araneae; family Araneidae; genus Araneus; species Araneus ventricosus. Next base: position 44,710 of record BGPR01000084.1, on the reverse strand, counting down.
AATCTCAAAAATAAACACAAGTAGATGAAAAGAACTTCGTAAAAAAGTTATATAATAAAGGTAAACAAATCACAGCGATTAACTTCCGCGTTTCATTCCATCAGTAAAATAATAATAATAATTATTATTATTATTATCTTTTTTTTTTAGAATCCAAAAAAAATTGCTTCAGGGTAGAAACATTTTTTCTGATCTTGGTGTCGAAATTTGAACGGTGAGGGGAAAAGAAGCAAAACTCTATTATGTTTTTTTTTTTTGTTTCTGCTATGATCTGCTTTACTATCTAAAATTGTGGAACCAATATTTTTTATTTCTTATCTCGTAAAGAATTCACATCAATTCTTTAGTTAATCATGTAATTATTTTTTTATTTTCTTTGTGATTTTTAAAAAGGAAATTTGCATACGGATACTCCCAAAGAGAAGTAATTGTTAAATTTTTTGCATAAATAACGCATATTTTTGTCAAAAAACGTGGACTTTTTTTCTTTTACTAGTAATTTTATACATGCGAATTAAAAATATTTAGAAGTTTTACGAAATAAACTTTAAAGTCATGCAATTAGTTTCCACTTGTAGCAGAAATTGAACAGTGGAAGCATTCAGTTTATTTTTTCATTATTCTTCACTAATCTTGAAAAAGATCTGAAAACTTTATTCTTGCTTACTTCCAAAAACAATTACGAGTGCAATTGTTCATATTTTAGATGGGCTTAAATAATATGATGCAAGAACAACTTCAAACAAAATGTGAAAATATTCAAATAAACATGCTGTTAGGATTATATATATATATAGAGAGAGAGGATATATATATTAAAATATCTTCACAAGAATAATCTATATTGAATACCTTAGAATCAATAGCTAGCCCCAATTCAGCTATTAACAATATCACTAGACATAAACCGAACATTGCTATTTCTCTTCAAAATTACTGATACGATCGATGACTTTTTTTTATAGCTAAAGAAAAAGAAGAAACTGTACCGTGTTCACAGATGTTCGTAAAAATGAAATTAATTAAATAATCTAGCCGCAAAAACATTCCTGTCATATATAATGATTTTCAGACGTAAATCGAAATAATAGCGTGTGCAATTTTCATATTTGAATGTTAGTTCTGAAAAACATTGGACACAGGTGTTTTTTCATTTCATTACAAAATCTGTAATTAGGAAATATTTTAATTTGGAGTCTAACAATACAGAACTTCTTTTCTCATACGTCTTAAGCAGAAAACTCGCCTACCGCAGGAAAAAGTTATTAAAAAATTAAGGGCAGACTCCTTTTAGAGAAAACAAACATTTACCTCATAACTCAACATATGGTTTAGATTAATTATTTATGGATTGAATTATTAAAAATACTCCTTGAAATAAAGCCCACAGAAGTGCATCTTCTTCACATTTGACTGCCATCATAACCCCAGACAACTTGCATCATATCTAAACCTACCGCAGGAAAAAGTTATTAAAAAATTTAAGGACACATTACTTTTCGAGGACACAGACATTTATCTAATAATTCAACTTATGGTTTAGGCAAATTATTTATTGATTGAATTATTTCAAATACTCCTTGAAATAAAGCCCCCAGAAGTGCATCTTCTTTACGTATGACGGTCATCATAACCCAGAGTTACCATAGGGATATGGTAACTCTATCTTTCTTACCTTTATCTCCTGTATTTTTACTTTCTCGTGTGCGGAACATATAAAGTGAAAATTTTTTACTCAAATTTTTGTAAATATGTAAACTTTTTATACCTAATAAAGTTGGCCGGGGTGCAGTTTCTGGTGGGTGGTTTCTCGTGTTTGTTCGTCGCTTAATCCACCTTGTGGCCATTTAACCCATGAGATAACTCTAGTAGTTATGGGTATAGGGAGTATGCGGTGGTGTTCTGTGAAGGTTCTGACCAGGCACAGGTAATTCCATCCTTGGTATGCCACAATCCAAATTTTGGGATGCTGCATGATGAACTGCTGAAGTCAAGC
>BGPR01000084.1:30938-42704 GCA_013235015.1 Araneus ventricosus | reverse complement strand
CCTAACATGGAAATTCAAATGAAATCACCCTGACCTAGGGCGAAGCCTTGCAGTGCATCTGAGTTACGATTGCTGCAATAGCTCGAGTGCTGAGGTCGGAGTCCTAATGGCCATCACCGACCGCGGCCCGACCCCTTCCGTAGGGGTCACGCACTATCACAAGCAGAAGGTAACTCCCAAGCATTAATGTCATTAATGTACCCGCCAGGGAAGCGAGACCCCGCTTACTTACCCGGCGGCATCTCATCCACGTACTCGTGGTGTCCCTCAGTGGTACCCGCTTAATATGGCAAAACGTATTTATTTTATTTTATACGGGTGTCTTACAAATCAAACAACATCAAAATCATCCGCTAAAGGTAGCGCAAAGCAGTCAAAGAATGATGCAAGATCAACCTTGTAGGCTTTTTTATATTAGAAGTGCAAAAGTTTTATTTCTTTCTAACTACTTAGCTTAATAAAACATAATTGAGAATTGAGAAAATTTTAAAATATTTATCTTCAATTTTGATTAATATTGTATAATCTGTGAACTCTGACATAAAAATTTGTGTTACGTCTCATTAATGAAATTCTGCATGCTAAGATTGGATGGGATTCCTATTCATGCATGCATGTTCTGTCTCATTGATCAACTCAACATATAAGTTATGTTGATGATTTTCGGCATTTCTTTCTAATTCTTATTAAAACTACGTTATTGTCGGTTCTAATCGATCTATACATAACTAGGTATTTTCGTACATTTTTTGTCCATTATTATATCTGTTTCAATGTGTATTGCTACTTATTTTGAGATTTTTATTTCGTTATATGTTGAACATGCTGGAGAATATAGTCAGAATTTCACTTTTGAAGTTCAATTCTCTTGTCTATTCTGTCAATTTTTAAAAAGTATACCGCATGCAGTGGCGGATTTTGTCAATATGAGGCCACTGACGTAAAACTGCTTTGAGGCCCCCTACCCAATGTCGGAAGGATAGTATAGGATAGTAGTAAATTTTATTGGCACAAAAGCCATGTTTGGCTATGCTGCGCCATACCCAAGGTAAAATTATAGCCACAGGATAAAATACTAAATCAGAAAGTGACAGTGTAAGCCGTAAAAACAATGAAAAGTATGAGAATCTAGTTTAGCAATGCCTCTGAGACAAAAGGTTAAAAAAATTTTGTAGAATTCTTTTTTAAAACGGAGTGAATTAAATTTGTGACATAAAACCAATAGTCCTAAGAAAAACAAACAAATTTGGGTGAGGTTTCTCGTCCAGCAAAGTCCTAAGATCTAAAAAGTTGGAGTTAAAAAAACGTAAGCGATGACGGTTAAAATTGGGACATTTGGTTAAAATATGATCTACAGTATTAGGTATACTGCATGCTATACACATCGGAATAGGATCTTGGAATAATAAGTACCTGTCAGAAATTCGCCGTCGGCCTAACGCTACGATGGACGTCGAATAGATTTTGAGGCCCTATAGATTCTTGAGGCACGAGGCAAGCGCCTCTTACTCCTGTGCGAAAAACCGCCACTGACCGCATGCCATTCAGTAGCTATTGTGAAACATGCTCTTGCATCGGGCATTCAAATACTTTGATTCGGTTACTATAATATCATTCATGTTTTCGTTTTTTTGGGATATCAACAGAAATGTGGCATTGAGTTAAGAGAAGTGTGGTTCATATCTGGAAGTTTTGTTTGTGAATGGAGGACGACATACTGAGCATTATTTGTAAGCCGTTACTCCGCCTACGTTTCACAGTAGTGGCCAATGAATATTCACCAATAATATTTTTTATGAGTATGACAAGAAAAAATTATATTCAGTAAATAACATTGTTGATCGGCTTGCATAGGAACGCATGATTGCGTCATAACTTTTGCTATTATATTATCCTTTAAATGATTGCATCAACGTCGTATATAAAATATGACAAAATCTAGGCTAATGCGATTTCACAGGCCACAACTATATTTTATATAATACATCGCTTCACCATATTCGGAATTATTTGGGAGGGTTAAACTGTAAGCTTATCTTATCTGCCTATAAATTTTAGATTAGTGACCAAAAAATCCGGTTTCGTTTTCATCGTTTTCTGTACGAAAGGATTTCTTTCTACTTCTATTTTTCGCGAACCATTCATTTTAAAAGTGTTTCCGGAATTTTGAACCACCTTGATAATATTTTGTAGAAGATATTTTTACTATATTATACAAAATACTATGAATAACCTGTGTTGTTTGGACTTAAATGGTAGATAAAATTGCTGAGTTTCCAGTAATTTTTTTTTGTTTAGAATAATTTTCAAAATTAATGAATTTCGGATTTTTAATCAAATATGCATTTATTAAGGCATCAGTTCAAATTATTTATTGCAGGACAAAATAGATAAACATATTAGAGAAAGTATTTTAATCCAACGGAAAGATGCATTTCTAAAGAAGTAAATAGTGACTGCTAGCATATTCTTCCAGTAGCTGAGCTATTTATGAAGTCAATGTAAGCACTGACTCTAGAAAATACAGCGGGTCCCATAGGTGAACCGCAGCCAGCTTCCGCATTACCATGCGATACGATTCCGACTTGGAATGGCCTACCTCCTTCATAATGAACCAAAGGACCGCCGGAATCACCCTGAAAAATAAAAGATATATGACAAAAGCAAAACTTTGATTTATGCGAAGAGAAATATTTAGTTTAAATTCAACAGTGTCTCTCATTATTTATTTTTAAAATCATAATGCAAGTAATTTTGTATAATATGGTACTCAAACTCAAATAAAATTCAAAATTAATTTTTGAAAGCAAACTTAAACTTAAAAGAATCCAAATAAATTTTAAAGTTATTCGTTTCTAAGTAAGATTCAAGGAAAAGATTATAAAGCCTGGAATATCAATGGAACTCAAGTGAAAGTAAAAGTGTCTTCATTTGCAAAGAAATCTAAATTTGGAAAGTTACTGGTTTTTAAGTAAAATTCAGATTTTAAAAAAATCAGGGAAAACAAATATGAAACAAGATATATCAATTAAACTGAAATTAAATTTAAAATTTGTTTATTTGCAAATAAATTTAAATTTCAATAAAACAAAATGTAAAATTTGTTTTTAAGTAAAATTCATATTTAAAAATAAAAATTGGTATCAAAAATAGTGATGTAAATTAATTTTAGACCTTCTGAGGGTCAAATGAAGATGCTCTTCCGCTCAGATGTTCCCTTCTAACATCATACAGAAACCTTGATGATTTACTACAACAGAACTGTAAATGGCAGAATTTCGGGTTTTATACCAACTAATGCAACTACATTCATCAAATCGAAAATGCAAAAAATAGTAATTTCAGTCAAATCCACAGAAGTCCCTTTTTAAAATCAAATGGTTCACATACGGTATTCTTTCATTTACATTTGTTTATTTATTTAACGGAAGCTGGTATTTCTTTTTTAGGGAGCTTCTGTGTTTGGATTTATTAATATCGGAAAAAAAATCGTTTTCTTTCCTTTTTTTTATTAAGGTGTTCAACTTCATAACTTTTGTTGGGGAAAGTAAGTGACAATATTGACGGAGGCGGGTCATATGAAAATGTATGGATCCTGAGGCTTCGCATCACCTCACTTCTCTCCGGCCTGGAATATCCCATTATTCGAGATAGCCCGTGCAACGCCGAGCCACACAGCTAATCAAGTGATATAGAACGAATGTGAATAAAGTGAATGTGAGCAAAGTAGTAATGTGAATAAAGAAAACGCATAAAATTAATTTTATGCTTACAATGCAAACTCCAGAATATTGTTCGTCGAATTCTATAACGCATAATTTTGAATTCGGAAAAATATATTGGTATAACCTAGAACAATGGTCATTCGGAGCGATAATCTGATCATCGTACTGTAACATATCCGGATATGAGTTAGCACCTATTAAAGAAATAAAAAATATATCATTAGCACTTTAGTTAATGAGCTTGGATGAAATAAATTTCGAAAAATGCAAGTTTAAATGATAAAACATTGTCTACTACTTTAAAATACTGAATATAATTAAACAATAAATGGGACGTAAGTAAAATCTCTCGGCACAACTAAAACAGATGATTCTTTTGTCAGTTGAAGAAGATGTGTCCGGAGTTGAAACAATTCATTTGAAAATATTTCAGCATGATAACATTTATAGACTGGATACTATTTTTAAACTGAGTGATGCGCAAAAATCGTTCAATTTAGAGCTACTAAATGTGGCAAGCAGTTGTTTCTTTAATAGTAAGTGGTCACAAAAAGAGGGTTTTCGGTTTTTTAAAATTATAATTTCAATTAAAAAATTAAACAAAATTTGAAAGATTTTGCACAACAACTTTAGAGCATATAATCGCCCCAAAACCATTTTTACACCACTTTAAAATTCGAAAGAAAAGCTTTAGAGTACTACCAATTATTTTTCCTAGTTTTAATAATTTTTTAAAAATATTTTTAAGCATATTTTTACAACAATGTTTTTCATTGTTTTGGATTCTCATTGTTTATACATACGCACGTTTCGACGATATTAAATACATTTTTTGCATTCAAGTTACTATAATTAAGAGTACATTTTTAAAAATAATATAAAGACAGACGAATCAAGTCTAAAACTTCATCCTGCTACGAGTTTTCGGAGTAGACATTCGAATCTCCTTTATTTCTAAGGATGGATTCAACAGAATCTTACAAAGATAATAAAAAATTATTTATTAACAATAGACAGATAATACAAAAGGGATGTAAGAGGCATACTTGCCGATCACTTTTCCACATAATAACCAAATCTGTTTAGGCATTTATTTGAACGCAGGACCAACTTGTTTAACCCGACTTGGTAGAAATTAAGTCCCTGTCCATTGAGCCAGTTCTCGACAGCTGTTTCCACATCACTGTCTGATTAGAACCTCGTTCCAGATAAGTGTACCTTCATTTTTTTCGGAAAAAGGAAATAGTCACTGGGTGCCAAATCTGGGCTGTATAGGGATAGCTCCAAACTTTCCACTTAAACTTTTGCAGAAATGTTTGAGTTTTCCTGGCATTGTCATGCAAGAGGATGACACCATCACTCAACATGCCAGGTCGTTAGCGTCAGATGGCTTCACGTAACCTTGTCAAAGGGGTACAAGTGAGACCACTTTTCTATACATCTTGCCAGTTCAATCATTCAGACGCGGGTCTGAGAACTTATCTAGACTAGAACTATCTAACAATCTAACACGTCTCATACTAAATTTTTTCTACTCTCTTCTCTTCTGAATTTGGGCATCTGACTGCGTTGACTTTTTATGTTTTGATGCTCCCATTCTTTCTAAAAATGAATTTAGCTATTAAAATGTTTGTTGTACATTATTGAAGCTAGAATATTATATATATTCTATATGGAATGTTTACCTTATTTTTTAACAAGAATATAGTTTTAATTTTTCTACAAAAATCATTAAAAAATATCTGCCAAAGATCTTTTACTTGATATTACATTAATTTATCAAACTGTATCATGATTTTTGATATTTTGTCTCTTTCGTGGACAATGTCATCCTGGAAATGCCGAGTCCACGGAGGAGAGAGAAACTAAGTTTTCAATTTTTAAGTGCTTTGGTTTTTAAGTTACTAAAATCGTACACTTATTTTTATTAAATGCGAAACTGGGGCTATCTAAAGTTTGTATTAGAATTATAAATTAGCTTTTTCTTAACTTGTTCATGATGATCGAGGAGTAGACACTGAAAACTTTGCCAAACTCTAAATGTAACTAATAAATTAGAAAATATTCATTAAATTCACAATAGAAAGAAAGGTTTTCCTTAAAGAACAAAATGGCTGCCTTTTTCCAAACTCTTTCATGATGATTTGACATGTGCTCCAGGACCACTATTGCCATATATAACATTTTTTAAGTCATTTTCTGTGTCCATGGGGGGAGACTTATTTAACTAGGGACAAAGTGTATAATTAATTTCTGAGTAAAAATGAATTTTTCCTAAAAACATTTTAGGTTAGATCTTAACTAGAGTTTAAACTAGTTAATAATGAAAAATATACAAATTTCTTACAAAATGTTTGAGTTTCAGTAAAGTTTATTTTGAATTTCAGGTGTAGGGACGTCCACGGAGAGAAATTTTGTCATATATTCTTTGAAAAATGAGAGTTAAATTGTAAAACTAGTATATTAGAAACTTATTTAATGGCTTTCATAAAACTTAAATATATTGGGATATTTGTTGCAAATTCCAATGTTTATCACCGCGGGACTGTAAAAAGCACATTTTTGTGAAAGTGACACATATTAACATTTTTGTTACCATCGTTTACACTTTGGCTGTGTAGCAGTACACATGACAAGGAATAATTACAGAGTTTCAATAATCTTGAATGTGTTCCTGTTCTGTAAATTGCGAATTGAGAATCGCAGAATGTTCACAGATAATCATTGTTGATAAATACTGTAGCTCTATGGACTGTGCAGTCGAAATATGGGAGAAGTTGCAACTCATTACGATTAAAATTTCCTGAAGAAATACGTTCACCTGGACGCTTTTGCCACCTGCTAAACGTTTCAGAGAAATTGGTAATATGAACATTCTGTTTCTTTAAGCAGGGCCAGATTATAGGCAATGCAAGTTTCGGAACCCAGAACCCCAACTTTCAAAACTAAATATTTTATTTTTATTTTAATTTAGTCTTTATATAAATTCAGTATTATGATATTTTGAAATAACAAAAAAGATTTTGAAGGGCATCTTTAAAAAATTGGTTTTAGAATCTCAAGCATAGAAAATTAAAATTTAAAAGTAATTTTACATAAAATGGTAAAAATTTACTAAAGTCTTTTTAACACAATTTAAAAATGTTAATGCAAAGTTCGCCTGGACTGTTGACTTGTGACGCATTGATCTGCTAAGAGATTTGAAAGATAAAAATTAGCCCAAGATTAATGTTCTGAAATTTAAACGATACTTGATATTAATTTCAGTAAGTTCTAGTACACAGCTTTTGTAAATACAATGCAAGCTCTGAAAACAATTTAAAATTAACAATAAGAAATCAGGGCTCCCAAAGTTGCTGGCAGTTGCCTACACTGCCTATTTGGTAATCTGGCCTTGCTGTTGAGACCTTCTACTGAGTCAACCTCATGAAGTTAATTCTGGGATATGCTCTCGATCAGCCCGAAAGTATATTTCGAGAATTCAGCAGAGCCTGTGCGTATTCAAGATCTCAAATAAGTTCAATTTTTTAAACAAGAATGATACATATTCGTATGGCCTAATTCTGGGACAAGACTATTCTCAGGAAGTTTAATTTGTGTAAATTTCTTTTACACAAAACAATATGGAAAATCATCTGTCGTCAATGAAATTTCGTTTACTGATAAGTGTCACTTTACAAAACAAGGAAGTGTTATTACTCACAACATTCTCTTTTAGTCGCTAGAAAATCCACGTAATAACATTCGGCCAAATATGCACTAAGTGCGCTGGTCTGTGAATGTTTGATACGGAATATGGAAGAGTGCTTTAAATAGGCCATTCATATCCGATGATGCTCTTTTTTTGCGTCGTATTGTCCATTAAATATACGACGATTCTGTCTGACCGTTATCTGATTATTTGGGGGAGTCTGTTTTTTTTCTTCCTCTGGGATGGTAATGGATGTTTTTTTTCACGTGTGGTTTTTAAATTGTTTTAAGAAAATGGAATATTTTTTTATTTGATTTTTTAAATTTTTAAAAACTTTCTTTTTTGTGTATGTTTTCAGTGTCATTTGGCTTTGGAGTGAGATGAGTTGTTTTGAAGGGGTTGTAAAGAAACTACACATTTGGGATGTTTGTTTGTGTCGGATGATTTGTTCGAGGTTTTTTTCAGTTTTTGTGAGTGAATTTTAAAGTGCTTTTGAAATGAAAAAAAAAAATGTTTGTATAAATATCCCCGGGAATTGTGTTTCTTATTTTTCTCCAGCCACAAAATATTGTGATTTTTTTATGTTTTGGCTGGTTGCACTTTGTAAATTGGTGTTTTCTAATTATAATTACTCATGATTTTTCTCAAAATCCACCCCTGTTTTTGGGTGTATTATTTTCAATAGTTAGTGTATTGTAGTGTAAGATATCGTACAATATGGACTAATATTTTGATGTTTCTAAAATCCACCCAGCTTTCCTTGTTCTTGCAGACTAGGGGGGCTGTCCCTTTTTTTGCGTCTTGTTTTGTACCCCACCATCCTTCTAAGTGCCTTATACCCTTTTGGGTAGGTCAGGTCGGTGTGGGTTCCTTCCCTTTCCTTTCGATGTAGCATTTGTCAAGAACGTGGTTTCAGCATGATAGGACTCCAGCTCACAAATATTTTCAGCCACTTACTTTCCTAACCAATGCATTTAAAAATATTGTCATTGAATACGGAAGTCTTTGCGAGTAGCCCCAAAATCGCCCGAATTAAGTCTATTACATTAGTTCCTTTGTGATTACTTTAAAAAAATAAAGTATACTAAAGATAATCCATAAGTAGAGTATATTTGATAAAATATATTATTACAACATGTGAATCTGTTGCATAAATTGTCTTACATAACGTGCAAGAAGAATTTGTTTCGCGAGTGCGTTCTGTATTTCAGCCGAAGGAAGTAATTTCGAGAAAATATTACGGTAAAGTGACTTTTATATTTCAATTAAATTCAATTATTCCACTCAAAATTTTTTTCATAATCCTATTTTAAATTAAATTTCCTTTTGTAATGAAGTGTTAAAGTTCATTTCATTATGTTGTTTATTACACAAGCTATGTTATTTTTCTTTTCTTCGTAGAAGTTGAATATCTATTTTACGCTTTTCGTATGAATATTTAAACCAATAAAAGAATTGCTATGACATTTTTAATTTTGTACCCACTTTACTTTTTCAAAAGCTGATTACCGTTATCTGAAATAAATTTCCACGACTCCCATTTATTTTAAACAGCTATTACTCGGTCAGTTTTAGTTTTAAAATAATGGAAAGTTTTTAGCATATATTGGGGTGTCAAATTTTTTTTACTAAATATAACTAACAGAGCCGATATTTATTAAATCAAACAACATAAGAAAATAATTCTTTACTTCAATTGAAGCATTTTTACCAATTGGAAGTATATGCCTGTCTCTAACGGTTTAGAAATTAGTTACTGCTACAAGAACAGTGTGGATGCCTGTATTATGATACAGAGTGTCCGAGAATTAATGTACACATTGCAAAAGTTTGTAAAAAAATAACTAAGAACAATAACATTGTCCCGATGTTTTGTATTACTAACTCGGATCCTGGAGTTTTGTCTCATAGCATTGTTTATTCCCAGAATCCGATATTATGGAGTTAGGTGTGGTCTGATGTCTATTGTATGAGAAAAATTCAATCAGTTCAAAAATTCAATCGTGCCATCCGAATTCCAAAATTTGGTCCTTTGGATTTCCTCATGTGGGATCTTGTGAAAGATTCTAAGTGTCAGATGCCTCACGCTAATATGAAGGAACTGAAGCAGCGTATCACAGCTGCTATTCATTCTATATCTCCTCAGATACTTGCTAGCACAGACGTGAAATCGAGTATCGCTTGGTTATACAACACGCAACCAAGGAATCTCACATCGATATTTATTAATTTTCGTAGTTCCATAATAAGTTAATAAATATATTTTGCTTCTATATGTACTAGTTTTTATTTTATACTAGCTGCCCTTGATGGCATGCCTGTTCGAACGGAATAATGACTTTCCTGGTTGTTAAACAATAACTACGAATGTACATCTATTTAAAATTTCACTTTTGTAGTTTGATGAGACTGGAAAACATGAATTTAATGAAAATAGAAATTTATGAGCAAATTAATTACATTTTTCTAACACCATCTTAAATATATTTTAATATTCAGGATTTGGAACTCATTTTCTGCGTACAGCCAAATTTAACAGCAAAAAATTATCTGATAAGAAAAGCTGCTAAATATTTATATCCCTTAATCTCAACTACAAAGCCTTCATCGATGAATAAGGTATCATTGGATGAGATCTTATACCGACTGCTGACATAGACTAATACTCTGTTTATGTGCAAACAACATGGATGCGCAGCTCCCTCGCGTCTTTTTATTTCTATCTTACAAAGCTTATCCCTATACATATATATCATGTATCTTAATTTGATTTCGGACAAATTAATTTTATTTTGGGCGGGGGAGGAGAGTGTGTGAAATTTCTCTTCGGTTTAATAAAAGGAACTAAATTTCCAAAAACAGTATCAAGAAAAAAAATATTAAAAATTATCAGTTAGACTAAAAATCACGATACGGTCCCGTAAAAAAACTTTCGCCAACTTTTAGACCTTATCCGTGTTAATTCTAAGCCAAATGTGGCGGTTAATCGCTTGAAAAAGAAATCGCCAAATTTATCGACCGTACCGTGTTTTTAAGTTTAACCAAAATATTATTTAAAAAGAGCTAACTGTCAGAAATAATACATTTTGTGAAGAGTAAAAGTTTCTTTCCATTTTTTTTTTCTTAGTCAAAATATCTTAAAGGAAAGTAACTTGAATAATAATTAAATTAAAGATTTGTAATAAGAAGGCAAAAATTTTTTTGGTAAAGTAAGGCTCTCTTTAATAGCTATTTGCAGCAATTAAAATGTTTTTGGAGAAGAAATTGCATTGCAAAAAAATATAATTAATGCAAGTTCTATCTCAACTACATTCGCCATTTTGGAAAATTGACAAAATTAAAATTCGTATCTCCTTAAAAATAATTTTATTTTCATACAATAATCAGAAAGCAAATACTGAGTGTTGCCAGATTATTATATTAGATTTAGAAATATTTGATAAAAGTTTAAAAACGATTCCTAGTTTATATGTATTTTAAATGAAGCATTTTAGAAACTTTCTGAAAAATCGTGAGAGAGAGAAGCCAGCTTAATGGTAGAAGAAAGAATCGTGAATTTGATAACGGAACAATATCACTGTGAAGATGTATTTCTGATCAGTCACACAAACGCTAAAAAGAAGAGAATTGTATTCTGGAGAATGGTAATAATAAACAAGATATGAAAGGCCGTGGCAATCAGCGTTGTCGCAGTAGCAATCAGTGATTGGGAAGGAAAAATGCGTAGTTAGAACGGCTAGATTCGTGGCCAGGTGGCTCAAGTTAAGGAGATAAAAAATAAGAGGAATTTTGCTGCTGGCCGAGGATGTCAGACAACACGGGAGTGGACTACCAAAATCAAAGACAGACGTTTCTGCGAAAAGCTGTTCATTTAAGTTTAAAGTTTTATAAGTACTTATACTTGAAAATATTTTTATCCCGACCAACTTCGATAAGTTGGTAAAAAAAAATTAACTTTTAATGGCACCAATTTCATCTCCATGCAACATTCTGTTTAATTTTTATTGACTTTTGAAAATGTTTTCAAACATATTTTCGAATTGTTTTTACTGTCGCCCGCTGCTTTTTTTTCTATTTTTGAGCATGCACTGCAGAGCTCCTTCACCGATCTTAATTAAAAATAAATTCGCAGACGATAGAAAGATTTTGTTTTGGAATTTCGTCGAGTGCTTATATGTATAAATAAAACTAAAACAGCATAATGTTTAATTAAATTTCATGTCATTCTTTAAAAATTATTGATAACTTACGGGGAAAATAAACTTTCAGCTGCTTTTAAAAATCGTTTGGCTCACTTGAGGTTTTCATTTTAATTAAACGTTTCAGGCGATAAAAAGATTATGTTTATTA
>BGPR01000084.1:0-30928 GCA_013235015.1 Araneus ventricosus | reverse complement strand
TCAACAGAGGCGACATTCTATTCTGGATTTCCGAATTGTTCGTAATTGCCAAGTAATTTTGGCAATTTGATTGTGACGCACTGAATACAATACTGCAAGGAAATTTAGTTACAATACAAAATCAAATAAAAAAATTTCTTTGAAAAGATTGAATTCCTTTAAAACTTTCCTAATAAAGCATTACTGCATATCCTGAAGGGATCACTGATATCTTCTTAAAAATAAAGAAAGCGTAATTAAACAGACGATTTAACAGAATTAATACCTATTTTATACCTGGTCTTTAGGCTCTGCTATATTAGGAAACTGCATTCATTTTATTCAGAAATAAAAAAAAAAAAACATCGATTTCATTCTGGACATGATATTTGCTCTAAAACGGTGCAATTCCATTGATTATAAGATAATCTAATGTTGACAAATAAAAAAATATGTTAAAAATATTTTTATGAACAATTGTCACATTTGTTATTTTAAACTTCAATAACTAGATTCTAATTCTCATAATAAATAGCACTTAAAATTTCGAATTTGTTTTCTCAAGTCGTATCTCTAAGAGTATAATATTTGCTATAAATTCGCTTGAATTTCAATCTGATAAATTTTCGCAGAGTTAAATTATATTTTACTGTAATTAAAGTTTCTTACACATTTACGCAATGGGCAGCAGTCAGCACTGAATTTTCTGAAATAATAGAGCCTGTGCAACTGTAGAAGCCATTTCCATAAAGAGCAACCTGCAACAAATAAGGCTTTTTTTAAAGTTAAAAATAGTTGCAACGGTAGAAGCCATTTCCATAAAGAGCACCCTGCAACAAAAAAGGCTTTTTTAAAGTTAAAAATAGTTTGATATCATGCGAAATTCCATCAGTGAAAATTTCAGTTCCAATGGTAGTCAATAAATACGATGAAAAGTTTTTCATAATATGTAATATGACGAAAGCTTTTTATTTTATTTATTTTTATTTTTATTTAAACAAATATCTTGATAAAACTTTTGAGTTTTTGTTCATACCTTCAAAAAGTCTAGCAACAAAATGAAATCTCATAATAAAGAACGTCAGTTGTGATATAAATTTAACACATGGCTAGTCTACAATAAGTTCATATCAGCATTCACACAGAAAGCACATTCATTGAACATTGTTATTTTCCTTATGAATGATATCCACCGAAAGTTATTTGAACATACTGCATCTCTTTTTTAGCCTTCATATGCAAAATATGCAACCTAAAAGAATCCTTTGTAAATAGGATGGTTCAGTATTTCATATCATCATGGTCATTTGCATGTACTTAATCAAATATTCTGGAACAGGAGGTTGAACTTATTGCAACCGTTTATTTCACTCGCTAGCACTATCTGAAATGGGCACATTTGATGCAATATTTTAGCAAATACTAGACTTAAGATTACAGTTGCATTAAATCGTACAAAACTTTTTAAAATATGGTTTATGATGGAACCAGCCGGTGTACCCTCCCTTCGACATTTCTTATACTTCAACAATATGAAGCTTTTGTGCTTATCATCGTTATATAGTGAAAAGAATCGAGTATACAATTCAGACATCTGAAAAGTTGACTTGTAAAAGTTGGCCAATTGAGTCCACGAAAAGTGCTACAGATCTACAAGCAAGACTATGTACCAAATTTTATTTCCTATCTAGGCTCGCTGTGCTTTAGCGGTATCGAGTTCACATACATAAGTATTGACGAACAGAAAAACATTTTACCTTTTAACGAATGCAGAACAAAATTCATCACAGATCTACAGTTTTGGTATCAAACTAAATACTAAACTTCATTCTTGCTCGTTGGGTTTTCGATTTATCAAATTCACGTACACTTATGCTGACAAACAGCGGCTCCTTTAATGTATGATTTAGTCCAAAATTAAACACAGATGTATAGTTTTGGTCTCAAACTATATACTAAAATTCATCAATCTTACTCGTTGCGTTTTCGATTTATGGTATTCACATTCATTTATACTGACAGACAGTGGCCCCTTTAATGGATCATTTAGTCCAAAATTAATCGCACTTACAATTTTGATGTCAAACTATATATTAACGTTCAACTATCTTATAATCATCGATCCATTCATCTTATTTAAAATTATTCTCATGCTTTAAATATGATTCAATTGATCTTGAAAAAATTATCGATATGCTTTGACAACATAATTTCCTTCAAAAGAGAAAAATAGTAGTTAATTTGTACTTACAGTCCATGGAAACATCCCTTCCATAGCGGATTTACCATGTATCACTCTTTCTGTTTCATAATCAGCGTCTTTGACTTGCATTACTCGTTCTGCTTCGTCATCAGCGCCCTCGCCTCTCAGCACTCTTTCTTTTACATAATCTCCTTCATCTATAATTTATGAAATACATAATCAGAAACGTTGAAAATACTATGAACAGGGAAAAATAAAGGCAAAGCATTCATTCGAAAGCAAAGGCATTTAAATAACTGATTTAATAAAAATCAATTTTCAATCCGAATCCTAAGATAATTCATTTGAAAAGTAATATTGTGTATGATATTTACTTGTGCTAGAATTGACAGTATTAGGGATTCATCGTGTGAGCATATATATTTTCCATTTTGAGATTCAACTTTTGTTTCTCAACGTGACAACTGTTATGTTTGTTCTAGTTTTCATTTTATAACTAATTAGTTTGAAAATCATCTTGACTAATAAGAAGACTTTTAATCAGTGATATCTGAACAGAAACGTATTTGCGAACAGATGAACAATGCAGCATGAACTGATTGTTACATTCAACGAAGTGCGCAATAGATGAGCGTCTCTTAGATCCGCGCGAAGAAATTTGGCATTCAAGAAATACAGCATCTAATGATTACTCAGTATCTTTATTCACTGCAAATCATCAGCTTCAACGCCTTTAAATTTTTAATAAGATTCCGCATTTCGCATCAAATTTCTTATTTCTTACTAAATTAATATCCTGGCTAAAAATGGCTTCCGTTAATTCATATCAGTTTCTGTTATAACGATTTAATCTTGTATTCGTACTGAAATAATATTTAATATAATATAAATATTTTCTTCTTTTAATCTCAACTTGTGGATACATAAAATACCACAAAGATGAAGTCTCTAGTGTATCTACTTCTCTGTGTATGAAATTAAGAAAAATTACGCGTGTCACTAGTTTTATAAAATACAAAAGAAAAGCAGTATCAAATATTTTAAATAGCTAACGACATTTAACAGCAACTGCTAAATTATAGACTTTTACATGAGTATTATTCAAACCACAGAGAAGGAGATTCAAGCATTTTTATAGCAAACTAAGATTTATTTTTTAAAAAATATGTTGCAGTTTACCTTGTAGCGGGAATCCTACAAACTGAAAAAAAAGAAATATAAGATTAGAACAAAATTACTAGAAGTAACAATAACTTATATATATATATATATATATATATATATATATATATATATATATATAGCAGTAACAAACAGCATAATCGAACTAAAGGGGGGGAAGGAGGTCGTTTAAGATAACGATTATTTTCGGTTAAGCCATGAACATCTATTTCTGTTTCGTATCTAACTACAGTTGAAATGTTTTGAGTGTAAAACGAATTCAAAATATCTTATACGTTACACTTATGTTCTTTATTAAAGTCAATGCACTGGCGAGTTCGGCCACAACGCGCTGACAGGCACAGGTAAATAATATTGTAATTATTTACTTGTGTTAATACCCTCTAATTTCAATTTTAGCATTCTAAAATTAATTACTTGTCTTCTTGGGGAGTCTTTGAAAAAATGACGGGAGGCTGTCTTTTTCAAACAGCAGCTGATGTGTTGTTGTTTCATGTCCCCCTTGTCCAAATACTAGACCAGGTCCAAGATACCATGTCGCTCTATAAGTACCACAAGTCCATGTCCTCCCTCACTCCACAGCAGCCTCGAAGAGGCGCCAATACAGTCAATGACATGAGCAGGAGAAGCAGAACAGGAACAAGGGCAAGAGGAATAAGTCTTTTCTTTGTCGACGAATTTCAAGCTTTTGATATGGCCACTACGAAGTCTGTGCGGATCTTGTACCTTCGGACTGTAGAGACAGACCAGGACGATTTCCAGCATACCATTCGTGTGCGGGTGGGACTTTCCAAGTAGAATTTGCTTTGACCCAGTGGATAAGTCGCAGCTGATGTTCAAGGCGTAAGACTACTTTACTCGCGTGACTCTTTTCCGATTTTCGTTTTATTGTGACTTCTGTTGTTACCCTTTATCTCTAAAATAAGACATTAGTTATGTTTTTAACATAGGAGTATGTAGTTTGGCGTGTAAATCAAATTCCTTCTTGAGACCCCAATAGGAGGAACGTAGTCCCACGTTAAAAGTGGCGATATCGTTGCAAAAAATTTCGCCTTCGCGATTATTTTCGTGCAGTACAATACATATTGTCTGGATTTGCGATTTCAGAGGCATTTCAAATAACCCCGGTTGCGGTTAATCCGAGTTCGATTAACCGGGGTTTTACTGTAATAATAAAAAGTAGTTTTCTGTGTTATAAATAGTACTTCATTTGTCTCTAAAATTACTTGTCAAAGATGTTATATCACCTCATTTCATCATTAGGTACTTAAATACCATACCAAATAATCAATATAAAATTGCATAACGAAAATGATTTTTCAACGTCTTTTCATTTTATTTCTAATACTTTTCTTTTACTTGAACAAAAATTAAAGAAAAAAATAATGTCAGATATAAAAATCATATGCAAGTTTACGAATAATTATCCCACAATAGAAACTTATTAATATATAATAACAATTTCTAGTGAATTTTTGCTTGCAATGTATGATATAAAACATTCAATATTTTAAAAATATTTCCGAACAAAAACTTATGCAAGACCAAAATCGCTTGCACACTTGGAATCAAAAGTAATTTAATCTTAGAAAACTGTAGATTCTGCTATTATACTGAGATCCTATAATTACTCCGTTATTGCAATTATTGCAACAATAAACGTAACAACATAGAAATAATAGTTACTAATTTATAATGGCATGAGGATTTTATAAAAAAAATGGCATAAAATAAAATTTACACTGAAAAGTTTGGAATCTTTGATATTTTATTGTCAGTTATGAATCTAGGATACTTTTTTAAAACATCTTACAGGCATAGCAGGCAATAAAATACCTATCATACTTATTAATATGATCAAACAAATCATTAGATATTTGAAAATCCTTGAAAAAGTATAATATGGGAAGTTTACAATTAATCTCATGATTTTTGGACAGTTATTTTTAAGCAAAGACTTTTTCCCAAGAAATTAATTTCGTTTTCAACCATAATTTGTTTAGTTTTTTATTTGCAGGAATAAAACGAAGTTACTGGTTTTGTCTCTTGTTATGTCTTGATACCATATCTCTCGTGAATGCCGTTCATTTTTTATTTGCAGGAGTAAAACGAAGTTACTGGTTTTGTCTCTTGTTATGTCTTGATACCATAGCTCTCGAGATTGCCGTTCGTTTAAAGGTGTTCACACTCACTTACAGACAAATGGATGCTAATATCAGACTATGGTTAAAATGGATGGCTAATAAATGTAATAATGCAAAGCTGTGTTAAAATTATGGTGAAAAAATACATTATTTTGAGAAAAAACAACAACATTTGGCATATTAAAAAGGCATTATTATTTATGCTCTTAAAATTATTTAAACAGATCGCGCTGAATATCTATTCCATAATGATAAATATCCTTGTGAACATCACAAAGAATTCTGTTTTATTGGAAATATTTGCAGTTACGTGCAAAATGTTAAAAAAATTATTCCTATGATTCAGATAAATACATTTTTAACATTAATCAGTTCATTTGAACAATTTAGATATAGATTGAAACTAAAGTCAGTTGATTTATAATTTTAAAGCATCATGAAAAAAATACAAGCATTCCTACTGTAAGGTCTTAGCCCAGTGTTACCGGGGTCTTATCAGAGATCAACAGACACAGAATTACAGCACATCAAAATTTAATAAGACTTCTTGAGTAATGGCCTATGTACAGGTCATAATCACAAATGATTTGTACATTCAAGAATACAGAATAACAAGTCCCGGATATGTATCGCGAGAGTCAATAATGAACGTAACTTGACTTAGTCGAAGTTACCAAGGTGAGTTTACTCGTGATACAACTGATAATCAGTTCAGGAATTATGAGAGTTCAGCAAATTGTAACAACTCAGGGCAAGTTATGTAGACACCGAGGACCAGTAGATGAAATTGAGGTTTATCGAACGCTCAATCGATTTCAGTAATCCACCACAGGGATTAAGATAGCCAGGCTCTGACTAAAGGTTTACTCAGGATGAGTAGTAGATACCGCGGTCGGTATTTGACAGCGAGGTTATGCAAAACGCCAGCTAAATTCCAACGATCCACCAAAGGGATGCTATTATTCAATTCCACAGCTCACCAAAGGAGCTAGCCTAGCCAAGGATTTGGCTAAAGTCACGGGGTCAATAAACTCCCGTTTCATAAAAGTTCAGATTCCGCAAAACCAACACCACGGAGTAGCACCCCGTGTGTTTACTTCTCAGCTATCGTCTCCCTCTTCCCCTCTCTCTCTCCGTCTTCACTTCTTAAACACCTACCCTTCAGAGCCCAGAGGAGTGGCCGAAGAATTAATTCTTAGTGATTTGTCAAACAGCTGAACAAATCATCCGACCGCAGTCGTGTGTCTTCCTTCCAGGCCATCATTGGAGCGCTCATTTCTTAACTGCCCGTCTCCACTTGTGGGATCTTACACAGACGATACCGCGAACTCTCCCCTGAACCCCTCTGGGTTTGTGTAACACCGGACCGTTTTCATGACCAGTTTTGTGACTCTTACGTTTTCCTCTCAGATGCCCTAGATTTTTCTTGTGTAGTCCGTTGTCGTGGGAACGAGGGAAGGGGAGACCTCACACTAGCTTAGACAATTATAGGATTTTTAGCTATCAGTGAAGGCATATGGAAATATCAACAAATATGATGATTATTTCCTAAAAAATGTGATGATGCTTTGCGAATTTCTATACGAAGACGAATTCTTGCTAAATTACTAAATTGTGCAGTGATTACGTCGTGTCAGAGCGAAAATTTTCTACTTCAAATAAGCATCGGTTAATTAAATGCGTCATTATTAGAAATTTTAATACTTCATCTAACGCATATATGCTGTTTCATCTTAATATCCGAGTGAATTTTTCAACAAAGGATAGCTCTCAAATGAAACTTATTTATTCAAACGTAGAATTATGGCATCTGATTGAGAAATTCAATTTTCAGTAGCAACAACCGAGTTTAAGTTTCCCTCTCAATTTTTCTTCTTTTTCAATTCTTCTTCATTTTTTTATTTGAATTTCACTAATTTTTATTGACGGAGCGAAGCGAGGTCTACGTTTTAACTCCAACATTTTGCACTTGTCTGTCTGTATGTTGTTCGATTTCCTTCAAATTAGGCAGAAATATTTATAGAAAACAATAGAAAACGGTGTATATGTTTTATTTATATTGATTTTAATTCAGTAATCAAATAATTATTTTAATTATATATAATTACTAGCTGAAAACAGGGTATTGCTCTGGATCTATATTCTTTCATATACCGGCCTCCTGTTTTTCCCCTAAAAATATTGTCACCAACTTTCCCCAACAAACGTAAATCTTCTTTGAATCTTTTCTTGTTGAATTAAAACTTTCCAATATACCCTTTTTATCACTTTATAACAGTATGGTTTGAATGAAAATGCGAGAAGATTTAAAAAAGAATATTTATTTTAAACAATATATAGTTAAAAATCTAATACAGCTTTACAATGTACAAATATATTTATACTGTATATACTGGTGACTGCTAAGCTTCTAAATAAAATATTTTATAAATCAGATAAAGAAAGTCAAAATCGCTCGAGAACAATTCTAACTCGAAAGAATTTCTCTGGAGAAGAATTTTTTAACAAAAAAAAAATACAACGTCATACCACCTAACAAAACCGTCAGCTGACCTAGAACCACTTTGGTGGAAAAGAGTCATGAACAACAACAATTCTAGGGCGAAAATCAGAAAGCTCATCCACTTCATCGCGGAAAACGAATCACTCTTATTTCCAAAAGATGGCGAAAACTAGCCACAGACCCAACTAACCCTATGTATTCATATTCTCTCTTCTTCCATACACAGGGCACGACCCTCTCAAATTCAACAAAACAACGATCTGAAAGACTGAACTTTAAAAAAATATTATGTTCTTTTGTTTTAAATGTCCTTTTGTTTTGTATCTTTTTATATAATTTTTTTTTGCTCTGACTTTTTTTAATAAAGTCTCACGCATACCCAACCAACCGACAGGGAGCCGTCCTGGCTCCGAGTTCGGGGGTATGCTGTAGTGTTAAGTTAGGGGAATAAAAACCAAATATAAATACTCTCTATTAATACTATAAATAAAGTCCAACTGAAACGCAAATATGAAATAGCATTTTTCTACTCTTTTTTAAACAACGCTGTCGTATCAAAGTTAATATTCAAAAATTTGTGAAATTTAATCAAAACATCGCGTAGTAACTAAACTAACGTCATTGGAAATTTGAGTGCATATTAAAAGATACGATATAAAAACGGAAGGCAAGTGCATGGTACGAAATAACAGCGGAAGTAAGAAGACTACCTTGACCAAAAAAAGCAATATTTTCTTAGCGTTAACAGTGATAAAAACACGTGAATAAAGGATTTGAAGAAACAATAAATTAGTTTGAATTTTATTTTAATAAAAGCATTGATGTAATTTGAGTTTAAAATGAATTTTGAAACGTTAATTACAATTAGAGAAAAAATTGTACAACAATTAAATTGGTATCATTGAAAAGATAATGTTTTGCTCTTTAAGGTGATATAAAAATAATTTTCGTGCCATAAGTATTTCAGAAGTTACTGTTGAAAAACGTCTAAAAATAGCTTAATTTTCTTTATTTAATTAAATAAATAAAAATCTAATTCGAAATTTAAAATAATTTTTAAGGCATTAGGCTCCCTCTTGGGATAATCCATCACTGTTCCAAATTTGGTCGTCGTAAGTCCAACGGTGTGGATGTGCATAAAGAACCAACAAACGAACAAACACACACACATACCTTCCTCTTTTATATATACAGATATAGCGAAAGAGAGATAGACAGATGAAGAGTTTGCCTTTTTCTTCTATTTCTTGCAATTTTGCACTTGCGAATTATAAATTTTTGAAAGTTTTATGAACGAAAGTTTTTAACTCTAGCAATTGGTTCCTATCTATAGTAAAATCTTAATAGTGGAAATATTAATTTTATTACTGGAATATTCTTCTCTAATTTTAACTAGCATATGAAAAATTTGTTCTGAATCTTACTTTAAAATTTCATCGATACAGGGAAAACTTTTTTTGAAAGCTATCATTTATATGTTAGACGGAATGCAATGATATAATGAAACAACATTGGTATTTGGGATGTAAACAACTCCAAATGCAGTTTCGGATAAATTTGTTATCAAATTTATATATTTGTTCCGGTTTAAGTAAAAAATCCGGTTAGTATGAATAATAGCCAGTTATTATTAATACTAACCACGGTGATTATTATTAACAACAAATCAATAGCATTTATCGTAACACAAATTTATTAAATAGTAATAGAGGGTGATCATAAATTATTGGACCCATTTCAAAAATTAATTAAAAAAAACTAATAATGTTACAACTGCGGGTTTTTTCTTTTAAATGTGAAAGCAAACAAAAAGTTTTTTTTCAGATAGGTGGAGTACCATTACGGCATTCTAAATTTGCTACAGCGAGATATTTCCATACACAATGGCTACCGAACAACAGAACACGATGCGCGTTTTCTGGTTTCCTTTTTCAGTTTTTCTTGAATATCTCGAAAACTATTCAGTTCTCGAATTGCAATCAATTTAACGAATCAAAGAGCGCAAAATTACCTACGAATACATACTTTTATTTTTCTTCTAGTTTTAATAGTTCGCAAATAATAGCTCTAAAAAATGGGAGATGTCCAATAATTTACGACCACCTAGACGTCTGTAACGGCACATTACCTATCTGAAAAAAACTTTTTAAAATGTGCTCTCATTAAATAAACGCAGTTAAAACATAATTAGTCTTTTCTATTAATTTTGGAAATGGGTGTAATAATTTATGATCACCTTGTATATCAAAATAGTAATGATATAAGCACTAAACACAATACTTAAAGGTAATCAGAAGCAATAATAATAGAAATAGTAAAAGTTTAAAAAAAAACCTTTATATACTGATACTATTATCTAACAGAAATATATATAATTTACCCGAATAAACGATATTAATTACCTTAGAATCAATAGCTAGCGCCAATTCAGCTATTAACACTATCTTCAGACGGAGACCTAACATGGCTATCTCTCTGTAAAACAACTGCTACGATAAATGTTCTTTTATAGTAAAGAAGAAAGAGCGAGCTGCATTATGTTCGTAGGTGTTTGTTGAAAAGTTAATTAATCTAGCCGATCAATCTCAGCATTCTCAAACCTGAGATATGTAATTATTTGCAGAAAAAGAACAGCAACGTGTAATTTCTTGATTTGAATCCGAGTGTTGACAGATTCTGAACAATGAAAACAGAAGGTGCGATAAAAGGTATTTTAATTAGTAGTCCAAGATCTGAATTTTCTCCAACAGCAGAGAAGATTTTTTTACAACTTTCAAGCAGACATCTTGAATTATATCTAAATTTACTGGAAAAAAATAGTCTAAACTTTATAGCACGTACATTTTTCAAGGAAAGAAGCATTTATCTAAAAACTCAATCAATATCAATATTTTATACAATTTATTTATTTATTGAATTATTTCGGATATTTCTTGAAAACAAGCTCTCAGGGTAGTATTTTCTGGCCCAGAGGGGCCTCATGACCCAGGTAATTTGTGTCTCCTCATATTTTTTTTTTCTTGTATACGAAGAGAAAATATTGCAATTCTTCAAAAAGTCGACCTCGAGATTATCATGGATATCCACGTTTTAGATCTCCCTGGGTCGAAAAAACACCAGTTTTGGAATCTTGTCTGTCTGTCGGTCTTCTGTGAAGACTTTAACTCAAAAACACAAAGAGCAAGAACGGTATGTGGTCTTTTCACCAAAATTAAAGATTTCGTATAAATTTTGGTGAAAATCTGTCAACAGGTAAATGTTTGTCTATCCGTCCGTCCACGTGCGTGGGAATGCGGCAACTGCAAAACAAAATAAGCTAGACGAATGAAATTTGGCATACGATTTCACCACCAGAAGTGTAGATATATATCAAATTTTGAACCAAATCTCTCTTCGGTTTGATTTTCTGTCGGAGAGTTTATTCAAATATGTGTGATCACGAAAACTCAAAACCCCAACGAGCTAGATGATGAAATTCCATCTACATTTCTGATAGTTATCTACATTTAAGGTGCAATGATGTGAACATTACACGTTGAATGCAGATGACTGTCAGATTTTCATCTCAGCCAGCGTACTGGAAGAGGTTCTATTAAAAAATTTGACGATGTCGGTATTTTCAGTTAGTTGAAATATATCTACATAATATAAAAGGGAAATTTTTTTATGAGTATGTATGTTCGAGTTTTGGTCTTTTCCCAGAGAGTTTGTCTTAAACGTCCAAATTTGGCACAGGGATGGATTAGCACAAGATAGTGCTAACAACGAAAAGGAATTTTACGGCGAATTAGATTTCGATTTTGAATTAGATTTTTATTCAATTCCTACTATTAGTTCACACTCTGCCTATATATATTTATTTATATATCTTGTTCAAATTTTCAATCGTTAATAAAATACTCTTTATTCATCCACTCAAATTCAAATACATTTTTTTAAACTTATAGTGGATGACACTTGATGTTAATACAGTTTTTTCAAATTTTCTTTTTTTTTCTTTTTCTTTTTTTTTTAAATTTTTCTTTGTTGACCTAAGTAGGAATTGACTTTAATTTTTTTTTTATATTACTTGTGTTTTTTTTTAATTTTAAGTGGTAAACGCGGGTTTTTTTTTGTCTATTTTCTTTTTTTCGCCATTATAATTCAGATACGAGCAAGAAAAAAGATTATGTTTCCGGTGTTTAATTTTTTTTTCCAAACTTCTCGCGTCAGTCAGTTTTAGTCGCTAAAGAGTGGGACTTTTTCTGTCTAAAATATTAGAGTATCAAGAATATTTGACTAAATATGATTGATAGGACCGGGGGACTGTATAAAAAGTTGGATTTCGTGATTTTTCCGGAATATACTTATTCACTCAGAAAAACATATATAATAATTATTCCCTTCGTTTAAACATTTTTCAAATTGGAACTATATGTATATCTCTAACGGCTTAGAAATTAGCTTTTGGACCACGATAAGTGTGGACACCTTGTATATAAAAGGCAAATACCATGACTCACTCATCACGTTATCTCCCAAACCACTGGGACTAGAAACTTGAAATTCGGCAGGCTTCTTGGGTAATAAGTGCTCACTAAGAAAGGATTTTTCGAAATTTTCATTAGAATGTAAATTATTTTAAAAATTACCTTAAATTTTAACGTTTTTCGGGAATAACTTCGGATACTATTATCACAAAAAAGCCATTTTTATATCATCAGATAAAAAAATTAGCTTTTTTCAATGACATCGATCTTATTTCCATGTGACATTTTTTTTTCAATTTTAATTAATGTTTCAAAATACTTTAAAACATGAATTGTAAGAATGTTTTTATTCTTGTAAATAAAATTCAACCCATCTCATTATTTCAGCAAATCTTTTATTCACGCTCTTTTGCAATTGTTACGGTTGTGATAGTATAAATTGTTTTCTTGGAAAATTAAAGCAAAATTTTCAATTTAATATTCATTGCATTGCTGAAATATTTTATAGCACCTGCTTCAAATATTTTCTTTAACACATAGCAACAGACATTTCATTTCAGGTTTTGTTTTGTTTTTGTATTCAAGCATTTAATCTCGTGCTTTCCTGTCATTTTAAAATTATGAGGCATGAAAACGCTTTTAATTTTTTATATTTTGTATGATAGGTAAGTTTTTATTCAAATGTTGGTTAGGTCGGGCTTTCTCGACCATATTCAGGGTTAATCATTCTACCTATGAGTGATAGGTGAATTGAATGAGAGTTATTTGAAATGCAATATTTAAGTTTCGTTAGCTGTGATACATCATATATAACTGTATCGCTGGCATACTGAAAAACTGCGACGGGGAAAGCTTTAATTAATGTGAAATACAAAAATAGAAACTAATATAAACGGGCGAACCAGCTAGTCGACAAAGGCGGCTAGTAAGGTGATAAAAAAGCTATATTTGAAAGTTTTCAAAGGATATTGGCATTTGTTGAGGAAAGTTTGAGTGACACTATTTGGAAAAAAAAGAAACGAAAACATTTGGATCCCGAGCAAAGTCGGGTTATCAGTTAGTAATTTATAAAGAGTCGGAAATGAGGAGCTACTTGCAGGAAAAAGATGGAATATAAAGAATTTTAGTGAACTGTCAGATTACTCATTAAAATACCTAAAAATTTAATAATAGGATCTAGTTAGAGATTTCTGACCCAAAAACTTCTTTTTGTGTTTTAAGTCTCACTATACAAAAACACTTTTTTTGTATAGTGAGAGAAATCACAGCACCAATTAGACAGAAATTATACACTAGATTGAGTCTTAGTGCTTAGCATTTCTAAAGTGGTGCCTGAGAAGATATATTGTAGTTTAAATAAATTGGAGAGCAAGTGTCTACAAGTTGTCCCGTAATCACAGCATAAACTCAACATAACGTGGTTCCTTACTCGTATGGGAAAAAATTGCCCGAAGAACCATATCGCCAAAACCCCTAGTTTTCGAGAAAATCGCACTTAAAATACGACAACGTCATGTCCGGTTAACTTAAAACTAGCCTCGTTTAAAACATGAAAATTCTTACTCATATCCTCATAACTAATAACTAATATATATATGAGTAATAATTTTTTGAGTATATCTACTCCAAAGGTAGAAAAAAAAATTTATTTTTCTGAACTATATTAAGTTTTGAGGTTTTTTAGAGATGATTTTATGCGACCACTTGTTTTAAGTAAAAAAGTCCGGGGCACATTGATACTCATCTTCTGTGTTTATCAATGCGCCTTATCAACAACTACTTTGCAAAATCATCTTTAGAAATGAAAAAAACTTAAAAATAAACTACTTAAGATAAACACACAATTAAGTAATTGTTTTAAACAATGGGCACGATTTAAATTTCATTGCAAAAATGAAAAGTATTGTTGTCGAATTTATTAAAATTGGAAATATATATATATATGGAAGCTTAATTAATATCATCAGAAAGATAATTTCTCGTATTTTCAGATGGTGTGAAAATTATTTTTGTAAGTCATCAAGGAAGAACGCGAAAATTTCCCTTAATTTTTAATTAATTAAGATTTCCAAAAACGGCTTCGAGGCTCACATTCCCTCCCTCCAAAGTATTTTTAGACACACACACATTCTCCTTTATTATTAGTAGAGATGAATTATAGTTTCAATATTCCAGTCTTATTAAAAATGTTGAATTTTGATTATAAAAGTTTGTTACTTAGTTAAACTTTTAAACCTTGATTTAGAATATAATGTTTATTGATAAAACACCTTTTATTTTTATCCCACATCTATTAACCATTATTATTTTCGATATTTCCGTGCTTATCAATGTACCCGTTGTATGGGGCAAATTGATACAAATCCATTTTTAGGAAAAAAAGTGTAATAAATATTTTATTATTTCATTTATGACCAAAACTCGACTGAAATCCTATATTAGATTAACACACGCATAAATATAGGTAAAAAAGCCGCGTGTTTACCAAAAAAAGTGTATCAATGTCCCCGTGTTCCCCTTATGTATGTTCGTTTTTGTTGTTGTTGTTGTTTTTTGTGTACACCCAGACCATTTGACCTACCGGCACCAAATCTGGCACGGTGATGGATTCGCACAAAAGGGAGCTAACGCCTTACAATTTTTTTTAAATTTCGAATTCGAATTTTATTTATTTAATTTTAAGTGGCAAATTCGGACGGGGTTTGTTTTGCATATTTTCACGAATTTTCTTTTTTCTACATAATTATTTACATACGCTTCCGACGCTTTAATTTATTAGTTCTTGCATTTTTTATTTATTTATTTATTTCTCTTTATATATTATTCTTTTTGAGCCGTATTATTATGAAAGTTGGTTCTTGCATTTTTCCCCAATTTTATTTCATTTTTCATTTATTTCTCTTCATTTATTATCCTTTTTTGGGCCGTGTTAAAGATAGTTGGCTTGAATATAAAGTTTTAATTTTTCTTTTGGAAACGAATTTCTGCTCTCGAGACAAAATATTATGCTTCCTATTTTAATTTAGGTAGCATCGGGGGGGAGATTCACTTTATTGCATTTTTCAGCTATCTCTCTCTCTCTCTTTCTTTTTTTCCTTTTGATGTTTTATTTTGAAACGTATATTTTTATTAAGATTTTACTTTTCTATAGTTTTTTAAGGTTATATTCTTAATCAGCAACACTGTGTAAATTCTGTATAGTTTAATTGTTCATTTTAAAGTTGTATTAGTTATTACACAGTATATTGTTTAGAATAAATTTTCTTTTTCCAAACTTTATGCGGTAATTACAGGACACTCTGTGCAGTTTCAGAAGCATATTACAAAAGAAATTATCATGTCTGCTAGGAGTTAGAAAACATTAGAATGATTAAAGGAGGGAGAGAACAGTTAGTTTTAGATTAAGAGTGACCGCACCAATCGATGCTCTCTTAATCGGTGATTTCTTATTTTTGCGATCAGATTTTTAAACACGTTTTGTTAAAACCCACTCGTTCTCATGTTCGCTGTCTAAGTGCTAATTTCACATGAGTTTATTTTTTTCATTCTAGTTTTGATCACCTTAGCGAGCGGACACCTCTTGATCGGGAGAAATCCCACATAAGAATGACAGTCATTTCATAAATTAAAATTTTCAATACTTAAATTTTGCCTTTATCGTATGTTTCTGTTGCTAATAAAAGTTATTTAAGCCATCGGAAGTGGTCTCCCCATGACTCTCTTGTATACTCCCTAACAGAGGTGTCATTCCCTCTAGGGATGGGAGAAACCTGGTGTTGTGACACTTGCGTACAGTGGCATTTGCGTACAAGGCATTAACGCCAATCAATCATCTGTTAGTCATCGACAAGAGGTGTTTAGCCAGTAATTCGTGTAGACTTGCTAGAATTTATAGCTATTGGCAAGAATATTTGGCAAAGCGGACCGAAACATCGAAAATTTGTTTATCTAGAAATTAAAGTTATTGGTATTTTAGAGTTTCTTGAACGAGTTAACATACCAATGAAATCTACTTGCATTGTTGTTTAGTTCAAATCCTTGATTAGTATTTTTTCTGTCAACAGTAGATTTCATTTACACTTTAATGATGCATCTAGAAGACGGACTTAATGCATCTAGAAGACTTATTCTTCTCAGTCACACAACCGACTGTCGCAGCTCATTGATTGATAGTCAATGACATGTACGCATCTGCCACTGTACGCAAGTGTCACACAATCGGAGAAACCTACCGGTTTAAACCGAAGACCGGGGAGGGGAGGGGGTAGTTTCGGTTAACCTGCTTTTTTGTCATTTTTTTGCCCCGGACTAAACCGGTTATTTTTTTTAATCCAAAAACCAGGGGGAGGAAACCGGGTCGGAAGATTGGCTCGATTTTAGGTTCGACCAGACTAAAACTTACCAAGTTATAAAGCTTTGAATTTCATCATCTTAGGCCAATCACCGACAACCGCTTCCTCGAGGCGTCTGTTGGTTGGCGGATTACTGAAAGATTCTTTATGAACAGATAAATATTGGCCAATGGATTGATTTCCTGCAAAAACAATACTAATAAAAAAATTTGTCTGCAAACGGCATCTGTTTATTGTAGCCAAAAAATATTTATCTTTAGTCGGAAGTTCTGTGGCGTCCGAAAGATTAGTATCTATGGTGAATGATGTTGTTTCCGATGAGAGATGTCGACTCGCGGATCAATACATTGCTTAAAGAGTCTGAGCAAATTAGATGATAAATATTGGGCAATGAATTAATTTCTTGTGAAAACAATGTTGATAAAAAATTTTGTCTATAATACTTGCTCATTGCAATAATTACTCATTTATTATAATTAGATATGGTATTAATTACTGATATACAATCATTACTTATTACATCAATTAATTATTGTATTAATATTTATTGCATATTATTATTAATAAAAATTCTGTCCACAAACGTTGCTTTAAAAAAAAACAGGAAACCGTTTTTTTCAAAAACCGGTTATTATTTTGGCGGTTTTAACCGCCAGGTTAAATCAGAGGTGATAAAACCGCTTTAACCGGAAACGGTCTTTTTGCAATGACCGCCATCCATAATTCTCTCCCCATATACATTGCGGACTCACCACCACCACCTCTTTCGATTGTGACAATTATAGCACATTTTCTGCTTCGTAGTATGATGAAGAAAACCGAATATGCATTTGGAAGCCCTTTTTTTCGACCGATTGAAGCCAATATTCGATGCAGATCTACAATTATAGCTAGAAGTTCACATACCAAAACTCCATTCCTCTAAGTCATTGCGTTTTTGAGTTATCGCGTTCGAATGCATGCGGATATACAGACCGACAGACGGCCAAAACTTAGATGGATTTGGTCCAAAATTTTCGACAATTTTGTCTGTTTTGAAATCTACAATTTTGATGATAAAACTGTGCACTAAATTTTATCCATTTAGCTATTTAAATTTTTTAGTTATCGTGTTCTCATTCACAAAGACAGACAGACAGACTTTCCTTGCACGGATTTCGTCCAAAATTTCACAGAAAGCTACAAATTTGTTGTAAAGACCACATACTAACTTTCATTTGTCTAGCTTAATCCGTTTTTGAGTTATCGTGTTCACAGACAGAGCGACAGATAGTCAGACATAATTCCAAAAAATGTGTTTTTCCGACTCAAGAAGGTCTAAAAAGTGGAAATTCATCAATATATAGAAGTGGAATTGTTAGACGATTACAATAGTCTCTTTGTATACTTCGTTTACCAGAATGTATAAACAGTAGATTTCTTATTATGTATCCACTGAACTATTCTCCACTTCATAAATTTGCCACAGATCTTAATTACACATTCAAAAGTTTCACATTCGCCTCCTTCCAGAAAACTGAATTGACTTGACTCATGTAACTCTTCATTAGTCGCAATCATTTTCATCCTTAAATGGTTACGATGTCTCTCAGGGATATAAAATCTATTCTTTGATATTGTTACACAAATCGTTCAGTGGGTGTACGGTGAAATCAGTTTAACAAGCAGTATAATGAAGAAAGACGCTTTATTCGCGAATATTCTGTAAAACACAAAGAACAGGAAACAAGAGAAACGGCTCTTGTACAAATTACCAGAATAAACAGACAACAAATCACTAATAATAACAACAATAGCACGAACAAAAGCGTTCAGTGTCTAATAGCTGATCAACTCGTGATGCGAACAAGACTGCAAAGAGATTCCAAACACGTTCACAGACGTTCAGCAACTGCGGGTATTTATAGACTTCCCGACAGGGCGTGACGTCACTTGGAATCATCTAGTACATTCTGTATATCTTCGCTCCTAATGGAGATAGCGAGAAAATTCTAGTATTTTTGAAGAGCTTCATTTTATTGCCAAAGTCGACAAATTTGTCGCCAAGATCAGGGGTGTTGGCTTGCCTGTCCCCCGATAGCTAGTAAGAACATCTGTAAATGTCTGTTTCCGACACTAGACTGGGCAGCGGCATTCCATGTTCGTAACAATATGTTCATTCTGTTTTGATAATTTTTCCTTTATAGCTATAATAATTAGTCTTAATGAGAGTGTAAATGAGTGCTCTGTAAAAATAATTCAAATTGTTATGCACCAAAAACAGCTAATAGATGTAAATTGCGTTTGCATCTAATATTAGATACTGCGACTAACCAACAGTAAATATTCCAGACTAAAGCAATAATGATAATGTATCATAATTCTCGTGACGATATCTATCTAATGGTCTTCACTAAAACGCGTCCACATTTTTTTAAATCGATTTCTCAGTTCATAATATCTGTTAACCTTTGATTGTGCAATGCTTCATATTTGCATTCCAAATATATTTATTTTTTTTCTCTCAATCAGTTGTGAATAATTTAAAAAATGATTAATCAAATTATTTACTTCCGATATTTTTGACTTGAAGAAGGGAAGTTTTTGAGTGAAGAAATTTTAATTTAAAAACTTGTGTTCGTAATTAATTAACTTTCATTGCAACATTATTGATGCCGCGGTGGATTGAGGGTAAGATCTCGGTTTGGAATCCGAGAAACATAGTTTAAAGACCAGCTCCTACCAATCATTCATTGTGTTTGTGAGTCTGGTGCACGTTAATTCCGTCTTATGCTAAATCTCCTCTCTACAGAGGTGTAACTATGGTGGGGAAGGTAGGGGACTTGCCCTGGGCGCAATTGTCAGGGGGCGCAAAATTTTGGCAACAGTTGGTTGCATTTAAAAGAAAAGTAGGTTTCTGTCGCTCTTATTCACAAGATTCTTAAAAATTGAAATGGTTTATATAAAGTGTAGGAAAATCTTAAGGATGCCGTCATTTTCATAAGCCGGAAACCTCAAGCTGCGACAAAATAACAAGTAATATTATGCCGATCCAAACCCCCATCAATGAAATTAAATCTCGTTTAGAGCTCCCACCCTACCGAGACACAAATTTTTGTCTCAGTGGGGTGG
Organism: Araneus ventricosus; assembly: GCA_013235015.1. Taxonomy (NCBI): domain Eukaryota; kingdom Metazoa; phylum Arthropoda; class Arachnida; order Araneae; family Araneidae; genus Araneus; species Araneus ventricosus. The sequence continues at coordinate 10,985 of BGPR01000084.1, read as the reverse complement.
GAGGTAAGGGAAGATAGTTAGGAATCGAATATCATTGCAGGATTTCGATGGTTTTTCACGGTATGCCCAATTTATACTCACTGAATATCAGTTTCTTCGGAAGTTGATGATAAATGGTTAGCAAACGTATCATTCCTATTTTCAATCAGCATACAGCAAAGAGTGAAGGACGGAAAATATACCTCCATTTTTTGCGTAGTGTAAGAGCACTCCAGTAACTTTAAAAGACGTAAGTTCTCCATCTTCACATTGTTTTCAATACTGAATATCTGCATAATTTGTATGAGGAAAATGCGATAGTCTTTATTTTAAATTTTATTTCGCAAAACCTAGATGCAGTTGTTTTGCCAAACGCAAACAAACCGACAAAAAAATAAAAATACTTTGAGGGAGAAAGAGAGAGAGAGTAAAGACCGCATAAAGTTTTGCAATTGCTTGTAAAAATTATCAGTCCGTATTGACGTTGAAATCAAGATAAAAGAAAGCGATTTCTTTAATAATTAACAAGAACAAATATGTAAAGAAGAACAATTCAATTCCTGCCGTAATATGAAGTGTTTTCTTTCCTCGCTGAGTTACGCTTATTGTCACCAATTAATTTTACTGTGAACAAACACATTAAAATTTCCCTTGATATCAAATCATTAAACTATCAATCAGTGGTGTACCTACATAAAATGGCGCCCAGGGCAAATACCTAAACAGCGCCCCCCCCCTCTCTTTTTTCTTTTGAATTGTGATCCCCACTTTCTTTTCGGAAAGTTTATGCCTGGGAGTGCAAAGATTAAAAGTGCAAATAAACTTTAAAAATAACATATAAAACATTTTTGAGCTGATATTGAGTTGAAAATAACATATAAAACACTTTTGAGAGGACTTCAGCCCCCGATTGTTTCTTCTTTATTGCTGCATATTTTATGAATACAAACGAAGCTAAAATAAGAAAAATCACGCTTTTAACTAGAAGATTAAAAAAATTTTCATAAATAAAATTATATATTCTTTAATATTTCTCTGACTTATGAAGGTAATCGAAAGAATTACCAGTTTTCTTTTGGACCAAATTAATTTTTTCTTACCACTGAGGCAAATTTTTGCGACATAATGAATATCAAATAATTCATTTCATGCTGAAGTATATTTAAAAGTAGCTAAATATTTCCGTTCAAAAATTAGGTGAAAGTGTGAATTAAAAATACAAAAGATGCCTGCAGCAAAGTTTCTAATAGAATTAAAAAAGTGTAATTTTATAAATTTAGATTCATTCATTTTATGCAGTGTAAAACTGAAGTTAACAAAAACTGCAAAGAGGAATTTCATGTTTTATAATTAAATCATATAAAAAAATTAAAGATGTTTAACTTGGTAATAGTATAATAATTTCAATTTTTTCGGATTTAATGTATTTTGCAAAACAAACGGAGGAGAGAGGGGAATCTGACAGAAAAGTTATGTCTGCTTGCTGTAACACAAATGATGAGATTAAGCTTCTAAATGCCGAAGGTTCATGGTCAAAGACATCATTCCAGATTTTATCGAGACAAAAACTTGAACTAGAGATCTTAATTAAAACTAAAACACTGAAATTGAAGTAATCAGTCTAAAATTTAAATTTAGAATAATTTTCACTGACATAAATGAAAATATATGCATTATCGACATCATATCCAAAAGAACTTCAGGCATGGGCATGACGATTTCATTTCTTAGAATTATTATCATGATAATAATCTTCAAAACTACCTTTTCGCAATATACAAAAGAAAAGTACATGAAAACGGCAATATTACTTTATTTGAAAATCATTTTGTTGGAAAAAAATCTGCTGTAAACCTAGCAGAACATTTGAGATATACTTCATAATTTAATTTTAAATCTTCTTACATGCTTATTTAATTCTTTGGCATTTTAAATGTAAATTATTTTAGAAAATTCTTGTTATTTTAAAGAAACTTAATTTAAAAAATTTTGTTCAATGTCAATTTAATATCTGTTTTCAAGGTCTGCAAAATCTGTTAATTTTTACCAGCGATTGCAAAACTTTATACGGTCTTTTCTCTCTCTCTCTCTCTCTCATTTTTTTTCTTTTTTTTTGCGTTTGGCAGAACATCTGCATCTACGTTCTATAAACACTATCGCATTTTCATCATACAAATTATGCAAATATTCAGTGTTAAAAACAATGTAAATATAGCGAAACTTACGTCTTTTAAAGTTGCTGGAGTGCTCTTACTCTGCGCAAAAAATTTGACGTATATTTCCCGTTCTTCACTCTTTACTGATTGAAAATAGGAATACATACGGTGAGAAACCGTAAGAACCGTCAGGTCAGAAGAAAGCATCAGGAATCCTGTGGAGATAATCATCCCTAACCATCCTCCCTTATCCCACTCAGTAGGGTGGGAGCTCTAAACAAGCTTTTAATTTCGCGATGAGGGTTTTGGTCAGCAAATCTCTGAAATATAATATTACCTGTTTTGCTGAAGCTTGAGGTTTCCGGGTTGTAAAAATGACTGTATCCTTAAGATTTTCCCACACTTTGTTGAAATCATTTCAATTTTTAAGAATCTTAGGGATAAGAGCTTCAAAAAACCCTATTTTTATATTAAATACAACCAATTGATTCTTTAATTTTGCGCCCCCTTGTAATTGCGCCCAGGGCACTAGCTCCACCTGCCCCACCCTTGTTACGCCACTGCTATCAATACTCAACGTAAAATAATTATTTAAATATGTAAATATGGTAGTCATTTTTTTATTTGTAATCCTAACGTTTAGTACAAGTACAAACATTTTAGTATTAAAGTATTGAAATTATTATTACTTTTGCTTCTTTAAAGATAGAAAGGTTGATTTATAACTTTTCGAATACCCTACAGCCTTCAAATTTTTTCAGAAATAATGTATCGTTTTTTTATTCACATAAATAATGTATACTAAAATAATACGGAAGTGGAATTTTTCATGTCACAGACAAATTAATAACGCTATAATTTTAATTCATGTTTAAATCAGCATTTTCCCCCCCTGCAATAGCGTATTTCCTAATTTTATGCAATGAATTTTAACTTTGTCATAAGGTGCTAGATAAAACATTATTAAACTTTATTATTTGTAAATTTTGATTAATATATTTAAAGATATGTATGAAATTGTATGATGAATTATATTATAAATATTATTAAATATATTTGTCACTAAGGTTTTTGTATGATTTTATCTGTGTTAGCAAAAGATTTGCTTCAATGTTTAGAGTTTTTAAATACTGTCTTCGGGCAAAAAAGTAATGCATATAATTTTTTCATTTTTATTCGTATATGCGTGGTTTTTTTTCGATTGATTAAGAGATTTATGCACATTTTATATTGTTTTTCAAATACGAGATAAATGGTATGCATCTTTTATTTATATTTTTCTAATATATCAAAAGTTTCTTACAAAGTATTTAGATTTTCTAATTTCAGTCATATTTAAGGGATTAAAGTTAGAATGTGTCAAATTTTCTGTGAAAATTTAGCAAAATTATGTTTAAAAAATTGCAATGTATAAATCCTATCAACTCAAAAATGTTTTATATGCTAACTTTTGAGTTTATTTGCACTCCCCGGGCACAAAGTTTCCGAAAAGAAAATGAGGATCACATTTCAAAAGAAAAAAGAGGGGGGCGCAGTTTCAGTATTTGCCCTGGGCGCCATTTTATATAGGTACGCCGCTGCCTCTCTCTGGTGTGGTATGGAAATTTGTGGAGAGGAGATTAAGGCTCATGTTTCGACCTCGTCATCTGACTACAGTTCAAAATGAGGGTTTTCAGTTCTAAAATAACCCTCGAGCATCCTCGAAATGGGACGTTTGCTAAAACTAATCTAAACTGCAAATTTGCTGATTTTAAATGCAATAAAAATAATTAATAGCGGTATTCCAGTGGCTGAAATCAAACTTTTCGATTTAAAGCCAAGTCACTATAGGTGAGGTATCTTAAACAAATTTTAAAGCTGACAGTTTTGAATAGCTACCATAATAAAAGCGCACGCCGGGAAACCGCTTCAAAATTCGCCATGGCGAGATTCCGATTCACGCCAACCTTTGTGGCAACCCCACTCGAACGTGGGATAGAGAAGGGGGCATGAAAAGGGGGTGACGACAAGAGCGAAAGCGCGTTGGTTAGGCTTAATGCAATCACGGGCCAGCACACAAGCCTATCGACGGGAATAGGCTCTGCTAATTCGGCACCTGCTGTTGTGTTGAAGGGGGGAGGGCAGGCGGCGGGCACCGGATCGAACCCGCGGCCTTTAAACGTAATGGACGGATCTTTATTAATTCAATTTTGATCAAGCTGCCGAAATTATGTTGCCATTCAAAATAAACAATGGGGTCGCTCCGTTGTTCTCTTCATTTACCGAAGCTCTTCTCTTCTTCGTGTCCCTCTCCCACTTCCTGAACCCCCTTACCCCTAGCTGAGAGTTAAATAAGGGGGTGAGAGGAGAGATCGTCTGTATTTCATTCGATTGTTCGCTCGGCCTGCTGAGTTTAAGGTGCATGGTAAATGTTTTCGACAAGGTTAATCGCTTTTATAGAGGTGGATGTCTATAGGCAACTGATAGTATTTGGATTTTGTTGCGATCGAAACCGTTTGTAGATAGAGAGCGAATTGAATCTTAAAACTGTGCACTGAAAAAATGCAAATTCAAGATTTAAAACTAGTTTGTAACCTTACCGGAATCTTTATGGTGCATTTTTAAAGGAGTGTGATGTTAAAGTAACGAAAAAAATTATCTTCAGATAGTAAAGAAAAGGTTAACCTTATTTAAATTCTCGCCAGCAACTGAAAGATCAAAAAATTGAAAGATTTCACAAACGAAAATCAAATTTAATGTTGTATGCTGGAACCTCGCTTTTATAATTGCGGGTGCTCGGAAAGATAAAAAAGCAATTCAAAACTAAAAACCTTAGCGAAAAATAATTAAATCTTAAATTTTTAAAAATTTCAGTTTGTTTTGATATTCGAAAATTTAAATTAAAAAAATTGAAATAGGCGCTCATTTTGTGGATTGTATAAATATCGAGCTAATAAACAGAGGAGTCTGTTCGATGAGGGAATTCCTTTTTAAAAATGCTGCGTCCCAAATACGAACACCTGGGCTGAATTATGTTACATCCATGGGAAATGATTTAAAATTAATTTACAGTGAAAAGAACGAACTTAGTATCATACACAGAAATTCTCCTATTCACATAAATACTGTACTGTTCTGACAGTGATTCATTTAGTGAGTAACAGCAGTCAGTGGTATTTATTGTAATACGCATTTGCACTGATTTATTTCCCCCGATACAAATATAAGTAATAATTTTGTTCTAAAATACTTTTTTTATGAATGACTTCATATTCTGCTTTGGTTTAATCATATTTCCCAACCACTTATATACAAAGAAAGCTAAGTCAATAAATTTACTCTTTAGTTTAGTATTCGATTATTTAGGCAAATCCACTTCTTCAGCTCCTCTCCACGCAAATGGCGTGATGGCGCTCCACGCCATTCCATTTTTCAGCCCATCCATTTAAGCAGGCCATTCATGACAACTCCAAGCAATGCACATCCATCCATTCACTCCGAACCGAGACCTCCACCTTCTCCTCTTTGATTGATTGATTTATGACTCGGCAGTCCAAATGGAGCAGTGGATATCCAGACCGGTTGGATATCCAACAGTCCGATCGACCACGCTCCAATTCTCATCAATTGTTGGCAGTGATGACGAATATGGCGCGAAACGGTAGAATTTTTGCTGAGTGGAGTGATCGTGAATGGTTATCCTAAAAGCCTAACCCTAAACAGGCCCATACTGTCCAGTTAGACCACTGAACCACCCAGTGGCGGATTTTGACAATATGAGGCCCCAGACGCTAAATTGTTTTGAGGCCCTTAGTGAACCAATGTCGTAAATTCGCAGTCAGCTTAACAGTGTGATGTATGTCGAATAGATTTTGAGGCCCCCTCAGAGTCTCTAGGCATTAGGAGAGCACCTCTAGCGCCTGTGCGAAAAACCGCCACTGGAACCAACATGTCAATATTAATAACAATAAATGCAAGAATGTTTCTGCATGTGTTTGTTACAATCTTTCACGAAATATTTCGGAAAACAATTATTAAACAGTAAGTACCTTTTGACTGATGAAAACTATTTCGAGACTGATAGAAAGAGTTTCTTTCAGCAAAGTTATTCCCAATGATGCTATAGTATTTTGAATTTTCCCAGTACATCTTCATTGCAAGAGTACAATTTCTGAAGGGAAACAAATTTTACAGATTTGTGTACTTAAAGAGGCTGGAACAATTGAATCAATCGTGTTTTCTTACCCTTCCGTCGAGCGCATCTAATCTGTGAGATTAAGCACCCATATTTTTTTTAGCCTAAATGCAGGTTTTACCAAGAAAGGTGTGGGACATCTTGTAGATTCCTGGCTCCCCACCACACAAAACAGGGTGTCGTGGTTTTTTCTCTAGTGCTCCTTTGATGTACGTGAGGGGCACGTTAATCTGGTAGATCAGTTGCGCCCGGCTACGTTTGCAATTTTGATTTCCCAAATTTTTCTCGATATTTCTTTTTATATACTTGCAAAAGTTCGTATACCTGTGCCCCAGCCCCTAATTCAATGATACAGATCGTTATATCCAATATATTTCAAAAAATGCCGAATTATTTCATACTCTTACCAACAACAGTGGTGATTGCTAAGGGACCTTACGGGGAAACAAAAATCAAATCCCTCCTGAATTCCTGAGCATTTTGGTAGTTGAAATTGCAAGGAAACGCCTAAAACGTACTCAAAAACGCAAATATAGCGAATAGTTCAGTTTGATAAGCTTTTCCTTAAGCCTAAGCAAAAATTTAATTTTTAATCTCACAGGCGAGTTGCGCCGCGCCCGACCGAAGGTTAAATGTAGAAAGTATTACTTCGAAGTACCTATTCGGAAAATTTGCCACAAACCATGTAATTGATATTTTTAACATATCTCTCACTTTTCAGCGATAAGAACATTAAATCTAAATTTTGCAGCTAGGTTGCGCTGTTTGTTGTCTCGTCACGTAGCTTACAGCCTAGAAATTATTAGAAATTTTAGTTTTTTTATATTTATTCATAGAAACCACTTTTATGATCATAGGTGTCGCCGTTCTGAAGCTGGAGGCGGGGGGGGCGGGGGGCTTACTCAACTGTTTAGTAAGTTCTCTGCAAAAGAGGCATGCTTCTTTCTGTCGAGCTCAGAGTTGAAATTCAGTTCATTCAGTAAACACACATCATTTAAAATACACTCCTGCCAAAATTTAGGCAATTTAATTTTTATCGAAACTTCTGTTACGATAACTGAGACTCAAATTTATTCGTTGATTGCCATGAGATCGATACGCCTGTTTTAGACGGTATCGGAGAGATAAATTGCATACAAGATCTCTGTCTGCATAACAAGTTTTAGAAGGTAATCGCCTTATACTTAAAATTTTATTACAATGCAGCTCTGATTCTAAAAATTCGTAGATTTTGTTTTTATTTAATAACCTTTAGAACTGCGAATTTATTCGGACAGTCGTCAATGATATCTGTTTCATCCTTAAAGCACCAGCCAGCCTTTTATTGGATTTAGTCAAACATACTTTTACTGGTTGGTGGCTTCTAAATCTGGCTCCATCAAATGTTTTATTCTATATGAAGAAACTGTACTGAATATTACAAAAAGGACGATAAAGAAAATACCCAATCGTTGTTTTAATTTTCCCTGGTTGACTTCTATACTCGCTGATTAACTGTATCCATGAATTTTTCCTCAACTAGAGTCTTACAAAGTCTATGTTTGGAAAACAGGCTCTTGCTTTGTTCTCTATAAAAACCTGGGAAATTCTGCTAAAGAGTAATTTAGGTTTGGCTACAGAAGCCGCTTAGAAATAGATTTAGAAATGAGTTTTAAAAGAGTTTGAGTAAGTTTGAGATAATAATAAACGACTTCAAACAACAAATTTCAACTAAGGCTTGTCATGTTGTGTCTTCATATTGAGACAACTGTAGTTAGGGTTCTTTGATCACACATAGGATTACGTCATTGGGGATTGACTTATTTATTATGAGGACTTCATTACGAGAGATGTTTACAGCTTCAGGCTACATGACTGAATCCGCATGCCTACAGTTACAGATATAATACAGTTAGCTACAGTTATTAAACCAGTTATTATTACAGTTAATAAACCTACTATGCTACACACACCCTTTTTAAACAAATTGAAATTATGCAATGGATTTCAATGAAAAATATACAATCGCCATTTGCTATAAAATTCAAAACAGCACATTGCATTATTAATTATTAAATCACTTTAAGTTTTAAGAATTTCTAAACATTTCAAAATGTAGCAAATAAAAATTAAAATTTCCTGAAATAAAAAGAAAAGAATTAAACACTACTAAAGTATTTTAAAAGCCACTTAGTGTTTAAGACAATTAAAATTGTTTAAAGTTTATGAATGTTCATAAAGTTCACACATAGTCCTGAAACCTTGCAGGTTTTCTTATGATGCGTTTTTCACGATCATTTCGGTTAGGAGTTGAGACACCATTTGATAAAGTTTCGGGCACAGTTAGTTTCGCGGCTGACTCACTTTGCTATTGTTGTGTACACTCCATCTTTCCTTCTTCAATTTTATTCGTCATCTGGGCGCTCAGCTGTCATTTGTTTACGGAAAATCTCTGGAACATTATTTGGATTCTGGTCTTATCTTAAATGAATCCTATTTCTTCTCAGTTCACTTCCAGAAGATGTTTTAACGAAATACGAACGTGGTATATCTAGTATTTTAAGGACTCTTCCAGGTGTCCAATCGTGACCCGTCTGGGTATAATCCGGAAGCTTTGGCTTTAAGGTTGACAATTTTACTGTTGTCCTGTCATAATACGCATTCTGCTTGTTATCTTTTAATTTTTTTTACTGTTACCTCTGTGGGGAATTTTGGTTTTAGCAGACATGATTTTGTCGGTAGTATTGTTCTTAATACTCTTCCTAAGAGCATTTCAGCAGGTGAAAGCAGGTTGAATTTTGGAGTAGTATTGTACTCCAATACAGCAAGATTAGGATATCCAACCTCTTAAATTACTTTATGTAAAATTGCTTGCATTGTTTCTATGGCTCTTTCGACCATTCCATTTCACTTTGGATACTTGGGTGTGGAGGTTACATGTTCAATATCATATGTTTTAGTAAAATGGACAAATTGTTTACTGTCAAACGGCGGACCATTATCTGAATGTAATCTGCGTGGAATACCATGTGTTCGAAGTATTTGCTTCAGTGCACTTATCACTGCCTCAACTTCTTAATTTCTATGTATTTCGAATGGTAATCCGTACATAGTAGATAGTCTGCTTTCTGCAGATACATAAAATCAATGGAAACTTCTTCCCATGGAAGTGAAGGTACTTTATAGGGAATAAGGGTTTCCTTCACATTGGCTCGCTGGTGTTAGTGACAGATTAAATAAGAATTAACGAACTTCTTTATATTCTCACAAAAGTTGGGCCAATATACATTTCTAGATGCTTTATTAATACAGGATGTTATCCCTTGATGCGCTGAATGTAGATTCTGCAAAATCTCTTCTTTTATTTGGGTTGGGACTACTAATCTGTTTCCCAGAAAAATCAATTCGTTGTAGCAATTGTTCTTTTTTTCAAAAAGATTTAGCTTTCTCTTGAACTTCTTTAAAATTTTCCAACCAACCTTCTTCTATATATTTTCTAATTAGAATCAGCACAGGATCATCTTTAGTGGCTTTCTTCAAAATGTCTGTCTTCTCATCAGAAGCTATCAAGAATCTGTGGACGACTGCTGCTCCTGCCTCCCAAAAGCTTGAATCTTCATGGCACTTTAAGGGATTTCTGGATAGAGCGTCTGCAACGTATGTATTTTTACCTGGAACATGTGTTAACTGGAAATTGTATTTGAATAATTCTAAGACCATACGCTGCAGCCTTGTTGATAACCTATCCATTGGTTTTTTGCAGTATACCCATCAAAATTTTGTGATCAGTTTCGATCATAAATTTTGTTCCATACGTAGTATACATAATTTTGTATACATAGTAGTGAAATTTTTTACAACCTATGACAATGGCTAAAAGTTCTTTTTCTATTTGACTATACCTTTTTGTGTTTCCGTTAATGAGGAAGATGCATATGTAATAGGATGTTTCTCTTGTAACAAAACTGCTCCTAGACTTCATTACGAGAGATGTTTACAGCTTCAGGCTACAAGACTGAATCCGCGTGCATACAGCTACAGATACAAAATAGTTAGCTACAGTTATTAAACCAGTTATTATTAGAGTTAATAAACCTACCATGTTACAAGACTGACTCTTGTTGAAATGGATCGAGGGGGTAGAGCTATTTTGTAGTCGTATAGGGGTACACATAAAATTCCTTTTATTGTGGGGCAGCGATTCTCAACCTGTAGGGCCCGTCCCCTAGGGGGGACACGATAACACTAAATGGGTCGCGAGCATATCGAAAAGAAAATATTATTAAAAAAATTGATTAATTTACTGAAAGGAAAGTAAAACAAAATACATTCTGACATAGCAAAAAATTAATACAAATTTACGCTGATATCCCTGATAGCACGTACGTTTGCAGCAAGTTTGATTTTTACTTGATATTATCTTGTCATGGCAAATTTGACGCGTCGATGTTGTAGTGAAACTGCTGCAAATTAACCAGGAAGAATCGCCACCCTCGCTTGCAAAACGAGTTTGCCACGGCGAAAATAGACAACTAGCGCCACCCCTCCTTGCAATGCAAGGTTGCTGTGAAGATGTCATGACAAGTTCACAGCACGATTGCAAAACAAGTTTGCTGCAAAGATGATAGCACACTAAGAGACACTAAAACTGAGAAAGATCTTTCTCTGTTTTAAAAAAACATCCGATTTTTAATAGC
>BGPR01000083.1:1741283-1762000 GCA_013235015.1 Araneus ventricosus | reverse complement strand
GAATCTAGATTATACAGAGGATGCATACACCGTCGGATCATTTCGTCTGCAGGAAACTCGCAAGAAATCTTCTGAACGCAGTGGAGCAGTGCTGGACCCTTCAAGAAACCCTGGTCAATACAGGAAAATCCATTACCCTAAAGGAATAGGGCCGTCTTGTGAATTTTGTTCCCGCAAAGGACACGATGCATCTAAATGTTATAAGAAGCGGAATAAAGAGAAGAAACAAGCTTTCGTATCGGAAACTTCGTTCTGTGGGACTAATCAAGCCTTTGGAGTATCGACGGACTGCAATCATTTCCTGATAGACATCGCAGCGACATCCCATTTTTGTTATGAACGTGATTGGTTTAAAAACTTTAAGGAACTTAAAACGACAAAAGCCCTCCTGGCCGATAAGAAGTCAACCTGTGAAGTTGAAGGAATTGGTAATATTGACTTCATCGTTCAAGACATTAAAGGTAATGTTAAAATTACTTTAAAAGATGTATTTTACACTCCAAACATGAGGAGGAATTTAATTAGTGGAGCCAGAATGGATATAGCAGGACTTAAAATAATTTGGTCAAACAATGTAATGCGTATATGTCATTCTAATAATGAATATTTCTTTTCAGCTTTTCGGCGAGATATGTTTTATATAGTATCTGGTTATCCTTTATTAGATAGTGTAATGTATACTAGTGTAGATTTAAATTTAATCCATAAGAGATTATGCCATGTCAATATTCCTCTTATTAAGGATATGTGTAAAAATAAATCGGTTAAAGGATTGGAGAAAGTAAATATTAAAATTGATAATGAATCTTGTATAGCTTGTAATGTAGGTAAAGCAACAAGAACGTCTCTGAAAAAGAATTATGTGTACAAACGAGTAACAAAGTCTGTTTTGGACAAAGTCCACATGGATTTATGGGGACCTGCACCTGTTAATTCTTTGGGAGGAAGTAAATATTTCTTGTCCATAATTGATGATTTTTCTAGAAAAATAGATGTATTTACTCTTAAAAGTAAAAGTGAAGTATTTTCAATTTTTAAAGAGTACTTATCTCGAGTACAACGTGAATTAGGAAGGAAACTTAAAAGTGTCAGGACGGACAACGGATTGGAGTTTTGTCACAAAGATTTTGAGACATTTTTAAGAGATTTGGGTATTAAAATTGAGAGAACATCTTTCTATACACCAGAATTAAATGGTATAGCTGAAAGATTCAATAGGTCAAGTATGGAAGCAGTCAGAACTATGCTGCAAGATAGTGGCTTACAACCAAGGTTTTCGGCGGAAGCACTTCATGCCTATGTTCATACTAAAAATCGGTGTAGTCATAAATTAACAGAGGGAAAAACACCGATGGAAATTTGGTCGGGACATAAACCCTCCATTAGACATTGTCGTACATTTGGTTCACTAGCATATGTGCATGTACCAACAGTTAATAGAAATAAATTACAACCCAAAGCTAAAATTGGAATATTGGTAGGTTACGCTGTGAATAGAAGAGGATACAGGGTATGGTTACCTAAAGAAAGGAAAGTCGTAGAAAGTATTCACGTTAAAACTGATGAAACTAAGAATGGCGTGAAAACTTTGTTTGGTAAAGTTAAACATTATGATTATGCTATATATCAATTGGATCAAAATTTAAATAACGATAGTGATTACAGGGCACAGGATGAAAAATTTAGTTCACCGGAAAAACCCTCATCGTTAGATATTTCAACTTGGATAAGATTAGAAAAACCTAGGAAAAAAAGTAAAAGGATAGATGTTTATTATTATCCTCCTAGTAAAGAACGACTTAGATCCATAAATGATGTTAAAATGTATTGTGAGAAAAACAAATTAGAATTTGACCCTAATCAGTTTAACTTTAAACCAACAAAAACAAATACGCGTTTTGAAGAAAAATCGGAATGTCATAATGAAACTAGTTCAGATTCCGTAGATGAAGCAAGCTTTGTAAATGATATTTTTCAAAACGAGATATACATGACTGAAATCCCCAAAACATTTAAAGAAACTCAAATTTCTCCAGATAAAGAGAAATGGAACGAAGCTATGTCTGAAGAGATTAAATTAATGCAGAATAGAAAGGTTTGGGATCTTGTTGAACCAAAATCGAATATGAAAGTTTTAGGTTGTAGATGGGTATACAATATTAAACATGATGAGAAAAATAATGTAAAGAAATATAAATCGAGATTGGTAGCACAAGGGTTTAAGCAAAGACCGGGTGTTGATTTTACTGATGTATTTGCACCACTTGTGAATTTTGATATAATTAAATTTCTATTTGTTTTGTTAGTATGTATTTTAGGATGGAATCATTGTCAAATAGATGTAAAAGGAGCATATTTGTATGGGAACCTGGATATTCCCATTTACATGCAGCAACCTGAAGGATTTGTTCTAAAAGGATGCGAACATTATGTTTGCAGGTTGCAGAAAAGCATCTATGGTCTTCATCAAAGTGGTAGACAATGGAACCTCGAATTGAGTGAAATTTTATTTGGACTTGGATTTCATCAAAATGACTTGTGTAATGGTCTGTATACTAAAAGTAATTGTATTTTATTGGTATATGTAGATGACATTGTCGTTTTCAGCAAATCGCAAAGTAATCTTGAAAATTCAATTCTTAATATAAAAATTAAATTGGAAATAACAGAGTTGGGACCAGTTAGATACCTACTTGGTGTAAATTTTGAGCGAATCGGGGATTCTGTGTATTTGCATCAGAATACATATATAAATAAACTTAAGACTAGATTCAAAAATTTACCAAGAAGGCGAATTACGTTACCGTTGAAAGTAGGTTGTATTCTACCTGATAGAGTAAAAGAAAATGAGATAATAGAAACGGAACTTATGAGACAGATTCCGTATAAAACGCTAATTGGATGCTTATCGTTTATTGCGAATAGGTCCAGGCCAGATATTGCATTTGCTGTAAACACAATGTCAGAATTTTGTAATGGATATACGTATCATCACTGGACTATTGTTGTTGATATATTAAATTATGTGTTTAATACAATGTATTATAAAATAAATCTTTCCGATACTCATAATACTAGGTTAACTATGTATTCAGATTCTAGCTGGGGATGTAAGCTAAATAATAGACATTCTACCAGTGGATATATTATGTTATTTGGAAATGTACCAATAACTTGGAAGTCTCAGAAGCAAAAATGTATTGCTTTAAGCTCAATGGAAGCTGAATTTATAGCACTAACAGAAAGTGTAAAATGTATTATTTGGTATTCTAAAATTTTAAAAGAACTTAACTTAATTGATTTCAGAGTGCCAGAATTGTACTGTGACAGCCAATCAGCTATTCATTTTTCGAAAAATAATATTGAGAATAGTAAAACTAAACATATAGACATAAAATATAAATTTGTTCGAAAATTATTATATGATAAAGAATTTGAACTAAATTATATAAATTCTAAGGAAAATTTGGCCGATTTCTTAACAAAACCTCTTGTAAAAGAAAAATTTCTTTCTGTAATAAAGGTTATATTTCAAAAGTATTCAGTGACTGATGGGGCCGAATGTTGGAATTCAAATGAACTGGTTCAGTCACTGAATGAAAGCATCTCATTGGTTAATTTTCATGACGTAGCCGAAGTTACGGCACTAGTCTAAGTTGATTGGTTGTTACAATCTATATATATTGTTCATTTGTGTTTTTAATGAATCGTTCAGTCAGTCCGTGAGTAGACGTAGCTGTAGTCAGCTGAATGGATGGCTGTCATTGAGTGTATGGGCTGCAAGACAGCAGCATGTCTTTATTTTTTACAGTAAACTGGATTAAAGCTCTTTTGTATTTTAAAACTGCCTGGTATCTGCGTTACTCTGCAAATTACACTCACGACATGCCAACAACAATACTTTTGAGTTTCTTTAAATAAATTGTATGAAATAGCCTCTGTCTCGTTATTTATTGACTGTACATAGTATATGCACCAGTTTATTTGATAGTGATTTGCCATTTTTTGGGCAGTTTCATTATCCCACTCTCTTAAAACATTTCTGGCTTCCCAGATAGCATGCACATTTGCAGCAAATTTGATTTTTCTTGATATCAACTTGTCATGACAAACTTGATGTGGCAACTTTGCAGCGAACTTCCTGCAAAGTAACAAAGCATAATCGACCAACCCACTTGCAGAACAAGTTTGCTGTGAAGATGATAGCACACTTAGACATAATCTTTGTCTCTGCTTTAAAAAACATCCGATTTTTAATAGCATCTCCTAGACCGTCCTTCTTTTTATTAGTTCAATAAATCAATGATAATTTGTGAAAAAACTAACTTTTTTATAAAAAAAATTTTTAAACATTTTCCGTCTTTTTACTAAGTATAGAACTCGCAACTATATCGCCTTTTTCTTAATGTTGAAATTTTAACGTTTATAAACAGAATTAAACCTAAAAAACAGTCAATGTTTGTTGAAAAATAATAACTTACTTTTTGTCCCATTTAACAGTAATCACTTTTGATTCCTACCCAGATAGCACGTAAGTTTGCAGCAAGTTTGATTTTGACTTGTCATGGCAAAATTTGACGCGTCAAACTTGAAACGAACTTGTAGCAAGTTCGCTGTGACAACTAGCGCCACCCTCGCTTGCAACGCATTTGCTGCAAGTTCGATGTGACAAAATAGCGCCACCTCCCTTGCAAATCAAACTTGCAGCAAGTTTTCAAAACAAGCTTCTTGTAAAGACAGCACAAAGAGATAATTATCTTTGTCTCTGTTTTAAAAAGAACATCCGATTTTTAATAGCATCTCCTAGACCGTCCTTCTTTTTATTAGTTCAATAAATCAATGATAATTTGTAAAAAAAAAAAACTTTTTTATAAAAAAATTTTTGAAACATTTTCCATCTTTTTACTAAATATATCACTCGCACTTTAAAGAAAACTATATCGCCTTTTTCTTAACGTTGAAATTTTAGCGTTTATAAACAAAATTAAACCAAAAAACAGTCAATGTTTGTTGAAAAATAAACTTATACATTTTGTCCCATTTTAACGTAATTACTTTTGAACTCTAATTTCATAATTTATTCTACTAGCAAAACGTAGTTATTAGCGAAAATCGCTCTCTCTCTTTGACTTCAAATCATATTCTCAACTCAAAAAATTAATGAAATCAAGAAAAAAGTTTAAAATAAATCGTATACGAATCGAAGCGAACGATGTATTAGCGAAATCTATCTTCTCCTGTCGTAGCCGAACTGGTCGAGTGGTATCGACGTCTATCTACTAATCGGTAGGTCGCGAGTTCTATCCCGGGTTGTGTTCGTACTCTGTTTCGGATCGAATCCGAGGTTATCTTCGTACTCTATATTTGCTATAGTTTGCAATGAGTTTGACGCAACAAGTTTGCGGCAAGTTCGACATGTGTTGACTAACTCGTTTGCAATAACTTGTTTCAAGTTTGCACGCTTGTCGAGTCAAATTTGTTGCAAGCTTGCAGAGCAAGATTCTTGCAACTTTGCTGCAAATTAAAATTGTTATATGGGTTATTATTAAAAACCTCTTCAAGGTGCTATTTGCAGTCCTCCAGAGAATTTAATTTTTTATTTTAGCGAATTTTGCAAAAAGTGAATCTGATGGTAGTCAGAAGGTGCAAAGTCAGAACTATATGGAGGATGAGGTAAGATATCCCAGCTGAATTCCAACAACTACTGCTGAGTAGCGAAAGGCACATCTGGTCTATCATTATCCTAGTGAA
The DNA here is from genome assembly GCA_013235015.1 of Araneus ventricosus. Classification (NCBI taxonomy): domain Eukaryota; kingdom Metazoa; phylum Arthropoda; class Arachnida; order Araneae; family Araneidae; genus Araneus; species Araneus ventricosus. The sequence continues at coordinate 1,756,249 of BGPR01000083.1, read as the reverse complement.
ATACCATCCCTTTACAACTGACCAATTCTGCCCTCTTCTGGTCAATGGCTTTTTCAGATTTCCAGCTGGCTGCTATATTTAATTGAATTAATTGTTTGTTTAGGAGGCAGAAACTCTTATGTAGAATGTCCCATTCCCAAACCCTTCCATTCCCACCAGCATCAGACCATAATTTTATGGGAATGGATATTAGCCCCTGGGGTGATTGATAGCGGCTCACACGGATGACTTTCTGATTGGTTTTGGCCAACCTCTTTTCCGATCTATTTTTCATTGTCCATTATCATCTGTTTCAAAAATAGTTTACATTGCGTTTCAGCAATAAATCACAGATCAAAATACAACCCGTTTATAGTTTTGGCTTACTCTGTGGGCTCCCCGAACATTAAGGCAGCTATTGAAGCCAAGTCGCATCAAATGCTCATAAGTGGCGAAATTCTATGCTTTCAATCTTTCTGCTATTTCATGAGCGGCAATATATTGATTATTTGTGACAAGCACCTTGATTTGGTCATCATCAATTGCAAATGACCTAATGGAGCATTGCCAATCTTAAATGTGAAATTTGCCCCATCTGACTTCTTAAACCAATTGCACACTGTTTCTTCACTTACAGCATTGTCTTCATTAACAGCACATATTTTTTGTGACTTGGAAAGCATTCTTGACTTTGTGATGGTAAAAAAGCATTAAATGCCCTTTTTCATTCTCCATGTTTAAACTTACATCAATTAAAAGAATGTTGTTGGTGAACAGACACAAATGGTTGCAGAAGCTCCAACTTCAGAAAATATATAATTTCCAGAGTTGATAACAGTGATTCAATGTCTCTGCACTGATCAGCGGAACCAGTCAAAACTCTCTGAACAACCTAATATGTTAAGGATCTACCACTTCAATAATAAGACTGAAAATAATGTCAATCTAAACTAGAATTTATAAATATTTAAAGAGAAATAATAAAGACTAATTTTAAAGTAACGCAAACAAATAAAAAAATTATTTTGCATTATACAATCTCTTCTCTAATTCAAAATTCTTTTTGAGAAAATCTCTTACGACCAGTTTGCTAAAGAAGTGGAGGTTTTGGGGTTTGACAACCGATTCCACTAAAGATCTGTCATGTAGGGAGCTTGGTACATGTGAAATCTGTTGTGGGGCAAACGTCCTTCCATTTCGGTGGAAATTATGAGAGGGAGATGCTAGTTCAGTTGTCATCCTTTTCATTTGACCATTGTTCAGGATTGAGGTCCATACCAAATATCCTTCTGTGGCCTTAAAACAGCATGTTAATCTAAATTAATTTTCGAAAATAAGGTATAGTATTTTGCTTAAAGTTGTGAACCTGCTGACAATGATATATGTTACTGTACTCTAGGAAAAAGTAATAAATTGGTCAGTGAATACGTAAATGAGTCGCTCAGAAGCCAATGCCTTTAAGTCCATTTTTTGGATATTTTCTGATTTTTGTAAATTTTAATGGAATTAATAATATTCTTTTTATTTATTAAAATATTTACTTGGTACTTCATTAGAAGACATGATATAATTTTGCTGATCAAATGAATAAGTTAAAAATTTAAAAAACTAATGTATTAAAAACATTAATTTTCTCGATTTTTTTTCTGGACTTAACTGCATTGGCTTCTGAACAACTCCTTTGTTGATGTGGTTCTGAGCACATTCCAAGACAGCAGTTCTCAAAATTTTAGTATCTGGGATCTAATCCTTCAGATCAGTATTTACTTGTATGCTTTTTCTAATAAATTTGGGGAAAATAGGTTTTGAAAGTTGGCCATGCATCTTTTAGCATATAAAGTGCAGTTGCCACATTTTCTAATTGAAAAAGACAAATTGATATGTCATATTTTATTTTCTTGTTTCTCAAACAAGTTTTTTACAGGTACAAAACATTTTTGAATGATACTTGGGTAAACATTGAAAAATATAGGAAGAAATGAAGTAATGAAAACTAATAGAAATAATAATTACTATTTACCCAATTTGATAAAATACAGTTTAGAAGCTTGCTTCAGCAATATTTCAAGATTTAGTCTTGGTTTCAAAGACACGAAACACTATCGAGTATATTTAGTTATTAGGCTAAATGTGCAACATATGATCAATGAATTTAGTTTTATATGTCTCAAAATTAATACTCGACTCTTCGATTTAAAAAAAAAGTCGTTCTAATTTTGGGCATGGAATACGGCAAATCAGACAACTTTAGTTGGATTGAAGGAGTATTAATATACTTTTCATACTACTAACGTACATTTTTTAAATTTTAATTTCAATGGTAGATTTATTTAAAATGCATATGTTTTGTTCTGTCATTAATAAGTGTTAATAATATTTAATTGCTTCAATTTATTTTTAGACCTGTGTTCACTATTTTGAAAGAATGGCTTGAAGTAATGTCAGTCCACCTTGCAGTAAAGAATGTGCTGCCATCTGAACTTGTGAATGCTATTTGTAACTTCAGCAGTCAGTCTGAATCAAATGATGAATCTAGTCCAGAGGTTTTCCTCAGCCCACCTTACCCCTTGTTGAGGACTTATAGTGAGCAAGGAGCATGTCGTCTCTCCATTGATAAATCAGCCAGTATTATTGAGCTGTAGTTGAACAATGTTTATTGTTGTATGTATAAATATGTTTATATCCTGATCTTTGTCCTGACTCACAAAAGTATTATCGTTCATGAACAATTCCAGGCAATTTGGTTGTGATAGTTCATTCAAAATTTACAAGTTAGTTCATTGAGTGGTTTCTTTTCCTTAGAAAAATGGTGTTCATTTCTGGAAAATTTATTTACATCTTTTAAAATGAGATATTTTCTTACTAGAAAAAGAGACATGTTGGTCTGTGATATCCAAAAAAGTAGGAATGAAGGTATGTTGTTGATTCAGGTTGTATTGTAAACTATTTTTTCTACCAAAGAAATATTTGCAGTATTTTTTTACTCAATTGCCTGTTTGCAATTTTTGAAACTCAAATGATATTTCTGATTCCTCGTTGTGTTTCTTTTAGAATTACTTATTTTTCACTAGTTTGTTCTTATTTTAAAGCTATGGGACCAACTTCTAAATATTTCCTATTTTTGTAGATGATGCTTTTAAAAAATATTTTATATATATACTCGTTCTTTTCTGTATTATTTATGTTGGAGATCTTCCCCATTTCTGTCTGCTTTTGAAATCCGCTTACAGAAAGGATCAATTTTTAAGTATGTGCTATGTAAAAATGTGTATTTATTGTGATGTTCTTGAAAATATTTATATTTCAGTGTTCTTTTTAGAATTCTTTTCATATTTGTTACATGCAGACAACTTTTAAAATTGCTTTTTTTTTGCGAAATGGGAAAAATCGAATTTACTTGTGGGAATTCGAAAATCCTGTGTTGTCGCTGATTATCTGTTAGGATTGCTACATTCCTGTAAAGAAAGCTGTATATTTCCTTGTCATCTAATTCTTTTTTATACATAAATTTATTTATTTTACTACAAAAGAGGGCAAACAATCATTCCTGTAGTTCGGCTTGTGATAATTTCCTAATTTTTGTGTGGTTTTGCCAAGAGATCTGATAAAAAGTACAGTAAAGAGAGGAAAATATTTTTTCTGTATAAATAATTTTTTTAAAATGATTTAATTAACTTGGATATTGTTTCTTATATTTTATTCAATCTAAAACATTTCATAATTTGGGCATTTTATAATAATTTGAAGCCTGAATTTTTATGGGCAGATCTTGTTGTTCATACTGTTAATGTTGTCAATTTTTGTTCAATCTATCCTATTAAAATGCGAAGGTAAACAAACGTATGTATGTATGTATGTCCGGCTATCTTCTCACGAACCGCTGAACGGAGAAGCACGCGGAAAGTACCAAAAGATGGGGAATAATCCAAGGAATCCATTTCGGCCATTTAAATTCCGAAATTACAATTAGTTAAAAAGATATTAATTAAAAACGTCAAAATGAATGAATTGATGTGCTGCCATCTATTGGCAGAATGGTGAATTCATTTACGACGGATTCTTTTTTTTTCCCCTATTATTAGTTTTCGCATCCGGTGTTGAATTTTTTTTATTTATTTAACGGACGTTGGTATTTCCTTTTGAGCGATCTTCTGTGTTTGGATTTATTAACAATTGAAAAAAAATCGTTTTCCTACATTTTTCTTTCTTTTTTTGTCGTACGGTGCTTCGCAACATTTACGTTTGTTGGGGGAAAATATTTATTCATTTTTATCCGTTTTTTTCATTATTATTCGTTTTATTTTTCCTTTTGCAAAACAAATATCATGCTAATCTGTTTTAATTTATAAGCATAAGAATTCGCGCGTTTTCATTCAAACCAAACTGCTTTAAGGTAGTAAAAAGGCTAGAACCGAAAGTTTTAATCCAACAAGAGAGGATTCAAAACAGATTTACCTTTGTTGGGGAAGCTTAGTGACAATATTTGTAGGGAAAAAAACAGAGGCGGGCATATGAAAAAATGTGTATTCCGAGAAATACTGGGTTATTAACTATAAGATAATGAAAAGGTTGGATTTACAAATTTTGATTAAACAATATAGGATTCAAATGTAACGTTTACGTTAGCGACAATATGTGTAAAAAAATAAATCGGAGGCGGGCATATGAAAATTAGTAATAAAAAGACTAGATTTGAAAGAATATTTTCATTTGTTGGGGAAAATAAGTGACAGTATTTGTTGAAAAAAAATGGAGCCGGGCATATGAAAATATGGATCCCAAGGCCTCACGTGATCTCACTTCTCTCCGCTCATGAATATCCCATTATTCAAGATTGCCCATGCAACGCCGGGCCATGCAGCTAGTATCTTTTTATATGTCGTATCAAATTTTCTGCAGATGATTAAAATATTCTGTTCAGTAAACTGTTGAGGTTCTATATCACAAATAATAGAAATATTTATAAATAAATAAGTTTGTAGGAAGACTTGCTATACCCATTTGATGGAAGTGAAATAAAAAAAATTCATTCTATACTCATTAGGGAACTGATATTCAATGATGGGCTTATTAATTTATGAAACTAATTTTATAGGAAGTTGTGAAGCATAAAGATATGTGACCTTCTGAAAGAAATTTATTATACAAGTTTAAAAATGTGTTTGATGTAAGCTTTTGATTAACCCAAAGTTGTGATGGATTTTGCATTTTGTTCTAGTAGCATTGTTAATTTTCTCTGTTTTAATGTATTCCTTTAAATAATTTTCATCCTGTGGATAAATGTAAATGCTTTGAATTTACTTCTGTGTAAAAATTTATTTTGGTTGTTCTATTGGCTATAAATTTTACAGATAAGCATTTTATAAAAATGAAAAATTTTCCATAATACAGTTGATGGTCTGGCTAATTTGATTGTCTTTTTCAATTTTTTAAAGGTTTGAAGGGCTTTTATTGGCTAACTTTTTGAGTATCTACATTTCATTATAGACAGCTATTTTATTCTGATTTCAAAATATAACAGTTTAGGAATTGTTAATTGTGTACAATTCTAAATGTTGTTCTGCAACATGCCAAGTTATGAAACAAAAGTTTCTTTGGCATAGAAAGCAAGACTTCAGAAGCACGGTGGTAACTCTTAACAAACATTCAGAAGAAAACTGCATTTTTTTTTTATTATGAACTTTATCTAATTAGTGAAACGTATGCAAACTTTATTTTAAACAATGGTATCTTGGGTTTTATATTCTTTGAATGTGTGTACATTTCTTGCATTTAGTACAAATATATTTGAAGGTTTCACAAGGTTAGGTTATCATAAATCAGGCATGAAAGTGCAAGCTGTTCAAAAAAGCTGAACTCTACACGAATACAAAATTCACCACAAAATCGATATATATACAAACGCAAAGGCACAAGATGTTACAACTTAAAATACATATAGAAAAAGAAATTTATTTAATTATTCTAGAACAGCTGTTGTATTCTGTATTTAAATATAGGAAATGATTTCTTCATCTCATGTATGTCAATAATTTTAGGTTTATGATCTGTTGTTAAAAATTCCAACATACAATCTTCATGCATGTGTACTAACTTATTTTGAATAATGTTTGAGTTCAGCAACTTAAAGATTGTTTAATAATTGCAACACTTTCTTTAAAAAGCATTAAATTAAGGACATAAATATGAAATAATCTCTCAAGTTTAGAATGCTTGGTTATAAATGGTATCAGAGCAAAGCAAGCAATTTACAGTTCCACTTATTTCGATCTTCTTGATCGAATCTCCTACTTTTACTGCTATCTCTTCCACGTTCGTATCGTTACCTTTCGCCGCCAGTTTAATTTTCATAGATTTATTCAACCACTCGAATTTAAATTTCTTTTTTTCGTTCGCATCTAGGGAACGAACTTTATGTTCATCGTTTAAGTTAATCTCCATTTTGGTTCTTGGACACACTCACAAACGCTGATCTTTACAATTGACGAACGTAACACTAAACATACAGCATCACACGTCGATCCGCCAAACACAAGACAAATGATAGTAGTAGTAGAAGTTTTTTGCATAACAACCGTTAGCATTCAACCCGTGATTCAACATCGGCGATAGCAGCTCACTGACGTGCGATTTCAACAGCAAGGCGTGGCCTACTCGTAGAGCGGTCGTCATTTCATTGCTTCGTTCAGTTACGCGTATTGCTGTTTTCATTACTTCATTTCTTCCTATATTTTCCAATGTTTACCCAGTATCATTCAAAAATGTTTGTACCTATAAAAAACTTGTTTGAGAAACAAGAAAATAAAATATGACATATCAATTTGTCTTTTCAATTGAAAATGTAACTGCACTTTATATATAAAAGATGCATGGCCACTTTCAAAACCTATTTTCCCCAAATTTATTAGAAAAAAGCATACAAGTAAATCTGATCTGAAGGATTAGATCCCAAGATACTAAAATTTTGAGAACTGCTGTCTTGGAATGTGCTCAGAACCACATCAACAAAGGAGTTGTTCAGAAGCCAATGCAGTTAAGTCCAGAAAAAAAAAATCAGAAAATTAATGTTTTAATACATTAGTTTTTAAATTTTAACTTATTCATTTGATCAACAAAATTATATCATGTCTTCTAATGAAGTACCAAGTAAATATTTTAATAAATAAAAGAATATTATTATCCATTAAAATTTACAAAAATCAGAAAATATCAAAAAATGGACTTAAAGGCATTGGCTTCTGAGGCGACTCATTTACGTATTCACTGACCAATTTATTACTTTTTTTCCTAAGTACAGTAACATATATCATTGTCAGCAGGTTCACAACTTTAAGCAAAATACTATACCTTATTTTCGAAAATTAATTTAGATTAACATGCTGTTTAAGGCCACAGAAGGATATTTGGTATGGACCTCAATCCTGAACAATGGTCAAATGAAAAGGATGACAACTGAACTAGCATCTCCCTCTCATAATTTCCACCGAAATGGAAGGACGTTTGCCCACAACAGATTTCACATGTAAAGCTCCCTACATGACAGATCTTTAGTGGAATCGGTTGTCAAACCCCAAAACCTCCACTTCTTTAGCAAACTGGTCGTAAGAGATTTTCTCAAAAAGAATTTTGAATTAGAGAAGAGTGTATAATGCAAATAATTTTTTATTTGTTTGCGTTACTTTAAAATTGGTCTTTATTATTTCTCTTTAAATATTTATAAATTCTAGTTTAGATTGACATTATTTTCAGTCTTATTATTGAAGTGAGTAGATCCTTAACATATTAGGTTGTTCAGAGAGTTTTGACTGGTTCCGCTGATCAGTGCAGAGACATTGAATCACTGTTATCAACTCTGGAAATTATATATTTCTGAAGTTGGGCTTCTGCAACATTTGTGTCTGTTCACCAACAACATTCTTTTAATTGATGTAGTTTAAACATGGAGAATGAAAAGGGCATTTAATGCTTTTTTACCATCACAAAGTCAAGAATGCTTTTCAAGTCACAAAAATATGTGCTGTTAATGAAGACAATGCTGTAAGTGAAGAAACAGTGTGCAATTGGTTTAAGAAGTCAGATGGGGCAAATTTCACATTTAAGATTGGCTGCTCCATTGGGTCATTTGCAATTGATGATGACAAATCAAGGTGCTTGTCAAATAATCATATTTGCCTCATGAAATAGCAGAAAGATTGAAAGCATAGAATTTCGCCACTTATGGAGCATTTGATGCGACTTGCTTCAATAGCTGCTTAATGTTCAGAGGAGCCCACAGAGAGTAAGCCAAAACTATAAACGGGGTTGTATTTTGATCTGTGATTTATTGCTGAAACGCAATGTAAACTATTTTGAAACAGATGATAATGGACAATGAAAAATAGATCGGAAAAGGTTGGCCAAAACCAATCAGAAAGTCATCCGTGTGAGGCCTTATCAATCACCCCAGGGTAATATCCATTCCCATAATTATGGTCTGATGCTGGTGGAATGGAAGGGTTTGGGGAATGGGACATTCTACATAAGAGTTTCTGCCTCCTAAACAAACAATTAATTCAATTAAATATAGCAGCCAGCTGGAAATCTGAAAAAGCCATTGACCAGAAGAGGCCAGAATTGGTCAGTTGTAAAGGATGGTATTTCACTAGGATAATGAATGAACCAGATGTGCCTTTCTTTACAGCATAGTTGTTGGAATTCAGCTGGGATACTTACCTCATCCTCCATATGTTCTGACTTTGCACCTTCTGACTACCATCAGATTCACTTTTTGCAAAATTCTAAAATAAAAAATTAAATTCTCTGGAGGACTGCAAATAGCACCTTGAAGAGGTTTTAATAATAACCCATATAACAATTTTAATTTGCAGCAAAGTTGCAAGAATCTTGCTCAAGCTTGCAACAAATTTGACTCGACAAGCGTGCAAACTTGAAACAAGTTGACAAACGAGTTGAGTCAACACATGTCGAACCCGCAAACTTTTTGCGTCAAACTCATTGCAAACTATAGCAAATATAGAGTACGAAGATAACCTCAGTTCGATCCGAGAACAGGTACGAACACAACCTGGATAGAACTCGCGACCTACCGATTGTAGTGGGCGTCGATACCACTCGACCGAGTTCGGCTACGACAGGGAATGAGTACATCAATACATCATTGCTTCTGATAAGACCATTTCATTAATGTTGAGTATGATTAATCAACGATGTATGGTAGTATGTGCGTAATTAGTGGACAAAATGTATAAGTTTATTTTCACAAACATTGACTGTTTTTGGTTTAATTTTGTTTATAAACGCTAAAATTTCACGTTAAGAAAAAGGCGATATAGTTTTCTTTAAAGCAGTGATATATTTAGTAAAAGATGGAAAATGTTTCAAAAATTTTTTTATAAAAAAAGTTTTTTTTTACAAATTATCATTGATTTATTGAACTAATAAAAGAAGGACGGTCTAGGAGATGCTATAAAATCGGATGTTCTTTTTAAAACAGAGACAAAGATATATCTCTTTGTGCTGTCTTTACAAGAAGCTTGTTTTGAAAACTTGCTGCAGTTTGATTTGCAAGGGAGGTGGCGCTATTTTGTCACATCAACTTGCAGCAAATGCGTTGCAAGCGAGGTGGCGCTAGTTGTCACAGCGAACTTGCTACAAGTTCGTTTCAAGTTTGACGCGTCAAATTTTGCCATGACAGTCAAAATCAAACTTGCTGCAAACTTACGATCTATCTGGGTAGGAATCAAAGTGATTACTGTTAAATGGGACAAAAGTAAGTTATTTTTTCAACAAACATTGACTGTTTTAGGTTTAATTCTGTTTATAAACGTTAAAATTTCAACATTAAGAAAAAGGCGATATGTTGCAGTTCTATACTTAGATAAAGACGGAAAATGTTTAAAATTTTTTTTTATAAAAAGTTAGTTTTTCACAAATTATCATTGATTTATTGAACTAATAAAGAAGGACGGTCTAGGAGATGCTATTAAAAAATCGGATGTTTTTTAAAGCAGAGACAAAGATTATGTCTAAGTGTGCTATCATCTTCAGCAAAACTTGTTCTGCAAAGTGGGTTGGTCGATTATGCTTTGTTACTTTGCAGGAAGTTCGCTGCAAAGTTGCCACATCAAGTTTGTCATGACAAGTTGATATCAAGAAAAATCAAATTTGCTGCAAATGTCATGCTATCTGGGAAGCCAGAAATGTTTTAAGAGAGTGGGATAATGAAACTGCCCAAAATGGCAAATCACTATCAAATAAACTGGTGCATATACTATGTACAGTCAATAAATAACGAGACAGAGGCTATTTCACACAATTTATTTAAAGAAACTCAAAAGTATTGTTGTTGGCATGTCGTGAGTGTAATTTGCAGAGTAACGCAGATACCAGGCAGTTTTAAAATACAAAAGAGCTTTAATCCAGTTTACTGTAAAAAAAAATAAAGACATGCTGCTGTCTTGCAGCCCTTACACTCAATGACAGCCATCCATTCAGCTGACTACAGCTACGTCTACTCACGGACTGACTGAACGATTCATTAAAACACAAATGAACAATATATATAGTGTAACAACCAATCACAGACTAGTGCCGTAACTTCGGCTGTCATGAAAATTAACCAATGAGATGCTTTCTTCAGTGACTGAACCAGTTCATTTGAATTCCAACATTCGGCCCCATCAGTCACTGAATACTTTTGAAATATAACCTTTATTCAAGAAAGAAATTTTTCTTTACAGAGGTTTTGTTAAGAAATCGGCCAAATTTTCCTTAGAATTTATATAATTTAGTTCAAATTCTTTATCATATAATAATTTTCAGACATTATATTTTATGTCTTATGTTTAGTTTTCTATTCTCAATTATTTTTCGAAAAATGAATATGCTGATTGGCTGTCACAGTACAATTCTGGCACTTGAAATCAATTAAGTTAAGTTCTTTTAAAATTTTAGAATACCAAATAATACATTTTACACTTTCTGTTAGTGCTATAAATTCAGCTTCCATTGAGCTTAAAGCAATACATTTTTGCTTCTGAGACTTCAAGTTATTGGTACATTTCCAAATAACATATATCCACTGGTAGAATGTCTATTATTTAGCTTACATCCCCAGCTAGAATCTGAATAATAGTTAACCTAGTATTATGAGTATCGGAAAGATTTATTTTATAATACATTATATAAACACATAATTTAATATATCAACAACAATAGTCCGTGATGATACGTATATCCATTACAAAATTCTGACATTGTGTTTACAGCAAGACAATATCTGGCCTGGACCTATTCGCAATAAACGATAAAGCCTAGTGCGTTTTATACGGAATCTGTCTCATAAGTTCCGTTTCTATTATCTCATTTTCTTTTACTCTATCAGGGTAGAATACAACCTACTTTCAACGGTAACGTAATTCGCCTTCTTGTAAATTTTGAATCTAGTCTTAAGTTTTTATATATGTATTCTGATGCAAATACACAGAATCCCGATTCGCTCAAAATTTACACCAAGTAGGTATCTAACTGTCCCAACTCTGTTATTTCCAATTTAATTTTTATATTAGAATTGAATTTTCAAGATTACTTTGCGATTTGCTGAAAACGACAATGTCATCTACATATACCAATAAAATACAATTACTTTTAGTATACAGACCATTACACAAGTCATTTTGAGAAATCCAAGTCCAAATAAAATTTCCTCAATTCAGGTTCCATTGTCTACCACTTTGATGAAGACCATAGATGCTTTTCTGCAACCTGCAAAACATAATGTTCGCATCCTTTTAGAACAAATCCTTCGAGTTGCTGCATGTAAATGGAATATCCAGGTTCCCATACAAATATGCTCCTTTACATCTATTTGACAATGATTCCATCCTAAAATACATACTAACAAAACAAATAGAAATTTAATTATATCAAAATTCACAAGTGGTGCAAATACATAGTAAAATCAACACCCGGTCTTTGCTTAAACCTTTCTACCAATCTCGATTTATATTTCTTTACATTATTTTTCTATCATGTTTAATATTGTATACCCATCTCAACCTAAAACTTTCTATATTCGATTTTGGTTCAACAAGATCCCAAACCTTTCTATTCTGCATTAATTTAATCTCTTCAGACATACTTCGTTCCATTTCTCTTTATCTGGAGAAATTTGAGTTTCTTTAAATGTTTTGGGATTTCAGTCAGTATATCTCGTTTTGAAAATATCATTTACAAAGCTTGCTTCCTCTGAATCTGAACTAGTTTCATTGGACATTCGATTTTTTCTTCAAAACGCTATTTGTTTTTGTTGGTTTAAAGTTAAACTGTTAGGTCAAATTCTAATTTGTTTTTCTCACAATACATTTTAACATCATTTATGGATCTAAGTCGTTCTTTACTAGGAGGATAATAATAAACATCTATCCTTTACTTTTTTTCCTAGGTTTTTCTAATCTTTCAAGTTGAAATATCTAACGATGAGGGTTTTTCCGTGAACTAAATTTTTCATCCTGTGCCCTGTAATCACTATCGTTTTAAATTTTGATCCAATTGATATATAGCATAATCATAATGTTTAACTTTACCAAACAAAGTTTTCCACTATAGTTTCATCAGTTTTAACGTGAATACTTTCTCGACTTTCCTTTCTTTAGGTAACCATACCCTGTATCCTCTTCTATTCACAGCGTAACCTACCAATATTCCAATTTTGGCTTTGGGTTGTAATTTATTTCTATTAACTGTTGGTACATGCATATGCTAGTGAACCAAATGTACGACAATGTCTAATGGAGGTTTTATGTCCAGTAAAATTTCCATCAGTGTTTTCCTCTGTTAATTTATGACTACACCGATTTTAGTATGAACATAGGCATGAAGTGCTTCCGCCGAAAACCTTGGTTGTAAGCCACTATCTTGCAGCATAGTTCTGACTGCTTCCATACTTGACCTATTGAATCTTTCAGCTATACCATTTAATTCTGGTGTATAGAAAGATGTTCTCTCAATTTAATACCCAAATCTCTTAAAATGTCTCAAAATCTTTGTGACAAAACTCAATCCGTTGTCCGTCCTGACACTTTTAAGTTTCTTCTAATTCACGTTGTACTCGAGATAAGTACTCTTTAAAAATTGAAAATACTTCACTTTTACTTTTAAGAGTAAATACATCTATTTTTCTAGAAAATCATCAATTATGGACAAGAAATATTTACTTCCTCCCAAAAATTAACAGGTGCAGGTCCCCATAAATCCATGTGGACTTTGTCCAAAACAGACTTTGTTACTCGTTTGTACATAATTCTTTTTCAGAGACGTTCTTGTTGCTTTACCTACATTACAAGCTATACAAGATTCATTATCAATTTTAATATTTACTTCTCCAATCCTTTAACGATTTATTTTACATATCCTTAATAAGAGGAATATTGACATGGCATAATCTCTTATGGATTAAATTTAAATCTACACTAGTATACATTACACTATCTAATAAAGGATAACCAGATACTATATAAAACATATCTCGCCGAAAAGCTGAAAAAGAAATATTCATTATTAGAATGACATATACGCATTACATTGTTTGACCAAATTATTTTAAGTCCTGCTATATCCATTCTGGCTCCCACTAATTAAATTCCTCCTCATGTTTGGGTGTAAAATACATCTTTTAAGTAATTTTAACATTACCTTTAATGTCAACGATAAGTCAATATCAATTCCTTCAACTACGGTTGACTTCTTATCGGCCAGGAGGGCTTTTGTCGTTTTAAGTTCCTTAAAGTTTTAAACCAATCACGTTCATAACAAAATGGGATGTCGCTGCGATGTCTATCAGGAAATGATTGCAGTCCGTCGATACTCCAAAGGCTTGATTAGTCCACAGAACGAAGTTTCAATACAGCTTGTTTCTTCTCTTTATTCCTTCTTATAACATTTAGATGCATCGTGTCCTTTGCGGGAACAAAATTCACAAGACGCCCCTATTCCTTTAGGGTAATGGATTTTCCTGTATTGACCAGGGTTTCTTGAAGGGTCCAGCACTGCTCCACTGCGTTCAGAAGATTTCTTGCAGTTTCCTGCAGACGAAATGATCCGACGGTGTATGCATCCTCTGTATAATCTAGATTCAAATCCTTCTGCTTCAGTTGAATTCGTCCAGCTTCGTTTACGTTGTTTTCAACTTCCAGATGGTTAATTCTTCATCCTTCAATCGGTAGGGGTTTGAACCAAATGATCATACTCGGCTGGCAATCTTCTAATAAGTTGTAATGCGATTAAAAGTTCAGGAATTTCAAAACCCTTACCTTAACCGAGTTTTTCTTCTCATCGACTCGCTTGCAAAAAAATTCCAATGGTTTCTTCTACTGAATTAAACTTGAGCTCGAAAAATTCATCAATAAGAACTGCCAATCGCTTTGGAGGTTGGTTCGAAATTTGTTTCAAAATGTTCCTTCTTTACCATCCGTTGTGTATCGGATTACGGTAGGAACTTTCTTTCGATGCCTTGGTAAATTGTAGTGTAGCATCTCTGCTTTCTCAATCATACTCGAACTTTTCTTTCTCAGTAGCTTGTTCGGGACATGCTTATCTTCATATGAAGCTCCAACAACCACGATCCATCAGCGACCTATGTCTTCCTTCCATGAAGTATAATTGGAACCATCCAACTTCGGGAATGCAAATGGCGAAGACTCCGCCGGCATATTCATCTTCTGATCTGCTTTATAGACTTCACAACCAACAGGCACAATCCTTTCCGTTTACTTTAAACAGTAGGGTTTAAAACTGCATCTGGCAATCATCAGTATGGGATCGCACGGCCCATAACCACTGTTGGCATGTCGTGAGTGTAATTTGCAGAGTAACGCAGATACCAGGCAGTTTTAAAATACAAAAGAGCTTTAATCCAGTTTACTGTAAAAAATAAAGACATGCTGCTGTCTTGGCCCAGCACTCAATGACAGCCATCCATTCAGCCCTGA
>BGPR01000083.1:1692218-1741258 GCA_013235015.1 Araneus ventricosus | reverse complement strand
TTCCGATCTTCAACCAAATCGGGAGCAATACGTAACGAAGTAATGACTACAGCTACGTCTACTCACAGACTGACTGAACGATTCATTAAAAACACAAATAAACAATATATATAGATTGTAACAACCAATCAACTTAGACTAGTGCCGTAACTTCGGCTACGTCATGAAAATTAACCAATGAGATGCTTTCATTCAGTGACTGAACCAGTTCATTTGAATTTCAACAATTGTCCACAATTGTTTAGGCATTTATCCCATTGAGACACTAGTCGCACAATGCCTATGCTCGTAAAAAACCTTAAGATGCTGTTTGAACCAGTCGCGCACACACTCCTTGACTTCATCGTCCTCGATTGGCTTCTTATTCTGGTGTCACACTTTACGGAATTTCAACGCGTCCATGATGATTGCGTGAACCGTACCATGCCTAAGTCCTACTTCTGCAGAAATATCGTCTACTGTCACATGACGGTCTTTCTTGATGAGCTCATCCACTTTCGCAACATGCTGGTCTGTGACTTGCTTCAGTGCTCCACTCCCCAAGTGATATGCGTCCTTCGCGAGAGCGCTTGTTCCACTTCTGGACCCTTGACAGGGACATACAGTGCTCCCCATAAATTCTTTCCATTCGTCGATGGATTTCGCGACCTCTTACACCTTCCGCTGTCAAAAAGCGCACAGCACCCAGCTGCTCCTATTTGAATGCCTCCATTACTCATCACTTTCAGAAACGGAATGACCAACTGTTCGGTTATCATCCTTTTAACAAGTTTTGTGTTCTTCAAGCGCCCTCTTCTCACCTGGAGGTTGAAATTTGAACTATTATTTTTTCATTTCAGATTTCTTTTCCCCATGGTCCATATAAAGTATATACCAAGTTTCACCCAGATAGCACGTAAGTTTGCAGCAAGTTTGATTTTGATTTGATATTGCCTTGTCATAGCAAATTCGACGCATCAAACTTGTGGCAAGTTCACCGTGACAACTAGCGCCACCCTCTCTTGCAAAACCCATTTGCTGCAATTTTGCCGTGACAAATAGCGCCACCTCGTTTGCATTGCAAACTTGCAGCAAATTTGCAAAACAAGCGTGATGCAAAGATAGCACAAAGAGATAATTATCTTTGTCTCTGTTTTAAAAAAACATCCGATTTTTAATAGCATCTACTAGACCGTCCTTCTTTTTATTTATTCAATAAATCAATGATAATTTGTAAAAAAAAATAACTTTTGTATAAAAAAATTTTTGAAACATTTTCCATCTTTTTACTAAAAGTTTTTACTTTAAAGAAAACTATATTGCCTTTTTCTTAATGTTAAAATTTTAACATTTAGAAACAAAATTAAACCGAAAAATCAGTCAATGTTTGTTGAAAAATAATAACTTATACATTTTGTCCCATTTTAAAGTAATTACTTTTGAACTCTAATTTCATAATTTATTCTACTAGCAGAAAGTAGTTATTAGCGAAAATCGCTCTCTCCTTGACTTCAAATCATATTCTCAACTCAAAAAATTAATGAAATCAAGAAAATAGTTTAAAATAAATCGTATACGAATCGAATCGAACGATGTATTAGCGAAATCTATCTTCCCCTCTCGTAGTCGAACTGGCGGAGTGGTATCGACGTCTGGCTACTAAGAGGTAGGTCGGGAGTTCTATCCTGGGTTGTGTTCGTACTCTGTTTTTGCTATAATTTGCAATGAGTTTTCAATGCAATCTTGCTGTAAGTTCGTCCTATGGTGACTTCGAGGCTTGCGTTAACTTGCTGCAAGCTTGTTTCACACTTGCACACTTGTCGTGACAAATTTGCAGAAAGCTTGCAGATTTGCAGTGCAAGTCTGCTGGAAACTAAAATTGCTATCTGGGCATTGGCATCCGTCTGCCAGAACGAACTTTACGTAGGTCTAAGTAGGGTAACTTTAATTATAACCACCCTGTTTACTCTGAAAATCTAACTCCGTGACATTATGCTGGACTATGCAAAATGATCACTTCCATGAATTTACTGAAGAACCCGACGATTCTCAACGTTTCTTGTTTCGCCCCTCTGGAGCGTAAATCTGCGATTGACTCTGTGTACCGACCAGTGCCAGAGCTATGTAAGGGACGCCCGGGCCATAACATGAATTTTTGTTTTCATCATAGGCTTAGCAAATATAAAAGGCTCTCGGGACATGCCATTTTTTTCGACACTCCGTCATATTTGACTCTAAAATGAGATGTAACCACTCAAATATTTTGTCTCCATGGCGCCTCCTACGATAAGCGGCCGTGGAAATTAAATCCCCTTACCTCACCGCCCTCATGCTACTGTTACCAGCCCTTAATCAGGTCATGTATAACTGCCTATGTAAGAAGCATCAGAAGCTAGAGAGGAAGATAGCAGCAAAATCCTCCCCCTGTGCAACTCTGGAAAGTTGGAACAGCATTTCGTGACCTTTCAAGCCAGGGGAGAACTCAATTTTTTGACATTGGCTATTTTGCGAGCGGCACACGATGCTTTCAAAAATTTGTAAAAATTCAACTAAATACTCTGCAGACTCGTTCTTGTGCAGTAATTCCTTCAAAAGTTATTGGCGAAAAACTATGCAAAAGCATCAAATTTGTGTTTAATTTCTAATTAACTGAAATTTGAATTAACTTTTGCTCTTTGAAAAAAAGCTTACAGTATTCTCCCTCTTATTTTGAAGAGCACATGTGCAAAATTTTATCAAGATTGGACAAAAAGTGTAGATTTGTATAAGAAATAAAGAAACACAGCTTTATATATATACTATCTGTGTGGCCCGGCTTTGCATGGGCTATCTCGAATAACGGACCTTATGCACCGTTTGGGTTTGAGAGTATAGAAAAACAGCTGTGGAGGAATAAACAAAACGATCGGCTTATAAGCGACTCAGAAATAAAAGCAGTTCTGAGTCAGCTGTTTAAGACTAACCAATGGCTGCCTCCGGCAAGTCACGTGTCGGAGGATATGACGTTACATGCATAAGGTCCATAGGATATTCCCGGGCAAAGAGAAGTGAGGTCACGTGAGACCTTGGGATCCATATATTTTAATATGCCCCGCCTCCGTTTTTCTCAACAATCAACAAATATTGTCACTTACTTTCCCCAACAAACATTACTAACACCTTAATACAAAAAAAGAAAGAAAAAATGCATGAAAACGATTTTTTTCCATTGTTAATAAATCCAAACACAAAAGCTAGCTAAAAAAAGAAATACTAACTTCCGCTAAATAAAAAAAAATAAAATGCAACACCGGATGTGAAAACTAATAATAGGGAAAAAAGAACCCTCTGTGAATGAATTCACTATGCTGCCAATTCGAAGCTCAGGCTTAACTCCGCAACGTATTCTGATTATAGCAAGAATTGCCTTTTCAAATGCTGGCTTTAAACATGCTATCTCGAATGACATAATATGATTTCTTGACAGCAAAAATTTATGAAAGAGTAAAAGCAATTTTACGTAGCATAAAATTGAAAAGAAAAGACAACATATATGGCAAAAATATCAGGATAGAAGCGACTGCGGACTCAGCAACTATCCACTTAGTAGCAACGATCCAAATTGAACATTTGCAGAGTTGCACCAGTGTTATCAATTCTCATATCAAGATTTTATTTCTTGAATCTCAAGAGTGTAGGGCAATAAAATAGGATGAGAGATGCAGTTTCTTCTGCTTGGGCCGAAATTCGCAATTAGATGGAATGGCAATCTTAATATAACTAAAAGTCATTGTGGGTATGTATATGTGTATGTTCCATATCTCTAAAAATCGTTCTAAATTTCATTTGCGTTCAAAATTGTTGCTCTCATCTCAATAATTAAAAAAATTCAATTGTGTATAAAATTTACAATATGTAACAATGTATTTTCCAGGTAGCACAGAAATATTATATAATGTGTGTTTGCACAATGTTATACAATAATATGAACACCGAGGAACACCGAATACTGTAATACAGGAATGGCGCTAGAGTTTGCCCGACGGGGACCCCAGTAGCACAAAGCTATTGTACAATATTGTATAATATTCTACAATATTGTGTAACATGTTGTGCCACCTGGGGAGGCCGATTTGCCCGACAGGGGGGCACGATCTCCCCGACAGGGAGGACGAGTGTAATGAAATTGGTCTCAAATTTTCGCCAGATACAGAACTACAGTTGAATACCCCGTACAAAAATTTTCCTCGACGGAATACAAAATTTTTCCCCGACGGGGGGGGGGCACAGCATCCCCGACAGGGGGACCCTGGCCCCCCGGTCCCCCCTCTGGCGCCACCCCTGCTGTAATAAAGTATTCTATTGTATGTATCAGTATTTCCGAGACACTAAATTTTCACAAATAATATAAAAATAATGTTTATTTATAAAAAAATCTTTATTTTAACTCAGGATATCACTCGATTGGAGGTTTTATTACAAAAACACTACTAGAACAATTATTCCTTAAGATGCTGAATATTATATCATACTATACAATACAATGCACATGATATTTTAATTTCTATATTTATCGACGTTTATCAGTATTTTAAGGTGAAGTTATGTCCGACAGATAGCAGCACAAAAATACCGTAACACTTTATTATTCAGCGTTGATTCTTATTTTGAGATGAAGTTAATCTTATGGCCGCCAGATGGCAGCATGGAAATACAATAACACTATATTATTCAGTATCCTGCAATAGTATTTTAAAAAAAAATGTTCATTTGAATAATAATGTTTGCATAGTCATTTTGTTTTACTGTATATAAAAGGCGGGCCGGATTCAGCTAAGGAAGCTAAACATAAAACAGCTCTCACAGGATTATTAGCTATCATTCTGTGGAAAAAAAACAAAAAAATGAGTGCATTATTGCGCATGCGTCATTCTTAACGGAATCGGGCGGGAAATAAAAAGTTTCAGTTCGCTGTTCGTTCTATAGTTCTTTGTGGATCATAGTAGTATTTTAATTTCAGGACGTTCAGCTTTCTTTGAAAATGTCTGGTAAGTAAAATTCAAGCATATGAACATATCAAATTAGCTCATGAAAAAGAAGAGTTTAATAATAATTTAATTCAGCAATCCAAAAACTTAGAATTTTCAGAGAAACTAGTCTCCGAAGCCTTGTTCCTCTCAAATGTATCTATGTGTATTTATATATTTGTGTGTGTATCCTTTGTATTCCCCGTAAAAAGGAATAATTTGAGATAGCGTTATATTTTTGAATAATAAGTTGTAAAAAATGCGAGTATTCTAACAAGCTTGTAATTACAAATATGAAAAGTCATAAGTAAACTAAGATTCATTCGTGTATACACGAATGAATATATATATTGTAATTCGTGTATTGTAATTGTATTCGTGTATTTGCAAGAAGCGAAATGTTCTAATTAAAATTGTTACCCCATTCAAATATTGACCATATATTTTATATTTTCTATAATGATGAATTTGGTATTGGAATAGGCACTAAATGCATTTTAAACTAGCAGTATATAGTCTTTGTTGGCATGTTCATAAATTTAATCAAAATATGTAAATATAATATTTGAAACAAAAATATTTGGTTTTTATATGTAATCTTTTATGTACTGGTTTCTCCATGAAATTAAAATATCTGGAATAATTTGTAACTTGGTAATAGCCAAGAGAAAATTTGAAATGGAAATTTCACAGTGGATGACTGTTTAAAGCATATTAAATCATGTTTATACTATTCTTTAGCAAATTTTATTGGCTTTCTACTTATAAAATTTTTCTGAAGAATATTTTAGATTTAGAGTTATGAATTTTTAAATAAATTGACTCCATTCGTACCAGTTTTGGCCACCTCTATGCACCAGTTTTGACCACACTAACTTAACATACATTTTAATGAATTTTAAGTAAAAATAAATCATTTTTATGCAATATATATTTTAGTACATTATTTTCTGTTATTTTAAATGTGATTTTTTGATGAATTTATAAAGATATGTAATAAAATATACCCAAGATGATTTTAGCTTCAGATTTCAGTTTTAAAAAAAAGAAACAGGAATACAGAAAACAATTTAATTTGGTTGATAAAATACAAACTATATATACTCGCATAATTTTTTTTTAATAAAATATGAAAAAAAAATGGGGAAAGAATGAACTTGCATTGCAAAAGCATCTATTTTTAAAAAAATCTTACAAATCAAGAATTTGCATTATTATACTCACTAACAATATCTAAAAATATGTATTTTTATAATTTTTAATTGCAACATTAATCAAATTCATCAGGATCATTTTTAAAATTAGAGCAATCCTTGCATATAAAAGAATAGTCCTCATCACTCGATTCAGGTTCCTGAAGATGAAATTTTCTAACATAAATGTGAGGTGAACATTGAAAATGGAAATGTTTTTGACATTCCATTTTGAATGGCATTGCATTACCAACTTTAGATGGTGAGTACCAAAATTTTTTTATGGAAATGCTCTGCCTTCTTATTTTTAATTGGAGCCATTACTATGTAAAATGAAAACAAACAAAACTAAATTGGTTACTTTTATTTTAGAAACAAAACTAAATCGGTTACTTTTATTTTAGAAACAAAACTAAATCAGTTACTTTTATTTCAGAAATAAAATTAAAGTTAGTTGCTTTTATTTCAGAAATAAAATTAAGTTAGTTGCTTTTATTTTAGAAACAAAATTAAATTAGTTGATTTTATTTCCTCCAGATATTTTTAAATTTATGTAATGGCTAAAAACACAATGAAGTTATGTGGCCAAAACTGGAACATGTAGTGTTCCAGTTTTTTCTATCGCCCATTTACTCTTAAAAATAATTATTTTTGATATGAAATCAGAATAAAAAGAAAGTTTACTTCATAAACCCAAAGGGTAATCAGTTTGGATTAATCATTTAATTCTGAGAGCTTGATGATGAAAAACTGTAAATACTTGTTCCTTAACAAAAACCTTGTTGTGAGTATACAATACATGATCATGCATTTAATTTTTTTACAAGTCACATGTTTGAGAAAAATGAACCAATCATATTGAATATAGTAAAATAAGAACAGTTTAAAGTATTGGAATGCTTCTTATTAGTTAATTTGAAATTACTAGTTAATTATTGGAAAAACAGATCCAATGTGGATTTCTCTGCATGAAAAAGCATGATCATCGATTGTTAAATGTTTTGAGCTATTGTATTTATTTTTAAATTAAAAAAATTCTGAGACAAAATTCCTCTTTGTTAGGAAACAAATGTTTATCTTTTTAGTTTATAACTATTACTCATTCCAGAATACAAGAAGTATGCAATAGTCATCTTCATTCAGGAATCTCAAGTGGAGGTGGTTCCGTCATCTTGACTGGTTGACAAAAATGGAGTCAAATGGCATAGCAGTAGGTCATTAAATGCAGTTAAGAAATTAATTAGAGAGTGCAACTTGCCAGGGGAAGATTGGAATACCATTCTGTTGTGATCTGTTCTATTCAATTCTTAATCTCTAACTGTGTGCTTAACTGTTGTCTCTGTAACTGTATGTTTAACTGTTTTTGTTGCTAGTTTCAGTTATGGTTTCTGTATTGGTGTTGTTCTGTGTTCCGTGATTAAAAAGTCTTCTACAAATACAGCTGATCGTTCTTGGAAATTCATAACATGTTCACAGATGCAACATAATTGGCGACGAGGACGGGATACGGTTTCATCCCGGAAAAGCAGTCTACTGAACTGTAAGTCTGTTATTTATTCGTTCTGAACTTTCGTTTTCGAACTCAGAACTTCATAGCGTTCATAATGTCGACTATTGGGTCAATTGGTGAATTCGATGTTTCTAATCCTATTTCATGGGATAATTATGCAGAACAATTAAAATTTTTTCTTGAAGCAAATGAAATAACTAATGCTGAAAAGAAAAGAGCGGTATTATTGGCTGTGTGTGGAATTAAAACTCTTGGTGTTTTACGTTCATTATTGGCACCAGAATCTCCTTCAACTAAATCATATGATGATTTAATAAAAGTTTTAAAAGAACATTTCGCACCCACTTCTTCTGAAATTTATCGCCGTTTTCAATTTCATAAACGCTTGCAGCACAATAACGAAACTGTTTCTTCTTACGTAACAGAGTTACGCCGATTGGCGGAAGAGTGCAATTTCGGCGCTACGCTCACAGAACGGTTGCGTGATCAATTAGTTTGCGGTATTAAGGATGAAGCATTACAGCGACGACTGCTCGCTGAATCAACTCTTACTTTCAATGAAGCATTTTCGAAGGCTGTTGCAGCCGAATCTGCCGCGGAACAAGCCAAGCATATTCATTCTCAAAAATTCAATACCGGTAATTCTACCAATTTGATTCGACAGCATAGTAACAATAATAAAAGAACTTTTCAGAAATCGAGTAGCAGTCAGTCTAAACCCGGAAATGCACAGTCAGCTGATGTTATTTGTTATGGCTGTGGGGGTCATCATGACCGTTCCTCATGTAAATTTAGAGATGTCACTTGCCGATTTTGTAAAAAGAAAGGACATGTTGAGCGTGCTTGCAGGGCCAAACGCAAAAATGATTCGATGCCTCGTACAGGCCATATGCATAAAAATTCATCAACTCATGCTGTGAAAAGCGAATCTGTAAACGAAGCTGCTGCTATCTATAATTTGAGTGACTTGAAGAATTCAAAATGTAAACAAATGAAACGAAACGTTTCCATTCAGTTAGGGGAAGGTGAATGTATAATGGAACTTGATTCTGGTTCTGATTACAGTATCATTTCTTCAGACGAACTAGATCGCTTATGGCCAAATAAGAAACCCAAAATTTTTCCTCTTACATTTCAGTTATGTGACTATCAAAAATCTCCAATACGTATTCGAGGGCAAATTTATGTAAATGTGCTTTATGCTAACTTCAAGGGTAAATTGCGATTATTGATTGCTGAGGGCTCACGTGCAAATCTCCTGGGAATGGAATGGTTCGAGCCATTAGGAATAAAGTTCGTAGGCGTTTACCGTACTGAAATTGATATAGAATTTGTTCTTGAAGAATTCAAAGATGTTTTCTCTGAAGATTTAGGATCATATAAAGGTCCAGCAATTTCTTTACCCATTGATCCTAAATTCCCACCGATCTCTTTTAAGGCCAGAAATATTCCGCTTGCAATGAGGAAAAAGGTTGACGTTGCTATTGATAAGCTTTTGGATCAAGGTGTGTTAGAACCCATCTCAAACCCAAAGTGGAGCACTCCCATAGTGCCAATAATCAAACAATCTGGAGAAATTCGACTTTGTGCTGATTACAAAGTAACAATTAATAAAGCCATGAAAAACCATCCATTTCCAATACCCTCAGTCAATCATATTTTGGCCAATTTAGCTGATGGAAAATTCTTTGCAAAAATAGATCTAGCTCAGGCTTATTTGCAGTTAAAGGTTGATGATGCTTCTGCTGAAGCTCAGACAATTGCAACGCACAGGGGAGCATTCAAAGTAAATCGTTTGCAATTTGGTGTGAATGTTGCTCCTGGTTTATTCCAAAATTTTATAGAAGATTTACTGAAAGGAATTCCAGGTGTTTTGCCTTATTTTGATGATGTCCTTATTTTTGCAGCAACTGAGGAACAATTATGTAATCATTTACGTCTAGTGCTACAGCGTTTGTCTGAATCGGGAATACGAGCTAATAAGAACAAATGTATATTCAAAACAAAAGCTGTAGAATTTTTGGGTTTTGTAATCGATGCTTCAGGAATCCATCCGTCAGATTCCAAAGTCAGGGCTATTCATGAAGCCCCGTGTCCTAAAAACAAAACCGAGCTTCAAGCTTTTTTGGGTCTGCTTAATTTTTACCACAGTTTCCTAAAAGACAAAGCTACTATAGCTGAGCCTCTTCACCGGTTATTAGAAAAGAACGCAGAATGGAAATGGACTTCTGCTCATGAAAAAGCATTCGCTGCTGTAAAGGAACTGCTTTCTTCAGATAGTGTGTTAGTTCCTTTCAATGAAAAACTTCCTCTCATTTTAACATGTGATGCATCACCATATGGTGTAGGTTATGTTTTAAGTCATCTCATGCCAGATGGTCGTGAAGCTCCAATTGCGTATGCTTCCAGAACATTAACGTCGACAGAGAGGAATTATTCTCAACTAGATAAAGAAGCCCTTAGCATCATAGCTGGTGTTAAAAAATTTCATTACTTCTTGTACGGGCATACATTTACTCTAGTTACAGATCATCAACCGCTCCTTGGACTTTTCAACAAAATGAAGCTTACTCCTGATATAATTTCACCGCGTATGTTGCGTTGGTCTCAGATGCTGAATGCTTATGATTTTACTATTATTCACCGTCCTGGAAAAAAGATACAAAATGCTGATGCTCTGAGTCGTCTTCCTCTAGAGATTCCAGAAACAGATATCCCTTCACCTCCTGAGGTGTTATTTCTCGAAGAATTGCATAATCCACCGGTAAAAGCAGATGAAATTTCTCAAGCAACTTTAAGAGACCCCGTGCTATCTCGAGTATTGAATTGGGTTCTAAAGGGATGGCCTGAAAGTGCAAAAGAATGTAGAATTTTCTATCTTAAACGTCATGAGCTTTCTGTTCATAAAAATTGTTTGTTATGGGGAAACAGAGTAGTCATACCAGAAGTACTTCGCGGAAGAGTTTTAGATGAACTCCATATTTCTCATCCAGGAATTGAAAAAATGAAATCACTTGCTCGTTGTTACGTTTGGTGGCCAAAGATTGAAGAAGATATCGAAAACCATGTTGGTCTCTGTGAACCATGTCAACAAACTAGACATGCTCCACCACGTGCTCCTGTTCATCCGTGGGAGGTTACTACAAAGCCATGGTCAAGGGTACATATTGATTTTGCTGGTCCCTTTCAAGGCCAAATGTTTTTCTTGCTTGTAGACTCATTTTCAAAATGGTTGGAAGTTAAACGTTTGAGTTCAGCTACTTCTAGTGCTACTATAAAGGTCATGAGAAAAATTTTTGCAACTCATGGTATACCAGATTCAGTGGCATCAGATAATGGTAGCCAGTATACCTCAGATGAATTTCAGAACTTCCTTTCAAAAAATGGCATACGGCATATTCTTGTGGCGCCGTATCATCCATCAAGCAATGGACAGGCGGAAAGGGTTGTCCAGACAACTAAGAATGCATTAAAGAGAATAATTTCAAGTGACTGGAATCGGCGACTCACGAGTTTTCTGCTTACCCAACACATTACACCATCTGCAGCAACAGGTTTTAGTCCAGCCGAACTTCTAATGAAAAGAAGACTCCGAACAGTTCTAGACCTCTTACATCCCGATTTGGTTGAAGATCGGAAAAGAAAAAATGAAGAGTTGCTCGACCAGCGTTTATCAAAGGGCCAGTTAAGATCCTTTTCACCAAATGATGCAGTTTACATAAAAAATCATTCTTCAGGTCCGACTTGGATTCCAGGGACAGTTATTGAAAAAACAGGTCCACTTTCCTACAAAAATGTTACTCCTGATGGTAGATCGGTCCGCTGTCACATCGACCAGATGAGAAATCGGAAAACTCCATTGGCAAGTCCTCAATTTTCCCCAGAAACTCAAGAGAATTCAACTATTCCTGTGTCCTCTTCAGCGATACCGTCCAGCTCAAACACTCCAATACAGCCGAGTGATCCTCCAGCTGAAATCGAGACTCCTAAGAAGGCTCCTGATGAATCCCATCAAAGCCGATCTCGACGAGCCATAATTCGTCCATCCTATTTAAAGGACTACGTTATGTAGGGGGGAGGAGTGTTGTGATCTGTTCTATTCAATTCTTAATCTCTAACTGTGTGCTTAACTGTTGTCTCTGTAACTGTATGTTTAACTGTTTTTGCTAGTTTCAGTTATGGTTTCTGTATTGGTGTTGTTCTGTGTTCCGTGATTAAAAAGTCTTCTACAAATACAGCTGGTCGTTCTTGGAAATTCATAACATGTTCACAGATGCAACACATTCCAATAAGAATTTTGGGATTTTCAAGTAAGTGAAAATTTTTTGTGTATAGTTTTCTTCTATACTTGTTGGTGTATTTATTAATGGGTGATCAACTTTAATTTGTTAAAGAACAAGAATACGTATGAAGAGCTGTTGCTGGAGCATATAAACCAAACACTGAAGGAATACTAAAAAAAAAGTTTAAAAGCAGACAGTTCATAATTTTTATTGGGAACAACTATTGATCTGTTTTTTTTTACGCTTTTTATTAATGAAAATTTAACTATTTAATTAATTGACCCAAAACATTCGTCAAAATCCTTCTTATACTTCACTATTTATGAACGAAATTTGAAGTAAAAAGATTTCACACGATAAAGGAATTTTTGTATTATAATTTTCTATACAAAAATAGTTTTTTCATTGACAATAGACATAAAAGTGTTTTAATCCCGAGAAACACCGGGCATAACAGCCAGTACTGAATATATGAAGAAGCTTATTTATATGAAGCATATTGGTTGGACATTTGCTTAGGAGAGCATATTTCCTTATTTTGTTTATGGATTTATGTTGTTTCTTGGCAGTATTTAAATGTTTATAATATTGTGATTTCTTCTAGCATTCCTAGTTTTCGTCATATTTTATTCTAATCGCGGCAATCTTTTTCTACATTACTTTGCAACTTTTCTATTATCTTTTTGCTAGATTTTGAGAGTCGATCAGCTTCTTTATGTGGCACAATTCTCCCATGCCCCAGGATCGAGATTCACTCAGTGGCATAGCGAGGGTATATGGCACCCGGGGCACAATATTATTTTTTTCGCTCCCAGTCTTCATCATTAGTTTAGCAAGATTTTATGGCACCCGGGCAGGGCATTGTTTTTCTCTCCTTCATGAAATTTCACTTTTAAAAGTGAAATAAAAGCTCTATTGTTTTGTCCCGATGATGCCCCATAAAACTGGTGCCCGGGGCATCTATACCTCCTTGCACCCCCCACTCGCTATGCCACTGGATTCGTAACTTCATTAGACTCGCGCCACACTCTCCGACTGTGTACAAAACAATATGCAACTGATTACTCCGACCACATCACTCTCTTTCAATCATCAGCTGCCACGAAGACTGGAGAATTCGCACTTGTTCCCTACACCACAGAAAGAGAATTTTCCTGTTCTTCACAGAAGTGAGAGGTTTCCGCAGAGGCATGTGAGTACCTAGAACGCTGCTCTGAAGCTCCCTGTGCATTGCCCGGTCAAAATCGGTTGAGATAAACTCATGGAGTAGTATCTTATACTCTAAGTCTTCTGTCAGCTGCACAGTATACCACTTTTATCTGCCGTCTGAGGTGCCGATGGTATTCAATCCCCAGTTACGTCTCTTAGACAAGTACTCTGGGATCCATCTCCAATAATAAAACACTTTTGGTATCTTATATTTGATATCTTGTCTCGTACAAATTGAGCACCCTGAATACAAAAATGAATTGTGCAAGAACAATTATACATATTTTTCTAAACACTTAAATCGAGTTTGTAATAAGCCTAATTACTATAGTAAATAAAAATGTACTCCCTTTATAGCTCAAAGAATGTCAAAGCGATATCTCAGTTGCAAAATCAGCATGTATGGGACAATCATGCACAAAGGGACAAGACAATTTGCCCTTTAAATCCTTTTGTAAAGAATTTTAACCATTATGTACTTTAAATGAGGTTTTTGTTGTTTTATTCTTTATGATTTTCATGCTTTGTTGTTGAATGTATTAGTGTTAATTACTATATAAAAATAATTTAAGTTAAAGTCAAGACACATTTTACTTTGCGTGACCTATCAAGAAACTCTGGAAATGCGCTCATCTTATTCATTGCCTATCACTCTTTTTTGAGTAAAATCATCAAAAACTGAGAGTCTTGGCATTTTGAAACAATCAGTAGAGACTGAATTTAAACAATCGAGGGGATTTTTTTAACTGTGCTGTTTTTCAGATAATTTTATCTGGAAAATGTTTGTAATTTATATTCGAAAGAATATTTTTTTTTCACATTTTTTTTTTATTACATTGGTAGCTTTTATTTTTCATTGTAAAGATATGTTTTTAATTACTGAATACTCTTCAATTTAATTTTTGTTATAAATAATTTCCTTATAATCTTACTGAATTTAATTAGTTAAAAGGAAAATATGAATTGTAATATTACAGGGTTCCTACGGTCCTTGAAAGTCCTTGAGAATCCTTGAAAATTTTTTGACGAAATTAGGTCCTTGAAAGTCATTGAAAAAGGGATGAGGTCCTTGAAAGTCCTTTAATTTTTAAGCGACCGCCGATAATCTCCGCCTCCGTTTTCTCCTCAACGCGAACTATGAAGGTCACTGAAAATACTCCGGGAATGCACTCATGTTTCTCCTCTCCGCTTATCACCCTCTGCAGAGTAACATAGTTCTCTGAGCACCCTGCCCCCCCCCCTTCAAAAACCGCAATGAGGGCTGACAATCTTGAGGGGCTTTATTTGAAAGAAATTGGTTCGAGGTTGAAATGCTAATGGTCAGTTTTGAGGATTACAGTGAACTTTCCCTAACAGTTCTAGGAAATATCCCTTTCCCCCAAGGTGGAAATTTTTACAGAGTGGGAAGTTCTCGAACCGTAGGTTGGTTGCACATTACGCTTCGAACCTTTCAGTATGGAGAGTTAATTTCGCTGCTTAGACTTGAAACTTATATCTAGGTGGGGGTTAAATATCAGTGACTTATTTTTATCTATTCAACTGTTTAAAATTTTAATCAATCATGTATTGATAGCTACTTTTGATTATTGTCTCTTTAGACGGTCAAAACTAAAATTAATTTTGATTTAAAAATTTAGTTTTTATTCTGTTTGAATCATTGTTACATTGTGATTGAATTACTAAAATGGCAAGGCTTGATCTTAAAAGCTATATAATATAAAGATTTATAAAAAATCTGTTCCAAAAAGCATAAAATAGTTATTAATTGTGAATTTCTTTAGTGTTCAATCGAGATTGACTTTTGGATATTCAAGATAAATTAGATACGATTTTTGATTTTATCTCAATGTATTTCAAGTTTTCAGATAAGATTCTATAGTTATTCATTATTGCTTCTACACTGTCTCTTGTCCTATTGACATCAAATATAAAAAAAAATCATGGTCGTTTTTTTGAAATTTTTTAACTTATTTTTATTATTATTTTTTATATTTTAATTTGTAGTTTGATTCCTGTAAAATCAGAACAATTGAAATATCAAGTGTATTGACACGTTTTACAATTTTTCAAGTGAAAAATTCAGTTATGTACAATTTCTACAATATGTAATTTTATGGTCCTTGAATTTTCCGTGAAAGGTCCTTGAAAGTCCTTGAATTTTTTTTTTTCAATAAGAGTAGGAACCCTGTATTATAGTGGTACTAATTTTAATATTATTTATTCATGGTCATTGTATATGTATTGCATAGCGTTTAGAACATTTTCATATAAAAGGTTGTGTTTACAGATTTTCACAGACTAATTACAGATTGGAGTTAAAAAATTTTTATAAAAATATATTTTTAAATTTTACTTTTAGGAAATCGAAAGTACCAAAACCTCCTAATGGTGCATGGAAAGATATACGCCATGACAATAAAGTGTCATGGCTTGCCAGTTGGAAGGATGTTGTGTCAGGAACATCGAAATAAATGCGTTCCAAAACGACAGTTAGTAGAAATACTTTTAAATTAAAATCTAATTTCTGTGTTGTTCTTATCACCAAGGTTAATGCCTAATGGATTGTGTATATTCACAAGCATTTTCATCCATTGGCAATTGCAGTGATGAGATTCTTCCGCTTTTTTATTATTTTGGAGAAATTCCGTTTTTTTTTTTTTCTTCTCCCCATAAGTTCGAGGTTTTCCAGTTCCTCCCGCAGATTTGCTTTTCTTCCGAAAATTTCGCTTTTACGCAAAGAAAAGAAACCTTCCTATCTTCCATTTTCGAAAATAAAATTCTGGGAAAATATGCTAGACTGTGCATTGGCTAGGAAACCTAGCTGATTCATCTTCTACTGACGAATCAACTTTATATCAGCAAGCTCTACAAGGATAAACATTCTAACATTCAGTGCCATTCAAAGTATTAAGTACCACCTTTTTGCTGAAAACAAAACCTCTGTGGCATATTTTGTAAAAAAAAAAAAATGCATGAACATGTTGAAAAAAAAATGAGTTGAAAACTTGACGTCATCTTATAGGGCGTACCAAGATGAAGAAATAAAAAAATGGAACAAAAACAAATAAATAAACTACATAAGAAAAAGAAAAACTCCTGTCAGAAGAGAAAAGGCTGTATGCAAATGCAGCAAAAAAGCAGAGAATAAGGCATAAAAAAAATCTTCTCAAAATAAAAAATAAAACAGTTGATTTACCTAGGCATTCTAGAGATAATGTAGTCCTGACAACTATGCCAGTAATTAAACAGAGAGATACTAATGAAAACTGTGCAAAAACTTTAGCCTCTACTGAAAATAAACTTGCAGAGGATGCAAACACATCCTTTATTGAAAAAAATCTGTCAAAGTTAGAAGCCCTCCAAAATAAGGGGTGAAGCGTGTTAATGGAGATCTGTTGCCACCAAAAGCCACACAAATAAAGAAAACAAAAGAAAACCACTTCTTTAACTATTAAGGAAATGTTTCAAATAACAATAGATGCTAAATGAATCTGTCATTGTAACTGTACAATTTCTCGGCCCCCCCCCCCTCTCACTTTTTAAGGTGCAAAATCATTGTGCTGTTACTTTTGCAAAAATGTAGCAGAATTCAGTATATGATACATTATTATAATTTATAAAGAGCTAATATACTTTACACAACTGCATGAAGCAAAAGAAATTATTTGTCCTTATTTTTATTAATTTTTTGAGCTAACTTTTATCAAAAGGCTATTAAATATAATTCTTCTCAGACTTCTGTTGGGTGAATGTTGCATCTCAGTGATGTACAGGTGGTAAAAATGTTTTAATGTATAATTTTTGTATTTTCTGATGCCCCTGATGATGTTTTAAACTTGTTAGTTAACTTTTAAGGTGAATGATTTAATAAAAATTTAATATTCTTTTTCTTATTTATACGTACTGAATTATAAATAATTAAGTTAATTAATTATTATAGTGTAATATTTTCATAATGTTGCATGTTCTGATGTTTTACTTCTTAAAGCATCTTTCGCGTATAAATTATGGTACAAATTTTTTGCTCGCGTATGATTTCAGTCTTTTTGTTTTTTTGCCAATCTCATCCCTGCAATTGTCAGATGCTTGGTGACCATACCTGAAATTAGATTTAAAGCATTGATTGCCTATTTTGTTTTCATTAGTTTTTTTTTTTCTCAGGTTGTACTTTTTTTTTTTTGTAGCCCCAGGAAGACTTCGCAAAATTTGAATTTGCTAGATTGTTAAAAAGAAATATCAAGTATGTCAGGAGAGAGTACAAAAAGAAATTGACTTCCCAAAATATAGTAGACCGAGAGAAAGCTACAGCTGTGTATTTGATTGATAAAGTAAGTCTAGGATTAAATATTGCATTTACATAATAACTGAATCTTAATTGTTCTAAAGGTTATTTGTTTTAACAGTTCTTCTTATTTCATATTATTTTAAGATTTTTCTAATTAAATTATTTTTTGGTAAGTTCTTAATATATAGGTAATATTAAGTACTTTGTTGATTTTGAAAACGTTAATGCTCAGTTAAAGTTACTTTGTTTTTATTCTTTTCTTTTTATTTTTCATTAATATTTATCCTTTGAGGTACATTTTAAAATTTTTATTTGAAGTGTACTATATGGATATTTTACTTTTTATGACAAAAAACTATATGAAGTTCATCGAAAAGAGTAGTCAGTCTCGCCTGTTTTCTTCTAAACAATTTAAAAGGTATTTTGATTTAGTTTAGAACTGAACGCCATTGAAATTCACAAATCAAACTTTCCGTTTCAGCTGTCCTTAAGAGCTGGAAATGAGAAAGACGCAGGAACAGCAGATACCGTCGGCTGCTGTTCTTTGCGAGTGGAACATGTTACTTTGGACAAAGAGAAGGATGGCCAAGATTTTGTTGTCAGTTTTGATTTCCTTGGTAAAGACTCTATCAGATATATAAACTCTGTGCCTGTAGAGAAGCAAGTCTTCAAGAATCTCAAGCTCTTTATGGAAAACAAACAACCTGGGGATGATCTTTTTGACAGTCTCAATGTGAGTGTTCATCTCATTTTACCCATGAGTATAGCAGAGGGGAGAGTAGTGATTCTTAGTTATCAGCTTGTATAAATTACAAAAACTCATTCTTTTTACATGATTGTTTTCAATATTTCCTTATGTTAAATTGTTTTTGTAAAGTAGCATCCTTTCATTAATTAAGATGTTAACTGTTTAAGCTCTGAAAGTGAAATCTATTTCATTGTAGATATACAAACTTTTGTTATAGCTTAGTTTTGTTTCTGTGTGTGCTCTGTATTGTTTAGCAATAGATCCAGAAGCCCGCCGCGATTTTGCACATGCAGCGGGTAGAGTTATTTTCATCAAAATAGGGGGGGGGGGGGGGGGAAGAATGGAAGGGTGATATTTACATTTTACTGAGAGTGATCTAACAAAGAACTCCGGAAATGCACTGATATGACTCGTTGCCTGACACCCCTTTCCGGTGTAAAATCATCCACAAGTGGTAGTCTCGGAATCCGTTGCTGAACAGTAATGCTTATTTTTGCTGCTTATAATTTGTTACTGATGCCTCTTTTATCTTCCTGCAGACAACACTTTTAAATAAATATCTGAATGATCTCGTGCAATGCCTTACAGCCAAGGGCTTCCGTACATATAATGCTTTTAATACACTGCAAGAACAGTTGGATCTTCTCACCAAAGGTAAGATGTGAATTTATTCTTGACGTTATTTATCAAATTCAATTATCATGTGTGAGGTCTTGGCATTATTTAGTTTAGATAATATTAGTTCATATAAGATATGCAAGCATATCACACATGTAGAATCATTTGTTAAATGAGCATAAATTTGCATATTTCATTGCTGACCTGAATGTATTTGAGACTAGTTGAAACAGATATTTAATTAAACATGAAGTTTTAAATGTAACTTGTCACTATTGTAAACTTTTATAGCTTTTGAATTATTTTTGTAGGTGCATTTAAACTGTGTTTCAAAATAAAGGTGTTTAATATCAAGTAAAGGGTACTGTATAATAGCTAATAAAAGCAGTTGTCTTAAGTTTTAAGAAAACCAAATACTTAATTTTTGAGACATTCTTTTCTGTAACCACAAAGAAGCTGTAGACTTAATCATTTTTTAAAATAAAAATTGCACATATGAAGTTTTTTAATGCACTAATAGTAATAAATTTCTGTTGTGTAGGATTGATTTGGTTAAAAAACTTCATTGGCAACTTTTTTTTGTTCTAAGTTTTACAAGTAAATAACTTGCATGGGGTAGCTTACATTTATTTTCAGCTGTAATTGTATCATTGACCTTGGAATTTCCTTATTGATAATTTGGTGATGTTTTGGAACTATTTGTTTTTCAAAAAATATTTTGAAAGTTATTATTTTAAATTTTAAAATATATTAAGATCATCTGTATGGCTTGGCTTTAATAGCCAAGTAGAAAATTATGTTTTTTTTTTTTTTTCCATTTTAAGATTTCAGGTTACAATCTTCACAACTTGAGTGTCAATTGACTTTGAAATTGTTTTGCTTAGGTTAAGTTTTCAAAAATATAGATCTTGATTGTTGGATATAAAATAATACAAATATTTGGTTTTTGAGGAGGTATTTTTTTTACAGTAATTTTACTTTCTAATTTCCAGAGGACATGTCTATTCCTGAGAAGATTTTAGCTTATAATCGTGCAAACAGAGAAGTTGCTATTCTTTGCAACCATCAAAGGGCAGTTCTTAAAGGTTTCTCTAAAAGTATGGAGAATCTGAAGGCGAAGGTAAATTTGATTTTGAAGTATACTTTTGAAAATATTTGTCATTCTGTGCTAGATTTCTACACATATTGCTTTTCTTTCATTTCATTTAGATTGATGAAAAACGTTATCGAATTAAGAATATGAAAAAGAAAGTTAAAGCTGCAAAAAACAACAGCAGCAAGCAATGAGTATCTTCTTTTTCTTTCTTGCCTCTATTTTTATTCACTGTTTTTAATTTGGCAAATAGCTTGCCCAGAAAAATGATTTAACATTTATTTTCACATTATGCATTGAATTATTTTTCTGTGCTGTGTATTTTAAACATGTTTTTAAGTTTATAGTATAGATTCAAATTCTTTGTTCTTTTTTTTTATATTCGAAGTTAAATCCATTTTGGGAATCGGTTATTTAAAATTTGCATTATTTAGGAAATTTTCTTTAAGTTTTTAATTTTTAATCAGAGAAATTGCAAGTACAGTACTCATTAATACATTTTGATTTTTAAATTGTAAAAATTATAATGTGCAAAGTGTTCAAAATGCATATTTAACCCTCTGTGATGTTATTTTGATCTAATAGGTTTAATGTGTGTCTGAAAAATTAGCTTTCAAAGTGTTATAGACTGAACTTTTTTGTGCTTAATAAGATTCACTGAAATCATTAAGATGTTTTATCGGTGGAATCTTCAAACAAATATACATGCTCCCGTAAATTATCCATTTTTGAATTGAATATGAAAAACAGAAAAGGCCAGTTTGGTCTCTTAAAGTGTTTTTTAAGCTTTTTATAGAAGACCGTGAGTGATTGATATCTTGTGAATTCCCTTTAAATCTTCCAATATTTTCTTCAGTTACTGTTGCACATGGTTTTTCATGCACATTTTTGTATGTGTAATGTAGAGAGTATGACAAGAAAAGGAAATGATTGAACCAGCTAGAAAAACAGCTGAAGAAGTTGGAGCTACAGGCCACTGACAAAGAAGAAAATAAGAATCTGTCATTGGGAACATCTAAGTTGAATTATCTTGATCCTAGGATCGGTGTTGCTTGGTAAGTTACGTTTTCGAGAGTATTTCTGTTTAACCTTTAGATTATGAGATAGATTAACCCAATGATACCCAAATTAATTTAAAAGTATACATTTCAATAATTTTTTGTTAAATTTTATGTTTAAAACATCATGTTAAAGGAAATAAAATTAAATTCTGAAAAAAATGTTTCTTTTTATTTTTTAGAAACAATATAAAAATTTGTAGAAAATCAAACTTTTTATGTGTATATATTAATAGATTTTAAAAATATATTAAAATATCAAAGAATAAAGATTACTTTCTAATTCTTTGCATTACCTCAAAAATAAAGAAGAAAAAATTCGACGGTAGGCTGTTTCTGCGAAACGACCGCTAGGATTGAGGGGTGTAGACTTACTCAGCTGTGACTTTCTCCGACTAAAGTTGTTCTATGTGACTTTGACCTATGCTCTATGACCTTTCTCTGTTAAATAAAACTAAAACCAACTCATTTAAATCGATGCAAAGGACAGCTGAATTAAATCAACAATTGTTAATTAAGGACAGTTAATTAATTGATTACTCAACTGTGACTAAAGTAACTCTGTTACTATGAACTTTGTCTGTTAAATGAATTAATCTGATTTAATTAATTATTAATCTGTTAAAATCCAGTTAATATACCGCTCACAACTGATGTGCGCACGTGCATCGGTCACTGTGACGTCATCAAAATTCTTCGTGATTTTCACCAACTTTGCAACTCGACTGTGACTAAACCATGTTTACAAATTCTAAAATTATTTTTGCAATCTTCAATGTCTGCCTTTCTCTGTTAAATTAAACTAAAACCAACTCTTTATGTTATTTGATTGCGGAGCTATAAGCGTTTAAAAATACTATGAAAAGCGTAATAATTTTTTCCTTTCCCAACACACCATTAGACCACTATAGAGAGATGCAAGTCTACGTCAAAAATTTCAAAATGACGATATTTTGACTTGAAAATCTGGCTAACTGGCTGCATAGGCCTGTTGGGAAATTGTTTGGGAATACCTATTGACTTGCTAGACACTGCAAAAAGAAACAATAGAATGCCATCAGTGTAGCCATGGAGATGAAAATCTAACTATCTTCAATTCTTCTTGTCTTGAGGATGGTGGACATTAATGGGTCAAGATTCACTCTTAGTAAAATACCAGCAGATTACCTGGCGTTGCCTGGTCATTTTCTTATCAGAACCTTGTGATGGAGAGCAAAAGGAAATTTTTTCAAAAAACTGCAAGTACTTCATTATCATGTTTCATCTTAATAAAATTCACCTATTTTTATCGTTCAATAATATTTTAACAACTGTCATTTTGTTGCCATTCTGTGTAAAATAAATTTTAAATAAACAAAACTAATACAGTGAAACCTGTGTATAACAATACTGTTTGTAACGATAAATCTACCTTTAGCGATATTTTCTTCGCGCCAAATCTGGTACCAAATTTCATCAAAATCGCCAAGTGAGTCAATCAACCTATTTGTTACATGCATTTTGGAGACTTTGCCCCCACCCTACCCTGAGGGACTGTGTAAGGCTTATTTACCCCTCTTATACTTCAAGTGGGTTAATGTGTACCAAGTTTCATCAAAATCCCTTTATCCGTTTGGAAGTGATGCTGGAACAAACATACATACATTGAGTTTTATATGTAAAGATATCTTATTGTTTCTATCCGAGTATAAAATTATAACTGGGTTCTCCAAGTAGACTGTTGAAAAGAAAGAAATCTGTTGTTTAAGTTTTTGCACATTTAAGTATTGAAAATTCATATTCCAAAGTTCATGTTTATTATTAAATATATTTTTTTCCATTACATAGTGCAATTGAAATTAAAAATATTAAATTGAATAAACTTTCTGACTATACAAACCTTATTTTGGTTATTTTGAGAGAATTTCAATGAAAGCAGTAAATTCTAGGTCAAAAATGGAAATGAATTTTATTAGGTGTTCAGTGTTTTCAAATACTTCTATTTTACCATGTTTTTATTAACTCGCTTCCTTGTCTGTCTGTTGGGTACAAATTTTGCAATTGATTTTAAACTAACTTCCCTATGAGCTGGAGACTTGAAACTTTAAACATAGTTCAGAACTAGATGGCAATGCAATATTAACTCTCTTTCTTGTTTGTGTGTTAATTTTTTATTAGATATTTTGTGTTGTACCGACCCAGAGCTTCGATATGCTGTCCAGGCGTCACTCGTGAATAGAGATTGCTTGGATGAAGAGTCCAAAAGGGGTTTTCGTCTTTGCATACCACTGTTAGTAAAGGTTGGAACAGAGCAAAGTAGTGCCATTTAGGGGAGAGGGGTTATCTTGAGTTTGTAGAAGTTAATTCCAAGAAATGCCGCAACGAGGAGGGGGGAACATCGAAGAGTGGATTGAAGTTCGGAGGGGAGGGTTGCTATACCAGAGTGATAATCATTTGTTTCAACAATTTTCTATTTATGAACAGGTGGAGAAAAACTGAAATTTGCCACATGTCTGATATAATCTCATCAAGATGTTTAAAATTGATTGCAAAATTTCACACACACAAGACTAAAAAGCATAAAATAATTATTTAAATAAAAAAATAATATACCATATTTTTAAAACGGACTAAAAAGTATAAAGTAATTTCTTCTAGCCCCATACAGATTTAAAACAAAAAAGTGGGGTGCATGCAATATTTAATAGTAAGGAGTGCAGGGAGTAGCTGAGAAAACTTGCACAGTTCATATAATTAGCATTGCAATAAAATTGTTAGTTACTTAAATAAATTATTGATGCATCAATTATCTATTGCATGCACCCCTTGTTTTTCGTTTTTAATTTGTATGGGGTTATAAATCTGTATGGAGTTAGAAGAAATTATTTTATACTTTTTAGTCCATTTTAAAAACGTAAATTAGGTGTTCAGTGTTTTCAAATACTTCTATTTTCTACATGCATTTATTTGTTGCATAATTATTAGATGCATGTCAACTCATAAACTACGAGTTCCTGCAATTAGTAACTTTTAAAAACAAGTCTGCATTGTTACTTGGTTCCCCATAATGCCAATTGTGTATGTGTTAATTAATAAGGGGGGAAAATGCTATCTCTAATTTAAAAGTTTGAGATAAAAACTGAACATATTTTAATTGGTGAGGGTTTGAGTCTGCAAAAAATGGAGTGGGACCCTTATTATTTGGGGAAATTAATTTTTTACTGTCACATAGAGTTTTGAAGAAACAATTGCATTTTGAAATACAATTTTTAATTATATTTTTTTAAAAAAAATCTGTTCTTGTTTTAAGTATTTTGCTCCTTTTTCTAGTTTTAAAAAGTATCTTTTATTATTTTTGAACCTGAGAGAAATTTTATTTGTGGCAGTGCTTCTTAAATTTTGGTACCAACATTTAATGGATTTACGAAAACCAATAAATAGCCTTTAGTAATACCCCCACTTTAAAAATCTAAATTGCTGACCGTGTCACTTGAATCATTACATAAAAATTTACTATAAAATTTATTTTTTAATTCTCACTAAATGATGCTTCATTTATATGTATCCCCCCCCCCCCGAATGTATTTGTTGCCATGAAAATTTTTGTCAAAATTGGGGTCATGGGAAATATTTGGGGATGTGATTGTAGATGTTTAAGAAACCCTGACTTGCTATAATTCGAATATAAAAATAATCTCTGTTGTTTCTTTTCAGGTGCAAAAAGTGGGATATTCCAGTCGAAAAAATCTTCAACAAGACCCAGAGGGACAAATTTAGGTGGGCCATCGAAATGGGTGGTCCCGAATACAAGTTTTGATGTGGACTGTTCAGCCTCCATTGTCACCATGGGAGGGGCTGACAACCCATTAGCGTGTTCTGACAACAAAAGAATTTTACCTTCATCAGTGTGAAGAAAATAATTCAAAAGAGCAGCCTGGATTATTTCAAGACAGAAAAACTGTGATTTTCCTCAGGGAGATTTGCTTTTTATCCAATTTGTTTAATTTTTATTGAATCATAAGATTACAGTTATAATACAAAATTAAAATTTTATGCTTTAAAAAAATTGTTTTATACATATATAAAAGATGTTATGTGTAACTTGACTCTTTAATTTATCAAACATTTTTATTGAATTTGGATTGATCATTTTATGGTATTCATTATACACATATCCAATTAAAACATTTTTATGTATTGCATTTATTCACTTGGATGTTGCCCCTGCTTTATGAAAACTTAAATTGTTTTGATGTGCAGGCTGTTAGAGGTAATTTTATAAAAATTGTAGAAATTGGTTAGGAATAAACTCGTATTAAATTTTGTATCATTGCAAATTTTAAGATGGCATAAAAGATTTTTTAAAAATGATGATAGGCTGGCATACTATCTGTAAATTTCATGACATAATAATCATTAAAACACTCTACGAGACAGACTGTTGAAAAGCCGTCTTTTTGTAATTTTTCAACTTTGGTAAAAAGTAATGAAACTCACTGGTTGAAAGAGTTTGGCAGGTTTTGTAAAGAATTTTTATTTACACATCTCATTAAGTTTTAATTGTTTGTTCTGTTCTTCTGAAAGAACAGATGTTGCTGCATTTGTATGCAGAATAGTTCTGTGACCTGCTTCAGCAAATTTGTGATATGTCCTGTCTTTTGAAGAATAGCTGCATGTTTGTATTTATTTGTAACATTTTACAGCAATTTAAGATACTTTGAAGTGAATCTTTTTAATTGGTTGTAACTTTTGCAATAATTGTTCTTTGTTTTTGATAGTTTTTCCTGTAATAAAAGTGTATTCAAAAGCATCAATTGGAAAATCTCCATCAAAAATAAACTTCATGAAAAAAAAAATGCTTTTAACATAGTAATTCAAAAATTATGTACTGTGAATATTTATTACAGTCCAGGAGCTTTTTTTTTTGTTCTCTCAAAATTATAAATGTATTGATTCTATTAAAAGTATTACTCAACATGGAAGTATTTCAGATTAGTCATGTCTACATTTTTATGAAAAATATACTATTTCATTGTTTTTTCTAAGTCTCCTATAGCATTTAATTATGATCATTATAAATAATTTGCTAACATTGTGCTATTATGGATAGGAAACAGGAAGGAAGTTTTCTAATGAATATTAAGGGATTCTTGTGTGACTCAAAAAGAATTCAGCATTGTTACAAGGTTGATATGTACATTTTAAAATACTTTAAGTTAAAAGTTCAGAATTATGAAATCTATTCACAATAGGCTGACTTTTTGTGCGACTTGAAGATATGGGTGTTCAGTGGAACCTATGTATAACAATACTGTCTCGATCTATAAACTTGCTTATAAAGATTTCTTTTTTTACCTCTGTGGAATTATCATTATCTTAATGCATTTTCAATCTACCTACAATGATTATCACTTTTTAGATGCACCTAACTTACGATAATTTTACCTATTTAGAAAGTTGGTACAGTACAATCCCTTTAAAAAAAAAGACATCCTATGGTCAAGAATGTTGTATAACAAGGAATTGGAGGAAGGGCTAAAATGCTCGTTATAGTTAAAAATATGTTGCGCATTATTATTTCAAGAGGTGCTTATCAAAGAATTGTCTGAATAAGACTGGGTCTTTCAATTATAGCTTGCTGTAGCAGAGGGAGGAGGCTAGTGATTGGAAAAATCACAGATGTTTGTTGCCTCGGACTTCTGACAGGCATGTTAATTCGTATTTAGTACTTCAGACTGATCATCTGTTCCTTAAAATTCGCTTTTGATGCGTTAACACCTTGAATCCAGGATGGTGCAGAGTAAAACATTGGATTTTTAAAAAAAACTACAAATTACTTAGGC
Source organism: Araneus ventricosus (assembly GCA_013235015.1). Taxonomy (NCBI): domain Eukaryota; kingdom Metazoa; phylum Arthropoda; class Arachnida; order Araneae; family Araneidae; genus Araneus; species Araneus ventricosus. Next base: position 1,714,454 of record BGPR01000083.1, on the reverse strand, counting down.
AATCAATAGCAAGTTAATGCTGCTAAAAAATGTGGGATTTTTCAGTCGACAATAGCCATTTTTTTGTAAAGAAAAAACACATTGAAGATGCTGTGGAAAAAGTGGATAGCAAACAAAAATTATTTAAAGGTGCCGTTAAATGACAATGCTGACAAAGTTTTCATTTTGAAGTTCTTAAAAGTTTATATACCAATATAAAATTTCGTATTTATAAAATACAATTTTATAATTTTAAACATATACATCAGCTATTATTTGAAAGATGCACATAAACATTGGATGCTCAAACCCTAAATTGCCTATAGCAATATATTATCTACGTTCCTACAATATCATTGTAAACAGGTTTTAATGCATATTGCTTTTTAGAAGTAGTTGCTTAAAATGGCTAAGCAATCCATTTCCAATAATTCTCCCCCAGTCCATGGCAGTGAAATCAAAAATTGAATTCTTCAGTAAAAAGGAAATCATTGCTCATGTAAACTAAATCTTGCAAAGCAATATTGCTATCTTTGTTCCTAATCCAACTACACGCAACTGTTTCCATTAACCTATAAGGGATGCTGTTAGATGCATAAGTTGAAAAAAAATTTTTTTTTTTAGGGGTGATAGATTTTAACTATTTGAGGTCGATGCCGCCAAATTTAGTTCTTACACATATTTAGTGCTCAAATTAGTTTATGGAGCATGGCCAACGAGTGGCTTTGTCAAGATGAAAGTGAATTCATGTAGTTTGACGAGTTTTGGAAAAAAAGACATTTAATTCTGGATAAACAGATTAGGAAACATAGAATTATATAGTACTTGACTTACAGCAGAACTATTCCTTTTCAGTTATATTTAGTAGTAGTGTTGGATTAAAAGATCTATTAAAAATAAACTCATTTGATTAGAATTGGAGAAAGAACATATGTACAGTAGAACCTCAAGCCTTTATTAACCAATCTGGTAACAGAAATTAAAAATGTCTTTAGTTTCATTTTATAAAATTGATGCATTTTTAGAGAAAAGGTGTCAAAGTTGGCATTGGGGCCGCTTTTCATGATGCAGAGGCTTGCAAAATGTCGTTATCTGGTGGGGATCTTGCATAATTTAAAAAGTAATTTAGAAGAAAAAAAATTAAGCACTTATGGTCTGAAATTTTGTACATTTTCATGCAAAAATGTCACTGTAAATGTGTTGGGAAGTTTTGCACCGTTGGGCAGTGGAAAATAATTCTTTTGAGAAATCCTGAAAGAATCATTGGGAAAAAGAGAACATACAAAATCGGTTAGTTCGTAAACCTTACTCTATGACTACAGCTAGAACCTGTACTGATCTATTAACTATTGGCATTAAGGGATAAAATATTTATTTCTCCAGTTTATTTGGTTTAAAATGACCCATCTCAGCCTGACTGTATATGCATTCACATCATTAGATACCAGAACTTTAACTTGAGAATATTTCATTCATAATGTGCAATTCAACAATTTTAAAGAATCCCCCCTCCCATCTTGTTGATAGAATGAATACGTAAAGTTTGATCTTGGATACTGGAGTGTCCTCATGAAGGAAAAACATGACTAAATGCACTTAAAAGGTATATTGAAATTTTAGAATTTGTCAAATTCCACTAACATATTTTGGTTGCATCTAACATTTATGCACTACAGAGAAGTACTTTTAGTGACTAGTACAAAATGTGTGAAAATACAATCTTCATGTCTGATGGCAATAACTAAAATGCTCTAAATGAGTAGAAAAATTATATGTTGCCCTTGATTATTGGAGGAGGTGCTTATCAAAGAAATGTCTGAATAAGACTGACTTCCATATTATTTAGTACTAAAAAAATGGTTGGGGGGGGGGGGGGGGTTCTTGCATCACACTTTTCCAGGAAATCAGAAGCAGTGCTCCACTCTTAAAGCTGTCAAAAGAAATATTTTCTTGATTTTAGCCATAGTATTTTGACTTTGCATCCAATGGCAATATAAGGCTCATGTTGTATCCAACACTTCAGAAAATGTCTGGGGTATTTGGTACAACAATATTGCAATAAATTTTTGAAGTTATTGGACCTAATTTTGAGATCTCGATTTGGGAGTGAATGTGCAATTTGCAGCTGTAGTTACATAATGAGCTGGGAGGCCACTACAATAACAACATGAGGACTGATGATGCTAGATTTAATTTGAATAGGACTCACATAGATTATAGAAATTCAGCCCAGACCACTGACTTCTATTTTTCAATGTTTATGTTGGAAAGTGTGAATCAAGATGTCAAAGTTTCCATAATATAGGTGAGAAAACATATTTAAGTAAACATTAGTATTTATTAAAATACATATTTAAATATTTTAGAAGAAAAAGGTGATATAAAAATGAGATAATGGAATGAAATTTGATCTAAACACAAATCAAGACAACAATTTATGAAATAAATTATCAAAATGTATGGCAAATACAAAAACCAGATAAATCTAAATGCACAAACAACAACTCGATTATAAATAGACATTTCAACATTGTGCAAAATACCTAGATTAAAATAACTATACGTTCCACCACCTGAAAAGTATTAAAATTGTAACCTAAAAGATAACTTTTACATTCTTGTTTCATAGAAAAGACTAGGACCGGTTAAAACACATTGTGAAGAACCTTTCAAGTCTAAATTAAATTGTTCATATAAGTATGGGGTACGATTAATAAATTTTATGGTGGTAAAAATAAAAATGCACTCATACCAGTAAATGTGTAAAACTAATTTAATAAAAAAAAATAATAATTTCTGCTTAAACTTGTTTCACACCAACTGCATTTAAAAATACAGTTGATTGATGCTCGTTATAACAACCCACAGCAAAAGGTCTTTATAACGAGTGGTCACTATAATGGATATAATTAAAAACTACACACGTAAGCTCAGCAGTTCCATATAAATAGGCAATTTTTAAAGAGATTCCAACTAAATACTCAACTTATTTTTTATCATTGGTATTAAAAATATAATTTTTTTCAATTAAAAATATATTTCTAAAACAGATTTTAAAGTAGAAAATAAAGGGTGTTATATACTTACAAAACATTTATTTTCTAAAGAAAAAAATCGGAAATGGTTGTTTGTCTTTTCTGCATATGTGCTTTTTGCAAAACATAATTTTCCATTTCAGTTAAAGATGATAAATAATGTTCTGCCTTTCAAAAATAACATTTTAAAGTCTCAATAGCACTTGAAACATTTTTTTTTTAAATATAGGCTATTCTAATTTCCGCGCTGTGCGAATGGTAATCCCCCCCCCCCGTCAAAGTTGAACTGTAACACTGAAGAATCTACATCTACGAAGCTAGCTCGGCAATACAATAATCAAGGTAATTTATGTTTAGAAACATACCGGGAAGAGTGTTTGCTGAATTTGGACGTTATATTGGGATTAGAAGACACTGTACGGTCGTTATACTAGAAGTAAAATAACATAGTACATAGGGAAACACAGTTGGGGATTTTATCACTGGACTTTAAAATGTGTGGTCGTTATAACGAGCGTCGACTGTAGTATTTGATTTTATATAAACTATATATCATGAGAGAACTTTATTATATTTAATAATAATAAATAATAATAACAAATTATATTTATAAAACAATTGTTTTATAAATATAATTTGAAGTTTTCATGTAAAAGAATACTATGCATGAAACTAAAACAACTCTGGTAAAACTTCAACAGAAAGAAAGGGAGTTATATGTTAGCACTGAAACTGTTGACAAAATGTGCATCGTTTTAAAATAAATATGAAACAATATAGAAATACTAATGTCATTCCAATTTATGCCATTTAATGAGGATTTATGATAACCTAACCTTGTGAAACCTTCAAATATATTTGTACTAAATGCAAGAAATGTACACATATTCAAAGAATATAAAATCCAAGATACCATTGTTTAAAATAAAGTTTGCATATGTTTCACTAATTAGATAAAGTTCATAATAGAAAAAAAATGCAGTTTTCTTCTGAATATTTGTTACGAGTTGCCACCATGCTTCCGAAAGTCTTGCTTTCTATGCAAAGACACTTTTGTTTCATAACTTAGGCTTGTTGCACAATATAATATTTAGAATTGTACACAATAACAATTCCCTATATTCCTTATATTATGAAATCAGAATAAAATAGCTGTCTACAATGAAATATAAGTAATCAAAATTAAAAACTCAAAATGTTAGCCCTTCAAGCCTTTAAAAAATTGAAAAAGACAAATTAGTCAGACCATCAACTGTATTATGAAAATTTTTCATTTTTATAAAATGCTTATCTGTAAAATTTATAGCCAAACAACCAAAATAATTTTTTACAAAAAAGTAAATTCTAAGCATTTACATTTTATCCACAGGATGAAAATTATTTAAAGGAACACATTAAAACAGAGAACAATGTTACTAGAACAAAATGCTTAAAAAATGCAAAATCCATCACAACTTTGGTTAATCAAAACTTACATCAAACACATTTTTAAGCTTGTATAATAAATTTCTTTCAGAAGGTCACATATCTTTATGCTTCACAACTTCCTGTAAAATTAGTTCCATAAATTAACAAGCCCATCATTGAATATCAATTCCCTAATGAGTATATAGAATGAAATTTATTATTTCACTTCTATCAAATGGGCATAGCAAGTCTTCCTACAAACTTATTCATTTATAAATATTTGTTATTTGTGATATAGAACCTCAACAGTTTTACTGAACAGAATATTTTAATCATCAGCAGAAAATTTTATATGACATATAAAAAAAATTGGACAAAAAACTGACAACTTTAACAGTATGAACAATAAAGTCTGCCCATAAAAATTCAGGATTCAAATTATTATAAAATGCTTAAATTATGAAATGTTTTAGATAGAATAAAATATAAGTAGCAATATCCAAGTTAAATAAATCAATTTTTAAAAATTTACTTATCCAGAAATAATATTTCCCTCTCTTTACTGTGCTTTTTATCAGATCTCTTGGCATAACCACACAAAAGTTAGGAAATTATCACAAGCAGAACTACAGGAATGATTGTTTGCCCTCTTTTGTAATAAAATAAATAAATTTATGTATAAAAAAGAATTAGATAACAAGGAAATATACAGCTCTCTTTACAGGAATGTAGCAATCCTACCAGATAATCAGTGACAACCCAGGATTTTCGAATAAGAAAATTCGATTTTTCACATTTCAGACAAAAATTTTACCTTTTTATTAGTAACAATGTACAGTAGTTAAAAATAAAAAAGCAATTTTAAAAGTTATCTATATATAACAAATATGAAAAGAATTCTAAAAAGAAATACATAAAAAGAACACAAACATAAATATTTTCAAGATCACAATAAATACACATTTTTACAGAGCATATACTTAAAAATTGATCCTTTCTGTAAGCAAATTTCAAAAGAAGATAGAAATGGGAAAGATCTCCAACATAAATAATACAGAAAAGAATGAATATATATATATATATAAAATATTTTTTAAAAGCATCATCTACAAAAATAGGAAATATTTAGAAGTTGGTCCCTTAGCTTTAAAATAAGAACAAACTAGTGAAAAAAATAAGTAATTCCAAAAGAAACATGACAAGAAATCAGAAATATCGTTGGAGTTTCAGAAAATGCAAACAGGCAAATTGAGTAAAAAAATACTGCAAATATTTCTTTGGTAGAAAAAATAGTTTACAATACAACCTGAATCAACAAAATACCTTCATTCCTACTTTTTTGGATATCACAGACCAACTGTCTCTTTTTCTAGTAAGAAAATATCTCATTTTAAAAGATGTAAATAAATTTTCCAGAAATGAACACCATTTTTCTAAGGAAAAGAAACCACTCAATGAACTAACTTGTAAATTTCGAATGAACTATCACAACCAAATTGCCTGGAATTGTTCATGAATGATAATACTTTTGTCAGGACAAAGATCAGGATATAAACAAGTATTTATAAATACAACAATAAACGTTGTTCAACTACAGCTCAATAATACTGGCTGATTTATCGATGGAGAGACGACATGCTCCTTGCTCACTATAAGTCCTCAACAAGGGGTAAGGTGGGCTGAGGAAAACCTCTGGACTAGATTCATCATTTGATTCAGACTGACTGCTGAAGTTACAAATAGCATTCACAAGTTCAGATGGCAGCACATTCTTTACTGCAAGGTGGACTGACATTACTTCAAGCCATTCTTTCAAAATAGTGAACACAGGTCTAAAAATAAATTGAAGCAATTAAATATTATTAACACTTATTAATGACAGAACAAAACATATGCATTTTAAATAAATCTACCATTGAAATTAAAATTTAAAAAATGTACGTTAGTAATATGAAAAGTATAGTAATACTCCTTCAATCCAACTAAAATTGTCCGATTTGCCATATTCCTTGCCCAAAATTAGAAAGTCCGTTTTTAAAAAAAATCAAAGAATCCAGCATTAATTTTGAGACATATGAAAACATGTAAAACTAAATTCATTGATCATATGTTGCACATTTAGCCTAATAACTAAATATACTCGATAGTGTTTCGTGTCTTTGAAACCAAGACTAAATCTTGAAATATTGCTGAAGCAAGTTTCTTTCTAATTTACTGTATTTTATCAAATTGGGTAAATATTAATTAATATTTCTATCAGTTTTCATTACTTCATTTCTTCCTATATTTTTCAATGTTTACCCAAGTATCATTCAAAAATGTTTTGTACCTGTAAAAAACTTGTTTTGAGAAACAAGAAAATAAAATATGACAGATCCAATTTGTCTTTTTCAATTAGAAAATGTGGCAACTGCACTTTATATGCTAAAAGATGCATGACCAACTTTCAAAACCCACTTTCCCCAAATGTGACTAAGTTCTTTTCCTAATTTGGAGGAAAAAGGCAAATCAAGCAACTAAATTTGAGCAATAGAAGTATTAATTATTTAAAATTCTATAATTTATTAGAAAAAGCATGCAAGTAAATACTGATGTGAAGGATTAGATACCAGATACTAAAATTTTCAGAACTGCTATCTTGGAATGTGTTCAGCACCCCATCAACAAACGAGTTCTTCAAAAGCCAATGCGGTAAGTCCAGAAAAAAAATTGAGAAAATTAATGTTTTTAATACATTAATTTTTTAACTTATTCATTTGATCAGCAAAAGTATATAATGTCTTCTAAAGAAGCACCAAGTAAATCTTTTAATAAATAAAAAGAATATTATTAATTCCATTAAAATTTACAAAAATCAGAAAATATCCAAAAAAAGGACTTAAAGGCATTGGCTTCTGAGCGACTCATTTACGTATTCACTGACCCAATTTATTACTTTTTCTTAGAGTACTGTAACGTACATCATTGTCAGCAGGTTCACTACTTTGAGCAAAATGCTCTACCTTATTTTCGAAAATTAATTAAGTTAGCTTAACATGCTGTTTTAAGGCTACAGAAGGATATTTGGTATCGATCTCAATCTTTAACAATGATCAAATTAAAAGGATGACAATTGAACCATCATCTTCCTCTCGTAATTTCCACACCAGTGCAAGGATGTTTGACCCACAAAAGATTTCACATGCACCAAGCTCCCTACATGACAGATTTTTAGTAAAATTGGGTCCCAAACCCAAAACCCTCCAATTCCTTAGCAGATTGGTCCCAAGTGATTTCCTCAAAAAGAATTTTGAATTAGAAAAGAGATTGTGCGATGTAAAATAAAATTTTTGTTTTGTTTGTGTCACTTTGAAATTAGTATTCATTATCATTCCTCTTTAAATATTTGCAAATTCTTGTTTGACATTATTTTCAGTCTTATTATTGAAGTGGTAGATCCCTAATATATTGAGTTGTTGAGACAATTTTCACTGGTTCCACTGATCAGTGTAGAGACATGGAATCATTGTTATCAACTGTGGAAATTAGATATTTTCTGAAGTTGGAGCTTTTGCCACCATTTGTGTCTGTTCACCAACAACATTTGTTTAATTGTGTTTATTTGGTGCTAGTGCAAGCACGGAGAATGAAAAAGGGCATTTTTGGCTTTTAATGTTTTTTTTTTTTGCCATCACAAACGTAAGAATGCTTTCCAACTCACAAAAAAAATGTGTTGTTAATGAAGACAATGCTGTAGGTGAACACAGTTTTCAATTGGTTTAGGAATTCAGATGGAGCAAATTTCACATTTAAGATTGGCAATGCTCCATTAGGCCATTTACAATTGATAACAACCAAATCAAGGTGTTTGTCACAAATAATCAAGATATTGCCACCTCATGAAACAGCAGAAATACTCAAAGAGTTGAATTTCACCACTTATGAGCATTTGATGTGACTTGGCATTAATAACTGCCTTAATGTTTTTAGAATTAAGCAAAAACTTTTAAATAGATTATATTTTGATCTGCGATTTATTACTTAAACACAATGTAAACTATTTTTGAAACAGATGATAAATGGATCATCTACAAAGAGGTTGACTAAAACCAATCATTTATGTAAAGCTGCTATCAGCCACCCCAAGGGCTATTATCAACTCCCACAAAATTATGGTCCGACGCTGGTGGGAATGGAAGGGTCTAGGATTGAGACATTCCATTGTCAGATAAGAGCTGCTACTGCCTAATCAGACAATTTAATTGAATATAGTAGCCAGAGGGAAAATTTGAAGCAAGCCATTGCCCAGAAGCATGCAGAATTGGTCAGTTGTAAAGGTATTTCACTAGGATAATGTTAGACCACATGTGTCTTTCACTACCCAGCTGTAGATGTTGGAATTCGACTGGGATGTCTTACCCCACCCTCCATATAGTCCTGACTTCGCACCTTCTGACTACCAACAGATCCACTTTTTTGTAAAATTGGCTTAAAAAAAAAAATTCAATTCTCTGGAGAACTGCAAACAGCACCTTTAACAGGTTTTTAGTAATAAGCCAGGGACATTTTAAGAGAGCGAGATAATGAAACCCAAAAAACGGCAAATCATTATCAAATAAACTGGTGCATATTATTGAATAAACTTGATTGTTAGAGTAAAAAATGTTTTAAAAAATCTTTTCAATTTACCCTAAAAATTAGACTTTCCAAACAATTCATTATTTAACTTTTTATTACCTTTTCTCTGGATAGATATCGCAACACTTGAAGGCTATTTCAGAGAAAGCTTCAGGACAGCCATCACAGAACTTTTCTTTGAACGCAGGAACATTCAAACCAAAATCTGAACTTCTAGGAAGGTAGTCAGGATCAGCAGGTACTCTCCCAATAATCTGAAATTTTAGTTCAAAAATGAATTTTTAGAAGTGTAGCTAGCAACAAAAATTTGGGAAGGCATTATAACATGTAGGTGAAAGCAAGATACCTTTTACTTATTTTCAACTATAAGTTGTAGTTTATCTTACCTTATCCATGATTCCATTAATTGTGTCTATATGAAAGCATGAAAATACATAGAAATTCAGCAAATACAACAGGGATAAAAAGTAACAGAATAACAAGAACACAACTAAAGACAAACTTTTAAGTTAACAAAAGGATCCCAGCCACACCACTACATAAAAATTTTAATTCATAATAAATTTAAAGAAATTTTAGCAATAAATGTTCAAGCATAATAATTACTTATAAAAATTTGTGTTAGTGGAAATGTAAGACAAATTGCTTACTTTTCAAAAGCTTACAAACACTCAAAAGTTTACAATGCTTAAATTTTTCCAAGCTATTTGAATATTTTATATTTATTAAAATATTAAGCAGATTTGCAGGTAAATAACAGCAAAAATGTCTTATCAGTAGGCATTTTAAAATGCAAGAATTCATGTTGAAAAGTAGAAAATTAAGAAAGTCAATTAATATAAAACAGAAATTTAAAAAATAAAGACTTAGAAAAGAATGGCATGATTTATATAAATATATATATGAGCCACTTTAATGTTGTAATTTTATTTAAAATATTAAAAATTCATATTCATACTAAGTTTCAAACATAATTACTCTAAAATCCCATTTTAAAATTTGCAATAAAAAGCATTTCACTACTAACCAAGTAATAAATTCTCCAAATATTTCAAGCAACAAAAGAGAAAAGTTTTTTTAATTTAAACTGCACTTTTAAAGAGTCAATCTAAAAACTGCACTTAATAGATAACTATTATTTCGTCTAACCATATAAGAAAAAATCTCTTAAGAAATGCTAGTGAATGATTCTAGGAAAGAAAAAACTGAATTCTCACATGTGCTTGGAAAGTTTAGAAGCATGCATTCAAATCAATGCTACCATCCAGAAATTAAATTCATTATACATCACAAATTTGTGAAGAACAAAAGTACTTTATCATGCAACAACAAAATTAAAATTATTAAATTTAGCATTAAAAAAATATTATATAAAAAATGATATACTATAGAGAAAATGTAAAATTACCTCACACAAAATTATTCCAAATGAGAATATATCAACACGTTCATCGTATTTTTTATGTGTCATCATCTCGGGAGCCATCCAATAAGGATTCCCTACTACTGTATATCGCTTTTTCCGCTCGGGGCGGCGAACTGGGCCTCCACTTTCTTTTCGATTAATCTGCTTATCCAGCATAACACGGGCCAAACCAAAATCAGCAACAACCACACTTTTATCCTACACAAAAATCAGAAGCATTTTCTTCACTACAACAAATATTCCCAGTTCACTTCATTCATTAAAAAAAATTGATCAATATATAAAAATGACAATTATTGTAATTTTCTCTATAAAAACATGCAATCAATACTGGAATGTTCTTTCATTTAAACACATATATAGCACTGAAATTTCAGGATTTTGACAAAGAAGAAAAATTGATAATTATTAAACTCAAATTATTCACAAATTATACATTATTAGATATATAAGCATCACAAAAAATATAATTTAAAAATACAATTCAAAAATAAATTTCCACATAATATAAAAGAAATATATAATCAATTAAGCAACTTAATGGGAACTTAAACAAGCAAGAAGCAGACTGTAGAAAAAAACTTACTTTTCTCACTAAACAGTTATTAGAATTCAGATCTCGGTGAATAATATTCTTTGAATGTAAATAGGCCTACACAAACAAATAAAGAAAAGTCTTTAAATCTAAAATCACAAACAAAAATTTAACATAGCATCAACAATTACCATCCCACTCCAATACTTCAGAGAATTGTAAACTTTTTTTAACAAGCTTTACAGTTACGGAGATTGAACATCCACATATTCTTTAGAGGTTAGTCAAACAAGCAAAGATTAGAGAGAAATTGCCTTTTTTCTCACATGTATCTACTCAATGGGCCTTTTAGACCAAAATGTGGAAGGGCACACCTTGAGACCAATTTATCAAACCTCAGGAAAGTCTGCCTAGAGTTCATTTCCAGATCGAACATGTCTTACACTAGCAAAAAATGACTTACCAAAATCTCTGCATCAGTTTACTTTTGAAATCATTAATCAAATTCCTCAAACTGCTATTCATACAAATGGCAGCAATAATGAGCATAACACCAAACCTCGATTTTCTCAAATCAAATTAAAGAATCCACACTGTTGCTCAATTTTTCAGAATTGAACTTACAGCCATTGAAGAGGAGTTAAAAACTATTAGAAGTTAAACATTTTTTGGCAATGTTTGGATCCTCCAAAGACATACGCAGACCTGAGAAACTGAGCACTAGTCAGGGACGAAGCAGCAGTTTGATTTTGGAAATTCTTTAACATCCTTTGAAAGATAATGAGGTCTTCTCACACTGGGCACAAACTCGCATAGTACGTTCTGGGAATGACACTGCTGATGTTATGGTCAAAGAGAAAGCCTCTCTGCCTCCAATTCCTAAAAATACTCAGCCCTTCCTTGAAACCCATTCAGAATAAAAAGTTAAATGCAGTACACTTGGAAGATTCCTGCAGCATAAGAATGTTATAACAAGAAATCTCCTGGAGATGTCCTTACCATCAAGGTGACAGAAGCATTTAGTCCCCCATTTGTATATTTATCTGAGAACACTTAAATTTCTGCACTTTTGACAAGAAGCAGAAGTTTTATTCTATATGCTGCAAATGCAACTCTGTGCAAGCCTCCCCTGGTCCCCTTTAAATTGCACGGGCTTGTAAAGGATGATATTACTAATATAATAGCCAAGATCTGTCTCTCACTGATCCGGTAACACTCTGACGTCACCAACTATAAAATTTCTGCCATAGCACTGCGAGATGTTCAACAGCATTATTTTCATTGTTAGAGCACCTAAATTTCAGTAATTTTAAAAAGTCATTGTCGTTCTATTTCAAATTTAATAGCTCTAAAATAGTGAAATAAAATTTGCTATCGATATAAAATGCTCGCTATGATCAATAGTTCCCGGGAAATTTGAAATTATATTAATCATATATTTCAAATTAATTTCTGTTTTTTAATAGAAAGTAGTAAATCACGTCAGTGGTATATCATGTACGTGATATAGTTTGGGTGCCACGATGCATCTATTATTTATTGCAATCATGATGATATAATTTGATAATATTTTTCGGCAATGTTTGGCAAGCAGTGAAGTGCTTTTTTTTTTTTTATTAGACATCTGAAGTACAAGGAAAATTGTTAAACAACGAAAAATACTTCACATGGAATGTTGTTTACCAAGAAGTTTTTTTGAATAAAGAAATATGTAAATAAAAAAATATTTCCTGTCATAAAACATGTTTATTTTATTTCTCTTCAATCAATGTTAAACATTTCTCTCGCATATATTTCTATTTAAACATGTCAAATCTGACAGAAAATCTCTTGAATGAAGAGGCAATTTGCACCCGTCATACCATGACTGGTGATTTTTTAGTTTATAATAATCCCCCTTCTTGTCAATGGTTTTGTACTAATACCTGGTCTCATGGACTTGAGATATCTAAAAAATGGCTTCAAATCTGAATTTATCCACTTGGACTCGCCAGGGATTAGACCAGGAGGAATAAGTCACAACATAGTACATATCATTTAAAATACAAGGTGTTCTGGTTAAAAGCATTCCAAAATAAAGGTTTATATTGACAGAGCTGCATGATTGATTATAAGTTTCAGTTCCATTTCTTCAGAGCAACTCCTGAAGTTTCTTTGAAGGTTAATGCAGTTCAATGAAAACAACATTACTGGCTCAGTAGATATCGATTTATTACGATGAGTAGTCATCAATTTCTTATGATTAGCATAACTTATTTAATTGCTAGTAGTTACTAGTATTGAATCAATTGCTTATGCAAATCACTCAAATTTTCAGCTTTTTGCTGGTTAAACAGTCATTTCAGTGAAAACCCAAGTGATCAACTTATAACATTCAAGAAGCCAGGCAGTAAGACCTAATCAGATCCAACTACCACACCTCAAATGCTACTAAACTGAAAAAAAATTATTACCATTAGGACATCTGCAGAGCCACTAATGATGCTAACACCGATTTTCATTTCCCAACAAGAAACATGACGAGCCGCCTCTTTAATACAAATGAAATGTATAACTAATCGTGCCTTAGCCCCGACACCCTGCATTTGTAATTTAACCCTATGCATTTAAATAAATTTCAAATTTAGATAGACCACAGTTCCACTGAATGTAAAAGATAACATTCTGAAGCACATTTTTTTTTCTTTTCTTAAATTACATGTTCCTAAGACAGCAAATTCAAAAATATGATCTTATACAACAAAGCAATTTGAGGGTAAAGGGTTAAAGTAAATACATGCACGTCAAATTAATTCCAATTACCATTCCAGCAGCAATATCTTTTGAAAAATTTATTCTTTGCAACCAGGATATTTCAACAGAAGAATCATGAATATAATCCTGTAGAGTGCCACCAGATATGTATTCTGTGAGAAGATGCAACTTCTTGTCTTTATACAAAACACCTACAAAGCGTAAAACATTCCGATGTTGCAAAGATCGAAGAACAGCTATTTCTTTTACAAAATTCTGTTGAGCTTCTTCATCAAGACGATAAAGCTCCTTCATCACCATTTCTTGCCCCGAGTGTCGATGAGTTACCTTGGAGTAAAAAAAAAATCATTAAAATTATTATAAATAAAATGTCATTATCATAGCAGTTTAAGCCAACTTGCTTTATTTATCTTTTCCCTCAATTTAATACTAAAGATTAGTTGATTAATCTGGAAACATGAAATATTTTCCAAGCCCAAAATGCACAGTGAAATCATTCAGAATGAAAATACTTTATGAACCTATGCTTGAAATTTATGGATTTATAGTAAACTATGTGACTAAAATCAACATTCAAAACATTTTTGTGACCTTTGAAATTTCTGTGACCAGTAAACACCAGGCTAGTCAATTACAACTTAAACTGATGGCACAAGAAAAGCTACACATTGTATTATTAGGTCCAGTTCTATATCTAAATAAAAAGGCAATTTTTTTTTTTGTTCGTTCTTTTTGTTGTTCTTTATGCATGCCCAGACTGTCTGATTTACAGGGACCAAATTTGGTACAGTGATGGATTAACACAAAAGGAAGCTCAGGCTGTAAAAATTATTTTAAAAATCAAATTAATTTTTATTTATTTAATTTTAAGTAGTAAATTCAGCCTTTTTGCCTATTTTCTCCATTATTATTCATTCACATCCAGTATTTAATTTATGAGTTCTTGCATTTATTTCTCTTCATATATTATTCTTTTTGAACCTTATTAAAGGAAGTTGGTATGAATAAAAGATTTTATTTCTTCTTTTGCAAAGGATTGGCTTAGCGAGCTTCTGTACTTTCATTTATAAACATCAGGAAAAAATCGTTTTCTTGGCATTTTTTTCCTCATCTTTTGGACAAAAAGAAATATGGATCCTGATTTTTTTTTCTTTTCATCTTTTGGACTTTTTTTTATTTTGCAACAAATATTTTATAGAAATTTTGTTCATCCTAAAGTTTATAAATTTTTAAAGTCCTATTTTAAGTTTATATTTTTAATCAGCAACTGCTGGTAAATTTTGTACATATACAGTTTATTGTTCAAAATAAATTTTCTTTTTCCAACTTCTTGCATTTTCTTTCAAACCATACTGTTATAAGATAATAAAAAAGCAAGATTTGAAAGGATATTTACATTTGTTAGGGAAAGTTAGTGACAATATTCGTAGAAAAAAAAGACAGACATATAAAAAAATAGGGATCCTGAGCAACGCCGGGTTATCAACTAGTTCTCTAATAAATTCAAAGGTATTTTAATTCCTTGAGAAGAATTTAAGAGCAGTTATCATCATTTTGCATTTATTAATTAAGTTGTAATTCTGTATTTACTAATTAAGTTGTTTAATTTTATGATTATTTCAGTTAGAGTAACATCCTGTTTTAAAACTACACAAGGGTTATTTTGGGATGAACGTCATAATTTTGAACTGCAGTCAGATGATGAAGACACTTGAGCTTTCAAACTTCCACACCACAACAGTGGGCAGGCATGAAAGTGCAAGCTGTTCAAAAAAGCTGAACTCTATGCGAATACAAAATTTACCACAAAATCGATATATATACAGACGCAAAGGCAAAAGATGTTACAACTTAAAATACATACAGAAAAAGGAATTAAAAGTAGTATATATAAAATTTTACTTGCTATTTTTTCTCTATTTGAACAGAATTTTGATTTTTAAATACCATACAAGAGGTTCAGAGTTCCTTCTATTTTCTCAAAGTTGAACAACAACAGATAGTGTCATAACAAAATTGCATACTTTTTAAAAATGAAGCAGTTTATTTAAGGGAGGAAAAAAAATGGCAAAAGTTCTTAAGAATATATATTATCATATGCAGTAGAAGATCTTTGTAACACATAACTTGGAACCAGAGGTTGTGTGGTTTATAGATTTTGTATAATACAGATCATTTTGCATATCTCTAAACTTACCTTAGTAAACATAGCCTATTATGCTTGTAACAAGTCATTAGATTACAATTTAAAATACAAATGATTTTGCCTCACAAAGATATACAATTTAATTATATTTAATTTTCACAGAAATTAATATTTCAATAAATCAGCAACAAGTACATTAACACTACAGTTAAAATCGTTCTCTATTTGTTGCACTCTGAAAATAATCAAAAGAACTTGACATATTATACAATTTTATGTTTTGAGAATTTTGAAATATTGTGCATTTAATAAATTCCTTTAGATACTGAAATTTTTTTGGTGCTGCTTCAACATCTGAATCTATTCTAGAACAGCTGTTGTATTCTGTATTTAAAATATAGGAAATGATTTCATTTCACGTATGTTAATAATTTTAGGTTTATGATCTGTTGTTAAAAATTCCAACATACAATCTTCATGCATGTATACTAACTTATTTTGAATAATGTTTGAGTTCAGCAACTTAAAGATTGTTTAATAATTGCAACACTTTCTTTAAAAAGCATTAAATTAAGGACATAAATATGAAATAATCTCTCAAGCTTAGAATGCTTGGTAATAAATGGTATCAGAGCAAAGCTGGCAATTTACAGTTCCACTTATTTCGATCTTCTTGATCGAATCTCCGGCAGTTTAATTTTCATAGATTTATTCAACCACTCGAATTTAAATTTATTTTTTTCGTTCGCATCTAGGGAACGAACTTTATGTTCATCGTTTAAGTTAATCTCCATTTTGGTTCTCGGTTACACTCACAAACGCTGATCTTCACAATTGACGAACGTAACACTAAGCATACAGCATCACACGAACGATCCGTCAAACACAAGATAAATGAGAGTAGTAGTGGAAGTTCTTTGCAGAACAACCGTTAGCATTCAACCCGTGATTCAACATCGGCGATAGCAGCTCACTGACGTGCGATTTCAACAGCAAGGCATAACCTACTCGTAGAGCAGTCGTCATTCGGCTATATGGGAGAAGTTCCGCCTTCCTCCATTACGCTGTGTGCCAATCACATGAGGTGATAGATACGGCGCGTAAACCCCAGAGAATGCATCTCTGTTTACTTTGTGATGGAAAAAAAAAATGGCGTTCGTTTCGGATTCAGACACTGCTTCCAACCCACCCCCCACATTTTTCGGTCACGATTTCTCAACGGTTTTGCATCGATCTCAGAAACAGCCTGAAAGACATTAAAAAAAACGGATTTCCGCTTAAAAGCGGAAGTCTTTCATGCCTGAGTGGGAGAATGTCTGACCTTTGACAGATTTAACATAAACCAGATTCATATAAACGTTGAATTTTTAGTAGAATTGAGTCTCAAATTTGAAACCCACTGGTCCAAAAGACGAGACTCTGTCACATGGCCAATGTGGTAGTTTAATCTCGGGGAGTTCTTGCCACAGCACTGACATGGGTCTTTCGCCATTGATCAGGCTGTCCACAGTGCACTACATATTGTCCACTTGAGTCGTCATTGACTATATAGGGACACACTAAAACAAATTTTACCTTAAAAATTCAAAATATTTAAATGTACAGAATTCATCAATTTTAAAAGTCAATTGAGCAAATGTTCAAAAACTTCTTTTAAAAAAGAATATACCAAACTTGAAAATCTATTTCATACAATTTTGTGATTTGAAAAAAATATAAATTTGTGTATCTCTTACCAAGAAAGCCTGACCAAAGAAACCTCTTCCTAATAATTTTCCTAAAACCAAATCAGAAGGACGAAATATCTGCTGGTTCTTTGGTAGTATCCGAAATGAACGAGTTCTGGTAAAATCATGCTGTGCTTTAGCAGATTTGTAGTCTCTAATGTAAATAAAATAAAATATATTTTGTAAAAGAATTTAAACTTTTATTTAAAAAAAAAAATCAAGAAAATGAACAATTGCTTTTAACAGGGTAAAGCTTATTACCTAAATATTTTATTATAATCACAAGATATTTCAAATAAAATACCTTCATATTTCTATTTTGTTTGTTATGAGTGCTTAAAGAAACAAAGATTAAGTGCCCTGAACTGAGTAAATATTTACTTAATCCAATATGCATTTTACCAATAAAATCACATTTTGTAAAACATTTTTACTGGAAATAAATTGGAAGGAAAGCATACAGTTAATGTTATGTTAGTAACAGATACAAATTTTTCTTCAACCAAATGAAAAAATGAATAATTAAAACTTGCTGACTAAAATCATTTCTTAAATTTTATTTCAAGCTATAATCAATAATTTAGCAAGTCTTTCTCAAACAGCAATACCTCAATAAAATTTACCATGTAACTAATAATTACTGTCACATTATACAATGCTTCATAACACTGGGAAATAGAAAAAAAATGACGAGAGGCTGTCTTTTCAAACAGCCACTGATGTTAAAGGCGTAGGACTATTTTACTCGCATGACTCTTTCGTTTCTCGTAAGTTTTTAAGTAAGGTTTTTTTTAAACTTCTGTTGTTACCCTTTATCTCTAAAATAAAACATTAGTTATGTTTTTAGCATATGTATTTAAAGAGATATAGAGGATCGCCCATACAACGTTTTGGCATGTGAATCAATTTCCTTTCCGAGACCCCAATGGGAGGAAGGTAGTCCTACATTAAAACTTTTTTCATTTGCCAAGGAAATTTTAACGGTTTTAGAGTATCTTGAGGCTGCTCATTTCAAAACTAATTTTATTTTAGTCGAATTGGCTCTAGTTTTTGAAATAATGCATATTGTCAATGTTTCAATAGTGTCTGCAGTAAGATGGGCCAAAAAAATTCATTTTTGTTCCATGTTGCTATGTAATGGGAAAATTTGTGAATTGGTGAGAAATCAAATATGGAAAAAAATTAAATTGATTAATACCTACTGCTCACACATGGGCCTTAAAAGTGGTGAAATTAGACTGTTTTTCATTACTTTTTAAAATTTCTCTTAATCTGTTTATTATTGCATTTAGCTGTTAAGTTGTCAACTTCTTAAGAGTAATAAATTTTATTCTATCAAAATTAGTACATTTGACACAGATTTTATGTGCTTTCTGCACATTTATTTTGCAATTTACATACTGATTACTCTTTAGGATTAAGTTAATTTATTGCATTGATTTAATTTTATTATTGATTTATATTTAAGACAGTTTCAATGCGATTTGAGTAGTGCATACATACATATTACTAATGAAATATAATTTTTACTTTATCTCAAAAACTAGAGCCAATCTGACAAAAAGAAAGCCGAATTCGGAATCAGTGCCACAAAATTACTTTAAAATCACTGGAATATCATTGCCAAAAAAAAAAAAAAAAAAAAAAAAAAATTTTGACCAGTTTAAATTTTTTTAAAAAAAAAAAATTTTAATAAAAAAAAAAAAAAATTTCAAAAAAAAAAAAAAAAAAAAAAAATCAGTGTTGACCAGTGTAATTATTTTTACATCAAACAATGTTTCTTAAAGTATACAGATTAATTTCAATACTATAAAATTAGACATAGTTAGCTATAATTTTTATCTTTGGTCAAAACTGTAGGAATCTAATCTGTATAGAATTACAAACATCCTATACGATAGTTTTTCACATATTAAATAATAGCATTTATGCATACTGCCAAATGACACATATCAATGAGGGTATTATTGGTATATAATTTTTTTAGTAATCCCTTCCAGTGAATTTCATAAAATAATTAACATTTTAAAGCTATTTTTTCTTCAAGCTCCTTTGTGGTCAGTACATGTCCGCTTTCATTCAATTTTGAATAAAAAATTTAACCAATAATATTTCATTTTCTAAAATTTCTATCATGTGTTGGATGATGGCATAAGTACTCTAATACTAATACATTTAATTGCAATTATCGAAAAAAAATGTTAACACAACATAATTAAAGATCTCCTTACCTTATAAATGACCTAGGTAGCGAAGCAGATCTACGCAACCTCTGTTCAGCTGGTCTGTGAGATAAAGAGCATTTGGGCAAGGCATGTGTATTAGAAGATAGGAACTGAGTAGAATCCAAAAGCGAGGAAAAATTCATGGATTGGGAACGAATTAACACAGCTGGTTCATGTTCAACAGTCAACTGAACAGGTTTATCACGAGTCTGAATCAATTTCTTTATCTGAAATGTTTCAAGAAGTACTTCTTAAAATAATTGCTGCAATATGTACCATTTCTAAAACAAGTTATACATACTATTTATTAATCAGTGTACATTTCAGCATCAAAAATGTGTGTTAAATACTAATAAACTTATATTTATAAAAAGAGTCTAAATAAGAAAATTCACCAGTAAATTAACATACAAAAAATTAAAATTAAAAAAAAAATAACATTTTATGAAAATATTATTTGACATTTGCAAGAAAATACTTAATAAACTTTTAAGTATTATTTGCTAATTAAACAAATTTTGTGGTTTTAAATTAAAACAGTTTCAATAAGCAAATACATAAAACAGGTAAAATGTCAGTTACACTATTTATTTCTATTCTTTCGCTATTAGATTTTTGTCTACCATTTTGGAAATGTATTTTCAGAACCAAAGTAATTAGTAACTGAATTAGTCTCTTTTTTCTGATATTCAAAAATAATCATGAATCTTTGATTAACAAATTGCTGGGCACTTTTAGTTTAAAAATCGTGGTCAGAAATATAATTTTTAAAAATTTTATTTTATACATGATGCCTACATATTGCCATATATTGGATGGCCACCATTTTCAGCAATGTGTTAAAGACTATCAGTTAGTTGGAAAATTCTCTGCACTTCTAACACTCTAATTCACATTGCATTAATTTTATTTCTGCAGATCACATGCATAACAATTGACACCTTATGTCTCTTGTGCATTTAAAATATAACATTAAAAATGCAACAAAAATTAGACTCAAATGAACAAACAAATAGCAATTTAAAGTTTGTAACAAAAGAAAGTTGTAAGCCAGCATTTAAAAAAAAAAAAAAAGCACTATTTGAAATTCTTTGAATGTGTGAGATTCACCGTGATATCAGAATGGCGTTTGTCAAATTTGCCAGAATATTTTATTGATGCAAAACACTGATTAAAGGTAAGTCAAATCTACTTTCAAATTGTTGTATAGGATACATGATTGTTATACGTTTTCACAAAACGCCATAATGGTAGTGAATGGATTTTGTTACATGAAAATTTCCTATCTTTTGCTGTGTGTGTTTTTGACATACAACATTTTGATATAATATCATGAAGTTAATAAGCTATACAAAAGAAAATCAAAGAAACATTACTTGCAAAATACATTTACAGATGAATTTTAAATTTATAATTAAGAGCAATGCTTATATTATTTTTATATTAACAGACAAATCACATACAAATAATTATATTTCAAATCAATAATAATTTTAAAACAAGAAAGAAACATACCTCTTCTAAGGAATTGTTTTGTAGAGGCTTGCCATTTACTTCCAATATACGATCTCCAATATGAAGAGACATCAAATCTTTATTTAAAACAACACTGAAATCATTTTAAAAATAGATGTAGGAATTGTCTAGTAAGAAATATACAAGTTTGGAATATAAACAAACAGACATTTTTTTTCCCGTTAAAGTATAAAATATATTTAAGATTACAGGGTTCCCACTCTTATTGAAGAAAAAAATTCAAGGACTTTCAAGGACCTTTCACAGAAAATTCAAGGACCATAAAATTACATATTGTAGAAATTGTACAAAACTGAATTTTTCACTTGAAAAATTGTAAAACGTGTCAATACACTTGATATTTCAGTTGTTCTGATTTTACAGAAATCAAACTACAAATTAAAATATAAAAAAAAATAATAATAATAAGTTAAAAAATTTCAAAAAAACAACCATGATTTTTTTTTATATTTGATGTCAATAGGACAAGACATTGTGTGGTAGCCAGTAATGGAATAACCTAGAATCTTACTGGAAAACTTTGAAATAATTGAGATAAAATCAAAAATGGATCTAATTTATCTTGAATATCCAAAAGTCAATCTCATTGAACACTAAAGAAATTGCACAATAATAACTATTATGCTTTTGGAACAGATTTTTATAAATCTTTATATATATAGCTTTAAGATCAAGCCTGCCACCTAGTAATTAACAACAATGTAACAATGATTCAAAGAAGAATAAAACTAAATTTTAAATCAAAATGTAATTTTAGTTTTGACCGCTAAAGAGACAATAATCAAAAGTAGCTATCAATACATGATTGATTAAAATTTTAAACAGTTGAAATAGATAAAAATAAGTCAC
>BGPR01000083.1:1659998-1684240 GCA_013235015.1 Araneus ventricosus | reverse complement strand
CGTGATGAATGTCAAACCTCAAGGCTAAAGTAAACCAAAAGTCTTTAACTTTACAGACTTTACTCACCTGACAATAAGAATCATAAAGAACAATACAATACTTTCAATAATTTAATAAAAATTACAATGAAATAACTAGCCAAAAAATGTCTTCAACCATGTCAAAACTACAAATACAAGTGGAATGACTACAAAAGTAGGAAAATTTTCGAGCCTGTATAGTCAGAAAGTAATGTTGAAATGTTTTTATCATTTTTTTTAAAAGAGGGAAATAAAGAAAAAACAATTGTAATGATTTTAAATAAAATCAAGAATTCTGGCTTGGCTCTGGAGGGAGCTGTAGCCCCTCCCCCCCCTGGATTCGCCACTGATATCAATTAAGCACACTTTTATATTGTCTTTAAACATCATGCACAAATCAAATTCTCAAGATGAAAAGAACATTTGGTGCCATCTACTTTAATTATATCTTAAAATTCTCCCATCTATATTAATATCATTACAATCGACTATTTTTAATTAATCAAATTTTTCACAAGAAAATGTTCTCTCCTAGCAATAATTAAAACGGCTTCACCTCTGCACAAGAAAAACTTCAAACACTGTAAGTTGAATCCCGATAATCCAGACTAGATGGGATTGGACACTGTCCGCATCTCCAAAAGTCTGGATTAAACAGAATTAGACGCAAAATACATGCAATACAAGTTTTAGATGGTTAAAACTATAAAAATCAAAGGTTTTTTTCATAAATACATACATTTTTTCCTACAGCTTAATTAACACACTTAGTAACAGGATACACACATTATTTTAATACTGACCTCTCACTAAAAATTAGTAAATCCTGCCTTTTTTTCTTTTTCTTAAATCCTGTCTGAATTACCTAGATAAGTAGGTTCTGGATTAACAGGACTCTGCTATATTCATGAAACAACTCTGATGATAAAGGACAAGATTTGTCATAATCTAGCAGTATTCCATAAGCTCAGTAACCATTATATGAGCATTTGGTTTTTGATCAAAATAAACTTAATGGAAATAAAGTGCAGTTTAAACTTTTCTTCTGCAACCCTAAAGCCAGGATAAATATTAAAGAAATATCTAGACAAGAGAAATAAACTTCTCACCATAACAGGCCCCGAAATAAACTGTTTGCAGCCATGGCACTCCTCCCCAAACTTATTCCAATAATCTTTTTGACAGTAAATAAGGCTGTCTTTTTCAAAGAAGGTACCAATCACTTGATGCTGACAAACTGAACACCTACAATAGACCGAAGAAAAGATAATTTAAAAGCTGAAAAGTTTTGCATGTGTTTTTAACAGTGAGCAAAAAATTCATTACATTTCTTTAAAATGAGGAGGAGAAAAATACAATGCTTTGAGTATTCTGATTTTGAGATACATTCAAAATAAAAAAAGAATCTTTATATTTTATGATGAATTGATGAAGCTACATAGAAAATGGGAATCACATTAAAATCAACAGAATGGAAAAACTGAAAACCAAACAAATGTACATGTTTACCATATATGAAGAAATCTGTTACACTTGTCTTTTTCTTTATATATTATAGAATTTATTATGTTTATGAATGTAACAAGCATTTAGAATTTTTTTTTTCTATTTTTATATATAAATAAAATCATTATGAAAAAAAAAAGGTCAGAACCATCTAATTTGAAGCAAAAAAATTTGTTAATGTAATAATATACAGCGACTTGAAGAAGTTAACCAATGGACTGATATATTAATAATGTTAAGAGAAATTTATTCAAATTAACTGCAGGGAAAGATATACCTGTTTTGTTTGAAAATAAGATCAAATGATTTAAAATAATGTTATCTTTAAAACAAAAGTAAACCCTTAAGTGAACTCAAGAATATCTTTAGTTTCTCAGTTGAAATTGGATGCACTTTTTAAATATTACAAATTAAAAGGCAACTAGATAATTCCTAAAGACCCATTAACATATTACAAAAGTTTTATATAATAATAGCAAACAAATAGAATTTATAATGTGCATTTCAAAATCAAAAACTGAAAATATTCATATTTGAATTTGCGCAATACTTGGCCTTAGTTTTAAAGTCAAAAGTCTGCACAAATTTTAAAGCAAATTATAATGGTAATATTAAATTAATTATATTGCAAAATATGACAGGTGCAATCAAATTAAGTGTAAAAAAAATTAAATGTACTATATCTAAAGAAAGGTTTCTTTAAAATTTAAAATTAATGCATTTGAATATGAACAGCAAGAAATACATGCATGAGTAACCTGTATTACACAAGAAATCACAACAATCAACACAACATGTAGATAAGACTGACTGATTTTATCATTTGACTATTGACTAACATTTAGGTGAAACATATCATATATATTGACTTTTCTCAACCTCTAGTAATACTATTTAAGAATGGGCTGATATCCTTTCACATAAAATGTTTATTACATTTATTAGGCATAAAATATTAAAAATACATATATTATTCATGATAAAGTCTTCCGACAGCACACATCCAAATCTACTTACTTAAAGCATGTACTATGCCAATCTTTATTACATGCTTGAACACATTCTTCATCATCAATATTCTCATAGCACCCTGCACAGATAGGCATATCTACATCTTTAAAGATAAAGTATTTTATTTGAAAAGACCAAAATATAAAAACAAGCCTTAAAACATAATACAATAAGTTCAAATCTTATTTTACACTGATAATGTAAATGCAGTTTCAGTTAAAAGTTCATTCAATTTTCAATCCAGCATATTTAAATGTACAACTTCATCACAAAGATGTTTTAAACAATTTTAAATATATAAATAAATGTTTAATTTAAAAATTGCTTTTATAAAATGATTAAACTTTCCTTTCTTACTTTTTGGAATTATTTCTCCCTCCTTTAACAAAAAATTTCTGCATATTTCAAGGTTTAATAAAAGAGACACAAAAGAGTAATATGAATAAAAATATCAGCTACAAACTGAGTTTTACATAGCTACAAAATGTTTAGCAAGAATAAAAATATTCAACAAAAAAAATCATCTTGCATATGTACATCTTAAGAAATTAGAGATAAATCATTTACAATTTCAGTATGATATAGTGAGATTCTATGGTTTTTAATTTTAAATAACACAAGATTTAATAGTTCCTGCTATAGAAATGAGAAAGAACTAGTGAACTTTCCTTATTGAACAGTACAAGGATAATAATGCAAGTGATGAAGAATAATGTTTCCTGTCATTCTGTTAATAGTAGACATAAGTGCAATTAGAGCAATTTGTTTCCAAATAAAATATATGATTGCTTTTACATCAATCACAAATGAAAACACTGGAGGAAGAAATTAAAGAAAAATCAATCTTCACAAAACATAATTTTTCCAATAAAAAATCTGCTTAATTAAAAAGGCAAAAAAAAAAAAAATCCTCCCTCCTCCCCCTACTTATCCATCAAAACAACTAATCGTAAAACAAATATTAAACAATCCATATTCTAAATATTTTTATCAAAATTACTGATTAGATAAAACACTTGTCTAAATATTTTGTGCAACAATTTAAACTTAAAGCAATTATTTATTTAGTTAGTTTTTTGTAATACACTGAAACATGAGAAATACTTCCGCGATTAAAAATACAATACAACTATCCGGCATTTCAAATCATAATAAAATGAAACTGGTATTATATTACCATATTTCATTCATTTAATGAGATTTCTAACAAAAACAACTTATAAAGATAGAATATTGATATTTTTTGAATAAAAAAGTAAAACTACAGCGTAAAATACAACCATTAAAGAGGTAACAGTTACTTAATAAATACTGATTATATTTGAAAATGTTCTATGTAAACAACCTTCACATACACACACACACACACACACACACACACACACACACACACAATTCAAAGGTCTGCTAAACCACATAAATTCTAAGCAATTCAAAGGTCACAAAGAAATACTTGACAACAAATTAAAACTAAATTTATTGGGACAAACAGACATTAAATAATGCATTGATAATAATAACTCCTTGTACAAAAGAATATTTTAATTTCGTTATAGGTATAAAAAGTTAATGCACCGTTACAATTAAATGGTATAGAGAATGAAGTAAATGACCGTACCCAAATTAAAACTTAAGCATTGCAAAATCGGTTATTTTTAAAAAAATCCAACTGCACTATCTTGTCTACTTTGTAAATTTTGTCAGAAAGATTTTTCCGAAATTAAAAATGTTTGTACTCAAAATTATCGCCATGTTTACAACAATGGAAAGCAGTTGCCAAAGTCTTTTACTAAATTAAAGTTAATTATTCGGAAGTGACATTAGTAAGAATGATTTTCTTCTTCGCAAAAAAAATATTGGAGATAACGAATCACGTGATTATTTTATGTAATCATATGATTCAAAAATGAAGAACATCATTTCTCTTCTATTCTAATAACAGATAAATCGGGAGAAAAAGACACAATAAACATATTTAATTATAAATTATCACAGAGATCGTTTAAGAATATCCATTTAGTTTATCATTTGTTCTTTTTTCTTATTATAGAAGAATTATTCGGAATTTCTCTCCAATATTTATAAACCGGATTAAGCAACAGTTACTATAAATCAATCTTGGTTAAAACTCAAGCTCCATATTTTTGTTAAGTTTCTGTAGTTTTTTAAAATCAGTATATCTCTTGAAATGACAGTTTAGACAAATGCCAATCGTCCAGTTTTCAAGCTACCGATTTAAGCACTGCATTTTACATTTTATAAACTAGTAATATATCAGACTAGTGTACCAGAGAATCACAGGGAAAAGTTTTGCGGGTCTATTCTGGTACGCCCGGTTTGGTTGGGAGACGTCACTTTTTCCGCACGTTAACAACGGGAAAAGTGACGTCTCCTAACCCAACCGGGGGTACCAGAATAGACCCCTTGATCTTCACCTCTACATATCCATCATACATAAAGGCTTGGTAAAGAACTCGACTGTGGGTTCAGATATTGGAGTCTATTCTGGTACCCCCGGTTGGGTTGGGAGCTATGCTGGGTTCCGCACGTTAACAACGGAAACCAACCCAACCGGGGGTACCAGAATAGACCCCATTCAGTTAGATGTATGGGAAGTTGATGTTCACCCCCTGAGTCTTAAAAGGAACTCTGGACTAATCAAATACTACAATAAACTATAAGCTGTATTTCTCATAAACGAACACACCGAATACTTGCAGCATTATCGTAGCAGCTAGAATTTTTAAAAACAGTTCAAGCAGTTGAGTAGATTAATTTGATGTTCCAAGGAGTTGAATGGCATTCATTGAAACAATATGTATCGACTCCTCTGAGGGCTTGCTCGATGTTTGTTTTAACACCGATATTCTATCTGGCTCAGAGAAATCGAATATTCCTGCTTATCTCCCGGAGTCTCCCTTGGAAGTTTGGAAGTTATTAATAGTATTCCCAGCAAGGTTTCTCTTGTTTACACTGACGGAAGCAAAAGCGAACAGTATCGACCTGACAGCATATTTTTCTGTTACGGGGCCAGAAACCACAAAGAAATCCCCCAGATAGCAATTTTAGTTTGCAGCAAAGTTGCAGCAATCTTGCAACAAATTTGACACGGCAAGAGTGCAAGCTTGAAACAAGTTGCCGCAAACGAGTTAGTCACCACGCGTCAAACTTGTCACAAGCTTGCCGCGTCAAACTCATTGCTAACTATAGCAAAAACAGAGTACGAAGACAACTTTGGATTCGAAGCGGAGACATCTCGTTTCCCAAACCTATCGTCCTACCCACTCAGCCAGCTAGACTGAGAGGAGAAGATAGATCGCGCTAATACATTGTGCATACGATTTATTTTAAATTGTTTTCTTGATATCATTAATTTTTTAAATTTTGTGTTGAGAATATGATTTGAAGTCAAAGAGAGAGCGATTTTCGCTAATAACTGCGTTTTGCTAGTAGAATAAATCATCAAATTAGAGGATCTATTCTGGTACCCCCGGTTCCCCAGTAGCACAAAGATATTGTATAATATTGTATTCGCAATATTGTACAATATCATATAATATCGAACAATATTGTACAATATCGGACAACATGTTGTACTACCTGGGTTGGATTGGGAGACTTCGCTTTTTCCGCACGTTAGCAACGGGAAAGGTGACGTCTCCCAACCCAACCGGGGGTACCAGAATAGACACCTAGGGTTCAAAAGTAATTACTTTTAAAATGGGATAAAATGTAAGTTATTATTTTTCAACAAAACCTTGACTGTTTTTCAGGTTTATTTTTGTTCATGAACGTCAAAATTTCAACAGAAAAAAAACGATATAGTTTTCTTTAAAGTGCGAGTTTTATATTTAGTGAAAAGATGGAGAATTTTTCAAATTTTTTTTATAAAAAAGTTAGTTTTTTACAAATTATCATTGATTTATTGAATTAGTAAAAAGGAGATCCTATTAAAAATGGGATTATGGGATGTTTTCTAAAACAGAGACAAAGATTATCTGTAAGCGTGTTATCATCTTTGCAGCAAGCTTGTTTTGCAATCGTGGTGTGAAGCTTGTCACTTCACAACAAACTTATTTTGCAAGTGGGTTGGTAGATTATGCTTTGTTACTTTGCAGGAAGTTTGCTGCAAAGTTGCCACATCAAGTTTGTCATGACAAGCAAGAAATCAAGAAAAACCAAACTTGCTGCAAGTGTGCATGCTATCTGGGACGGACTTATCTTCAGAAGCTAGCTTATTGCCAATGTTGAAGGGTTTCCCACGTAGCACATAATATTGTCTAATATCATGAAATTTGAAAAACTTATATTGTACAATATTTTTTCCACTATTAAAACAATGTAAAACGCAAGACTTTTTCAATACTGTACAATGTTTTATCATAATATTGGATAATGTCATATAATACTGTATAATAATATACCATATTAAATAATATTGTACTATACTGAATAATATTATATTAGAGGTCGCCCAGCGGTCGAAATTCGACCGTAATTCATTAAATTTTTAAGTTTGACCATTATTGAGGTCCTTTTGTCAAAGAGTATACCTCTATAACCATTGCATATAATTATTTTGAATTTTGTTCTATTACGTCAGCTGCGAGCGTGTACAATAAGTCATGATGCATTAATTTTCGAATTATTTGAAAAATACGAACGATAGAAAAAATGAGGTATAGCTTGGCTAAGTCATATTTAAAAATCAATAACGCGTTTCTTGACATTTCCTTGGGGTTTTTTTTATTGCTATACTAACCAGGTTTCGCCAAGGCTACACAGTTAATTTGCCTATCTTTTTCAAATTATATAAAATTTAAATACATATTAATACAAAAAATGAAATAAAGAATACGTGATTCGCATTTTTTTATATATTTTTTATTGAAACAAAAGAATCGGGCGGTTAAAAAAAATAAATGTTGTCCGAGTGTTGGCCACAGACTTATGTGTTTGACATTCAGTATGAACGTAAACAACGAATGTTTTATTTTATTTAATGTATTAGTGATACATACTATATATAAGTTCCTTAGAGACGATCTCTACTCTGTGCAACTGTTTGACCATAGACTAATATGTGTTCGACATTGACAGATTTAAATCATCCACATTTTGTATTTCACTCCGAAGAGTTTTTTTAAATAAATAATCTAAATAAACCCCTCTTGGAGTGGATTTCACTGCGGGGGGATTAAATCAATTACAAATCATCCACTCCTCATTCACTCCAAATTCACTCCGCTAATTTTTTTACAGTGTATGAACGTAAACAATGAATGTTTTATTTAATTTAATGTATTTGTAACGCATATTATGCATAAATTTTATCTTTCTGCTCTCCTTCTACATATGAACTTTAACTATGTCAAATCCCACACTCCTCCGTGCGCGCAATGTTCTTAAAAAGGGGCACAAAGCTTTTTCTTCACATATTAATATATAGATAATATTGCATAATATAACAATATACTGAATATTTTAAAAATACATTTTAGAAGCATGGGAAAATATTAATCACTTAATTCTTAAGAGCTGAACTTCTGGGTAACATTTTGCTATTTTTTGATCACCTCTACTTACAGCGAGCTTTGAACCCGTGACCTTACGCTTACCAAACGGCACCTTATCACTGGACCAACAAGACTTGCACCAGAAAGCGTAAATGATGATAATAAAATGTAGTTACAGAGTTCGGATCTCTACGAAATTTCATGCACATTCCAATTAATACTGTATAGTATTTTTAATTAAATTAAATTTCATTTTGAACTCGAAATTGTAACGATAAAAGATAAAGTCAAAGAGGAAGCAATTTTAGCTCTTATATCCAAGTTTGCTAATTTAATAAATCAAGGCAATAATGTTTAAAAGTAGTTATAATTTGTTTGAAAGGTTTTAAAATAATTTTGAAATTTATTTATTCCTTTTTCAATGTATTACGAGACAATTTAAAATTCATAATTACACAGTATTGATTGAAAATCAAATACAAGATTCGCAACAATAAATCACGTTCATATTTTTACGATGAGAATAACACTCAAAATTTTTTCACAGAATAATAGATAATCCATATGCGAGAGCTTTTTTATGGTTAACTTCCTTAGCTGAATCCGGCCCGAATTTTATATACAGTAAAACAAAATGATTGTGTAAATATTATTATTCAAATGAACAATAAAAAAACAATTTTGTAAAATATTTTTTCGGACATATAATTCAACGTTGATGAATGTTCCAGATAGCAATTTTAGTTTGCAGCAAATTTGACATGACAAGAGTGCAAGCTTGAAACAAGTTAACGCAAGCTTCGAAGTCACCATCTGCAAGCTTGCTGCGTCAAACTCTTTCCAAATTATAGCAAAAACAGAGTACGAACACAACCCGGATAAGAACTCGCGACCTATCGGTTCAGAAGCTGACGCGCTAACCACTGGGCCAGTTAAACTCTGAGAGGAGAAGATAGATTTCGCTAATACATCGTTCGATTCGATTCGTATACGATTTATTTTAAACTTTTTTCTTGATTTCATTAATTTTTTGAGTTGAGAATATGATTTGAAGTCAAAGAGCGAGCGATTTTCGCTAATAACTACGTTTTGCTAGTAAAATAAATTATGAAATTAGAGTTCAAAAGTAATAACTTTAAAATGGGACAAAATGCATAAGTTTATTTTTCAACAAACATCGACTGTTTTTTCGGTTTAATTTTGTTTATAAACGTTAAAATTTCAACATTAAAGAAAACTATATCGCCTTTTTCTTAAAGTGCGAGTGTTATATTTAGTAAAAAGATGGAAAATGTTTCAAATTTTTTTAATAAAAAAGTTAGTTTTTTTCCAAATTATCATTGATTTATTGAATTAATAAAAAGAAGGACGGTCTAGGAGATGCTATTAAAAATCGGATGTTTTTTTAAAACAGAGACAAAGATAATTATCTCTTTGTGCTGAGCTTGTTTTGCAAACTTGAGGTTTGTCACGGCGAACGTGTGGCAAGTTTACATTGCAAGGAGGTGGCGCTATTTGTCACGGCGAATTTGCGGCAAACACGTTTTGCAAGCGAGGGTGGCGCTAGTTGTCACGGCGAACTTGTGGCAAGTTCATTTCAAGTTTGACGACTCAAATTCGCCATGACAAGATAATATCAAGTCAAAATCAAACTTGCTGCAAACTTACGTGCTCTCTGGGGTAGTGTTACAGTATGATCATGCTGCTGTAGCTCTCTGCTCTTGTTCATTCGCAGAGAGGCGCAAGCAAGTGACGTATCTTAATCACTCCGCCATTCAACCAATCGCATAAGGAGAACTCGTCGACGTATTTCCTGTCTCAGAGAGCACGGTAGAAATGAACCAGAGTTTCCTCCCAGCGGCAAGGCGCGATGTTGATCGTTGAAGAATTAAAGATATATTTTTGATATAATTTAGTCGAGTGATCCTTTTAAAACCTTCTGATGTATTCCCATTAATATATTATGGATAAGAAGATCGATCCTTCACACTGCTATCTGTCGACTGTAAGAATAACTTCACCTTAGAATACTGATAAACGCCGATAAATGTAGAAATTAAAATATTGTATGCATTGTATTGTATAATATGATATAATACTCAGCATCTTAAAGAATAATTGTTCCAGTGGAGTTTTTTTAAATAAAACCTCCAATCGTATAATATCCTGAGTTAAAATGTAGACTTTTATAAAAAAAACTTTTTTATATTATTTGTGAAAATTTAGTATAATACAATACTTTGTTACTATATTCGGTGTTCCTCGGTGTTCATAATATTGTATAACATTGTGTATTGTATAACACACATATTATATAATATTTCTGTGCTACTGGGGATTAGCTACATAATTCGTTGTTTCGAACCCAAACGTCGTCTTTTGCTCCACAGTGAGATTCCAGATAGCATCTGTACTTGCAGCAAGTTTGATTTTTCTTGATATTAGCTTGTCATGACAAACTTGATGTGGCAACTTTGCAGCAAACTTCCTGCAAGGTAACAAAGCATAATCAACCGACCCACTTACAAAACAAGTTTGTTGTGAAGTTGTCATAACTTCACACCACGATTGCAAAACAAGTTTGCTGCAAAGATGATTCAGCACACTTACAGATAATCTTCGTCTCTGTTTTAAAAAACATCTTATTTGTAATAGCATCTCCTAGACCGTCATTCTTTTTATTAATTCAATAAATCAATCATAATTTGTAAAAAATTAACTTTTTTATAAAAAAAATTTGAAAAATTCTCCATCTTTTCACTAAACATAGAACTCGCACTTTATAGAAAACTATATCGCCTTTTTCTTAATGTTGAAATTTTAATGTTCATAAACAAAATTAAACTTAAAAAACACTCAATGTTTGTTGAAAAATGAAAACTTATATTTTGTCCCATTTTAAAAGTAATTACTTTTGAACCCTAATTTCATAATTTATTCTACTAGCAAAATGTAGTTATTAGCGAAAATCGCTCTCTCTTTGACTTCAAATCATATTCTCAACTCTAAATTTAAAATATTGATGAAATCAAGAAAGCAATTTAAAATAAATCGTAGATGCACGATCTATTAGTGCAATCTATCTTCTCTCAGAGATTAGCTGCCTGAGTGGTTAGGATGACAGGATTAGGAAGCGGCTTGTCGGGGGTTCGAATTCGAGGTTGTCTTCATACTCTGTTTTTGCTATAGTTTGCAATGAGTTTGACGCGGCAAGCTTGTGACAAGTTTGATGCGTGGTGTCTAACTCGTTTGCTGTAACGTGTCTCAAACTTGTTTCAAGCTTGCACTTTTGCCGTGTCAAATTTGTTGCAAGCTTGCAGATTTGCAGAGCAAGATTGCTGCAAACAAAAATTGCTATCTGGGATAGGACTAGAGCAGGGATACTATTGTAAGGTGATCCCATCGGGGGAACACCGCGAGTTCGCGGAGGAGAGGCTGCCGTATAAGTAAGCAAGCTCTCGTCAACCCGATGGCGCAATAATGGTGGTGTGGTTCTTTGGGCCCACTTCCGATGACGGGTCTTAGCCCCTTAAAACGGGGGGTTGCTGCATGAGCCACTCGTAGTGGGGGCTATTATGCAGGAACCACAGTGCCTGACTATCTGTTGCGGCGGTCGGTCTTTCAGTTGTTTA
The DNA here is from genome assembly GCA_013235015.1 of Araneus ventricosus. Lineage (NCBI taxonomy): Eukaryota > Metazoa > Arthropoda > Arachnida > Araneae > Araneidae > Araneus > Araneus ventricosus. Next base: position 1,672,554 of record BGPR01000083.1, on the reverse strand, counting down.
CCCGGATACTTAGGCAGGGCGGGGTGATGTTCTTTTTGTCTATTGTAAGGTGAATCTACAGAAATGATGCAGACGATAATTTGGTAAATGAAGATATTAAAGATTTCTTTGCTCGTTATTGAATCAATAACATTTCTTGAGATCTACTCTATTTGAAAATTTTTTGACGAGCAAACATGCATATCGCCCTCCTGAAACGCTTTTGGTCATTAGTAATCACTTCGGTAAATCTCTTGCTATTAAAAGCGACAAATTTGTTCAGGCCGTTCTCTCTCTCGCCTTTTCATTGGTCATTACAGAAGTCTTACTTTAGACTGTGGTAGAAATTCTTAACCCTTTAAGGACTACTGTCATCAGTTCATCCACTACAAGCGCTGCAACAATTGCCAATCGTTCGGACATTTGTCAAGAGACTGTTTCTTCTCGGCTCCAAATTGTGCCTACTGTGGAGGCCATCACGTAACTTCGCTGTGCAATGCCGAGAACCCTTCCTGTATTAATTGTTATCACCATAACATAAGATATGGAACATCATTGCAACTAAACCATTCATCATGGGACAGGTCCTGCCCCTGTCTTCAAACAATAAAAGAAAACTATCTTAACTCAATAGACTACACCTAATGGCAGTGTATCAAATAGTTTTAAACATCAAAATGTAAACGAGAATCAATCATACATCTCATCCCAAAAAGCAAATCTTTATTTTCAGGTAACTTGGGTACAGCCTCAAAAGTATCAGTCATTATTGTTATAGTATGTTCATCTTGTGTAATTTTCAAGTGGTCAATTTAGTTTATTTTTAATATAATTTCAAAGCATTAACCTTATGTTTAAATGATATATTTATTCCAAAAAGTCTTATTTCATATAATCGAGGTTCCACTCTTAACAATTTAAATATTATGATATTATATAATTATTATTGTTAAACATATCAAACTTTTTGTCTAATTTCAGGTTATGTGAATACTTATTTTCATGCCAATGATGAAATGTTGTTTCAATTTTACAACCTCTAGTCTGTAACTAAGTTAATTTCTGTTCTAAAATTCTTAGTTTGGGTCAGATGTAAGAGAGGAGAATTTTTACTAGTTCTGCTCTCCTCTCGTTTTCCCCAATATCATTCACCTCTAGAATGGCCAATTTTGTGTATGGCCTGTCTTTATAATTTTCAAAAATATCTTGTGTTAAATACTTCACGATATGCATATTTTTTCTTGAATAAAGTTGTTGGGGGGACGGCTTTCCGGTGTGGGGCCTTGTGCGCCACGTGCGGGGGGGGGGGTTGATCTCTTTTTCTGCGGGCAGCCACCCAAACTGCGAAAAGAGGTCGCACGATCTCAAAAGCGGGGCTGTCCGTAGCGTCAATGTCATATGGGCGTGCCAGCTGCTTGATAGCGTTGAGATTATGGCGTCCTCGAAGGATTAAATATTAGCCTATACTGAGCTTCTGCAACGTACATTTTTGAATGCCTGAGGTTGTTTTGTAGTGCCTGTTTTCTGAACCTCGGCTAGTGTGTGATTTTGTGCGGGTAAATGGTCTTATAGCTGTATCTAGTTAGAGCTAAACGTGGGTATAAGTTAAATATCTATGAATCTGCATTCAGTATTGTTGTTTCCTAGAGCGAGTTGCCTATTCATGCAAACAAGTACCAACAGGTTTCACATTGTCTGGTAGCGATTGAAAACTGTCGCACAGAATAAAGTTGAAAAATAAGGTTGATCTAAAGAGTTAAATTAATGTTGCTTTTTGTAATATTGTCATTTTCTGTTTCTAAACATTTGGAAAAAGAATAATTTGTAATATTTACATTTTGGCTGCATTGTATTACTATTTGCACAAAGATATCCCAGTATATTTTTACGATGTAATTTGTTATTCTGAATGCTTTAAATTATCATGAGGATTTGTGAAGGAGTTTTCTCTCAAAATTTTTTATTATGCTATGACAGTTATTTTCAGGTTTTGCGATGCGTTCCCCGAAAAAAAAAAGATTTAACAAAACTGAAAGAAAAGCATTCCGAAAGATTGAAGTACTGAAAATTTAAGAAGCAGTGATTGTCATGCTTTTGGATGCGTTCCCCGAAAGCATGAAAAAAAAAATCCCAAAGATTCAACTATTGAAAATTTAAGAAGCATTTTGTGAGTACAAAAAAGCTATCCTTGAAAATTTACAAATAAAAATAACATATTTAAATTTCTAAAATTCATTGGTACGGGTAGGCACGTTAAACTTATATGGAAAGCTGGATCCCAAATACCAAAAGATTGAGAAATGCTCTGTAACGCTTTTCATATATATGGGTTCTCTGTCTGCAATTTAGTTTTAATAGGAAAATATAAGGCATTCTTTAAATATGATCGATTTCGTTTAAAAATGTAATCTGGGGTAATATTAATGTTAGGTACAGACATGTATATCCTTTACCATATAATTAAGGGATTATTATACGTAACATTATTCTTAAAGTGAGATGTAGGGATGTTAATCCATGATATTTTTAATAAATACTTTTGCTATTGTTATTTTTAAATATCTATTCTAAATAAATGTGATTTCAATCACACTTTTAATTTTCAAACTCTTATTAAATGTATGTAAAATGTTTTGAAAAAAATTTAAAAAATTACCATTTGTTTTTATTACGCTTTCTGCAAAATTTTGTGTTTTCAGTTCTATATACTGTTAATAGATGGCGCCTGTAGCGAAAACTACATTTAAAAAATTCCGATCAATTAACCCTCCGACTGCATAATTTTTATGAATTACTATTTAGATGCAACGTTTTAAAACATGCACAGATACTGTTGAATCAACCGAATTGTTATTTACATGCAAGCCTTGATTAGTATAATATGATTCAACGTATTAAAAGTACTAAGTAAACCCATTAGCTTGCGAAAATTGCAGGATGCAACTAAAAACAGACGAGGTTCCAACCCCTGTAAATCGCGGGATATACAGTCAGAGGGTAAAGTTAACCACAAATATTCCTATCAAGAGCGGAAGGCAAATCAACACAGTTCACTATTCAGAATCCCCTTTGCAGTAAATCACAAATACAATCATCTTCCGTTCCGATTGCAGTTAACTAAGCTTCCATGTGAATATGTGTTTCGAACGATTATTGCGACTTTCAATCATTATGCAAGAGCTGTAATCATTCGAAAATGCATATCACAACAAGAATGGTGATTCATAGCGTCACAGGAAATACCAATGAAACGGCGATAAGGGGAACCGTGACGTGACCATTGACCGTGACGCAAAAAGAACGATCATCTTTCTAAGGACCAAAATGGGCTTCCATGGCGCCATCTGTTGACAGCAGATAGAACTAAAAACTAAAACTTAGGAAAAGTATATTAAAAAAGGAATGAATTTTTTAAAAAATTTTGAAACACTTTATGAACATTTATTTACCAATGATTGAATCGCACCTTTTTGACAGTAGTATTCATCACTGATATTTGTAATATTGCTTAGTTAATAACAGTTAATCAAATATTAGTCATCCCTAGTGAGATGTACAGAATCAACGCCTCCTATATAGGAGGCGTTGGTCAAGGGCGAAATTCGGATTCATTCGAAATTTATCAAAAACAAGCTATCACCCCGCCCTGCCTTAGCATTCGGGTCTACGTTGAATGACCGGCCGCCATGACTTCATTGGGCATTGCGCCCTCGCATAACAGCCGTCATTATGAGCGGCTAATGCGACGAGTCCCGTTTTACCGGGGTGCGACCCGTAAACGGAGATTTGCCCTAAGAGCCACACCACCATTACTGTACCCACCAGGGAGGCGAGAACCTGCTTTCTTATTCGGCAGCTTCTCATCCGTGGACTCGGGGTGACCCCGATGGGAGTCATTCGAAATGTAGTGATCAGTAGCGTAATATTTAGACATAACACTTAAAATATGACTATTCTATACTTTCTTCAATAAAATTTTAATTAGTGAGGATCAATAGATTGTCAAGTCTCTAAGCATTCATTTTACCGTTAGAAATAGGGCGGTTATTAAATAGGCAAAGTATGTAACTTTTGGAGGCCCCGAGGCTTCGATATTTTTTCCAGCACTTCCAAATTAATTTAATTTTGTGCTTTCATATAATTTACAAATTAAAAGCATTAGCATTTAAATTTTGGAACATTAAGAGTTTTACTGAAAAAGTGTGTTGCTTTGTAATTTAAAAAAATATCCCATCCTATGATTAAATAGTATTTAGATTGTGTTAAAAAGTTTTGTAAGTTTTTAAAACTATTTTGTATAAAATAACTTTTAATTATGCATCTCTTTATACAGGGTATACTAAAACCAACTCTCATGAAAGCAATCCCCAATTAAATGCTTTGCAATTTCAAAATTTGGCACATAAAACTATTTGCATAGAGATTAAAACTAAAATCGATAAAAAAAAGTTTTTGGAGTTAGGGGGGAGCAGATTTGAATTGCTTAAGAGCCCCTAGAGGGCTTAATCCGGGCCTGTTAGAAGCGGAAGATAGGCGACTACTGTGTCCTATTTTTCTAAAGCTGGACAATCATGGTCGGACCGTTCCACACTATTTGCAGCGCGTCTCGCCAGACAGTTCCAATTTTCAGCCAATCAATTTAGGTGGGTCATTCACTGAGGCTCTATGCAAACGACACAACCGGTCACTTCAAACTCCCAAGGCTACTGTGCCTAGCCTACCCCTCGTCCCGTTTTCAAAACGGGACCCCGCCCGCTTTTCCAACAGAGCTTCACTCCCCCTTCCCCATTTCGTTGTTTTTGCTTTTGTGACCGAGGCTCGCTCTCCCTTACCTACGATCGTATTTCAGTTTTATGGCCTAGTGCGCCGAATGGGAAACGGGATCGGATGAAAATCCAAACCTTTCGACTGTACCGGACCAATTATCATCGGATTTTGGCACTGACGACAGGTTTTAGAACAACGGGTTCCAAATGGTGTGGAAAGGAGAGCTTGTGAAGTCCAGTTTAACAGAACCTTTCCTAGAGATTGCAGTGGACTTATTCTTTTGCAAGCTTGATCTCGGATTGGGGAAATCGGTGATATTCGATATTCCTCACAAAAGACGGAAAACCAATTCAACAACAAAATAATTCATTCGAGATTTAATGCGAATTTCTGAAAATAAATTTACTAAGCTATGTCAGTTAACATTACATTTAGCTTTCCCAATAAAAACCGCATAAGGGATTTACATTTCTACTTAATTTATTCTTGTATCTCTTGTTGTTTTTGGAATTAAAAAAAAAAAAAACTGGTCACGTCGCTGTAAACGAATTTTATAAGAAATTCTCTTGTCCTTCACAAGCTTTAATTAAAACAATGCCGTCAATTCACTTCACGTCTCAGTCACATGACTAACGTAACTACGTCTGTCACGTAACATCAAATTACGCTTTGTCTTACGTTGTGCTGCGACGTCACGACCATTTTAACTTCTACAAGATGTGCAATAGATCGCAAAATTAAAATGGTGCGGCACATTTGACGTGTACCATGTGAGCATGAATTTATATTTTTCAGGTAATGAGTCTAGAGCATGCATCTTTCTGCTTTATTAAGAAAATCTTGCATCTTCTTATCAGATTCAAGTTGAATTTGAATAGAAGCATTAAAGGATGAAGCTTGATTAAAGAGAATCGCATTTTTCGAAAACTCATAATTCAAGAATTGCTCTCGACAATTAAAATATAGGGTGGACATAAATTATTGGATCCATTTCAAAAATTGATAAAAAAACTAATAATGTTACAACTACATTTTTTTTTAAATGAGAGCGCATTTTAAAAAGTTTTTTCAGATAGGTAGCACGCGTTACGGTGGTCTAATTAGTCGAAAATTATTGGACATATCCCATTTTTGAGAGACATTATCTGCGAAACTATTAAAGCTAGAAGAAAAATAAAAGCATGTATTTTTAAGGAATTTTACGCTTTTTTAATTTGTTAAATCAATTGTAATACGAAAACTGAATAGTTTTCGAGATATCCAAAAAAAAAAAAAAAAACTAAAAAAGGAAACCAGAAAACAGACATCGGCTTCTCCCTATTGGTAATCATTGTGTATGGAAATCTCTCGCTGTAGTAATTTTAGAACGCCGTTATGTTATGCCACCTATCTGACAAAAACTTTATTTGCTCTCTCATTTAAAAAAAAAATGCAGTTGTAACATTATTAGTTTTTTTTGCATTAATTTTTGTAGTGGGTTCAATAATTTATGACCACCCTGTAAGTCATAACGATACCATTCATAATGATAAATCCACAAAATAAAATAATGACATAAAGCGTTAGCATTTGCACATTTGATTTAATGATATAAAGTATAATTGTTTGTGGTGGCTTTACTCTACTGCAGACAGTTATGTTATGCAGAACTTCCGAAGACTAATCCGTTCAAACATTTAGCCAGATGAAAATGAGGTATTGCTATCAAGATGAATGCCAGGAATTTCCCATATAGAAAAAAAATAACGCCGCAAATATTTTGGATCACATAGAATTGTGGGAATGGAATTATCTGAATATAATGACAGTGCAATACTTCTTTTGTAAACTAAAGTTTCCTGGATTTAAATATACAACATAAAGTTTGTAATGAATCTTCAAAATATCACTGCTTTTGACAAAGTTGAATATAAATGAATTTAACTTTTTAATCATTTTAATAGAAGTATTTTTGACAAAAAATTTAAATTAGAAATGAAATCAATCCGTATTACAGTATGCGGCTTTATATCTTTTAACAACTTTCTAGAAAGATGACGAACAAATTTAAACCGAAATCAGTTTTAATTTATTGAGTTCAAACACTAAGATTCTGCTCAATTCAACGAACTAAATCAGCTTACCATTGTTGATTTGATGAAGACCTCTTTTTCTTTCAAAAAATAGACGTAATCTGTTGGCACTTGCGAGATAAGTAAGAAAATGTAGTTAAATCGATTCTTAACGATAGAGAACTTGCGTTGTTCCTTACCGAATAAACTACTTTCGATTCAATTTCATTTCAAGATATTAATTTATTTCAGGAAAAAATTTCAAAATATCTTTTTGTCTTGTACTGCCATGCAATAAACGAGTTTTCTGGTTTGCTTACTTACATTAAAAACCTTGACTTTATCTGCTGGGATGTTGGACTTCCTCTTTGAAGATTCCTTAAAAGCTTTGCTTCCGCTTTGAAGAAGACTTAGGAGTCTATTCTGGTACCCCCGATTGGGTTGGGTTCCGCACGTTAACAACGGAACCCAACCCAACTTCCAACCCAACCGGGGGTACCAGAATAGACCCCTTAGCATTACACCGGAATTACGCAGTCTCAGCATTAAATGAAAACAAACAAAGCAGAAAACTCGTCCATATTTACAAAACAATACATAAATCCAAAAACTGAAAGACAAGCGGAATTAAATCATGGTAGTAAAGTAATCTTTTCTAAAACAGAACATAGAATGTTTTATTACTTATCTGCTGTAGTTGCCCAACGGAAAACATTGCTTTCTAACGACAGTTTTAGGGGTCTATTCTGGTACTCCCAGTTGGGTTGGGAGACGTCACTTTTTCCGGTTTTTACAACCGGGAAAAGTGACGTCTCTATTAACTTTCGAAGAATGCCAGAATAGACCCCTTAAAATCATGACAATTTTCGAACGAAAAAAATTTTTGAACCCAGTTTCTGATGAAAAAGTGATCTAAAGAGAATGATATGATTCAAAGATAAATAAGTGGCGAATCCAGGATTCTGGTCGAGGGTGGGGTGGGGTGGGGGGGCTGAGGTCATAAAAATTTTGTATCGTAGTGACGAATGTCAAACCTCATGGCTCATGTAAACCAAAACACTTTAACTTTACACCTGACAATAAGAATCATACTTTCCTCACCTGACAATAAGAATCATAAAGAACACTACAATACTTTGGTTAATTTAATAAAAAAATACAATGAAATAACTAGCCAAAAATTGTTTTCGACGGCGTCAACGCTGCAAGTGGAATGACTAGAAAAGTAGGAAAATTTTCGAGCCTGTCGAGCCAGAAAGCAATTTTGTCACGATTTTATTATTATTTTCTTAAATAAAAATTAAGAACAAACAGTTGTAGTGATTTTAAATAAAATCAAGAATTTTGGTTTAGCTCTGGGGGGGCTGCAGTCCGATAGCCCCCTTCCCTGGATTCGCCACTGAGTACAACACATAAAAAACATTTATTGATAAATCTGAAAGATGCCATTATTTTAATTACTCGAAATGTTTGATATGATCCTCAATACCAACTTCACCTCCATCATTTACTTTATTTCGAGCCCACGAAGCTGTTACTGAACTGATATCGGCAAGTGAAGTTACTGAAATGTACGGTGAAACCAAGGGTGGAATGCATCACACATGAAAGGAAGGAAATGAGATAATTTTTTTAAAAAGAAATAATAAAATATTCTCGAAAAAGATATATCTTCCTTTAAAAGGTTTGAAAAATGAATAAACATTTTACATAAAGGCGATTAATTTTATAAAGATAAAAGAATTCTAGTGATGTTACCTAAACTAAATGCACTCAAAGAATGCTTGTTAAAACTTTTATTTGTCTATCATTCTTCAGTCTTCAGGAACCAAAGTTGCACGAATGTTCCCAGATAGCACGTAAGTTTGCAGCAAGTTTGATTTTGACTTGTCATGGCAAAATTTGACGCGTCAAACTTGAATCGAACCTGTAGCAAGTTCGATGTGACAAATAGCGCCACCTCCTTTGCAAATCAAACTTGCTGCAATTTTGCAAAACAAGTTTCCTGCAAAGATAGCTCAATAAAGAGATAATTATCTTTGTCTCTGTTTTAAAAAAACATCCGATTTTTAATAGCATCTCCCAGACCGTAATTCTTTTTTATTAATTCAATAAATCAATGATAATTTGTGAAAAAATAACTTTTTTATAAAAAAAAAATTTGAAACATTTTCCATCTTTTTACTAAATATATCACTCTCACTTTAAAGAAAACTATATCGCCTTTTTCTTAATGTTGAAATTTTAACGTTTATAAACAAAATTAGATCTAAAAAACAGTCAGTGTTTGTTGAACAATATATAGCATTATAACAATATTATAATAACTAGACATTTTGTCCCATTTTAAAGTAATTAATTTTGAACTCTAATTTCATAATTTATTCTACTAGCAAAACGTAGTTAGCGAAAATCGCTCTCTCTTTGACTTCAAATCATATTCTCAACTCAAAAAATTAATGAAATCCAGAAAATAGTTAAAAATAATTCGTATACGAATCGAATCGAACGATGTATTAGCGAAATCTATCTTCTCCTCTCGGAGTTCAACTGGCTCAATGGTTAGCGTCTCCGCTTCGTAACCGGGAGGTCGCGAGTTCTATCCGGCTTGTGTTTTTGCTATAATTTGCAATAAGTTTACACGGCAAGCTTGTTGCAAGTTCGTTTCATGGTGACTTCGAAGCTTTCGTTAACTTGCTGCAAGCTTGCACTCTTGTCATGACAAATTTGTGGCAAACTTGCACTCTTGTCATGACAAATTTGTGGCAAGCTTGTTGCAAACTAAATTGCTATCTGGGTTAGTGGTGCAGACCTCGCAATTATGAATCGATCACAGATACTGAGAACCGTACAAGATGGCATCTTACCACATTACCTCAGCAGTTTACTCCAAATGTTTCTTTAACTGGTTTGTTTTTTCAACTATCTAATTAGATGACACCTTCTATTTTGGGAATAAGTTGTAATTATAATTCAATTGAGAACCTAAAGAACAGTTGAAATGTATATGGATTCCACGTAACTTTTGTATCGAATTATAACGTCTATGAATGACTTTGTTTTGGTTTATAAGTTTAAAATTGTGATAATTCGATGCACGTATGGCGTACGCGCAAGACAGTTAAGGGGTTAATAAGTAAAAGCTCTTTGAAATTCCTCTCGTGAATTCTATTCTGCAACTTCACTCGCGCACTACTACTTCCATCACGGCTTTCGAAGTCCTTCCGAGAATGCAGTAACAAAATATTCTCCTTCTTTAGAAGCGTATTTCAATTAAATACTTAAGACATAGAATTAAGAAATTATCGTCTGCTTTAAATACCTACTCTCTCAATACATTAGGATAAGTCGAAATCTGCTAAGTTTGTATAAAACGCATTATACCAGCTGATTTTAAATTGCACCCATAAATATTTCGCATCATCCTTTTCTTTATCACAATACTGTTGGGATTTCAATAATTTATTGCGCTTAAAAATTATAAACTGAAATTTTAATTTATATAAAAAATAACAGTCTGCTATTCATTGATGACATAATACCACTCCATGCACCCGTATCAACATTCTTCGTGACTCCTTCTGAGTATTCATAAATGAGAGCGCGAACTGCATGGTAAAATGCTATTTAATTTTGATTGGTTTTAATTGAATTATTCATTCTATAATCATTTTGTTTTCAAACTCATTTGCTGATGCATTTCGACATTGAATCGAGAAGAATCTTTCATTTTAAAAAATCCTTAATGTTGATTGTAGATGCATTTGTAAGAAGAACAGAAGTCGTAGTTAATAAGTAATTTCTTTTACTTTATTACGTCGTTTTTTCGTTTAGCAGGTTGACGATAACGCTGAAGCTGTCGAGTCCAACTGCCCTGAAAGGGGTTATTGCAGGGGGGAAGTGGGTGATAAATAGGGGTGTACTGTCTGTTCGCCAAGAGAACTCTGCTCGCCAAGTTGTCTCGTTGACGGCTGTCGCTATAGCAACTGGTTATGTTAGGGAAGATCAATTTCGAATAGGAGGAATCAGACGGAACTCGAGGTTTTATTTTATTCTTGGCACCAGTTTGCGGCAGTAGTTGATCATTCGTCTTCTCGGTTTTGCCGCAGTTGCACTTTCCTTCTCATTTGGAGCTAAATGCGCCATTGTAACAAACTTGAATTAACTTCTACCTAGTCGAAATGGATTCCTCCGACGACAACCTGTTTCTATAGCGACCGCCATCAACGAGACTATTTGGCGAGTAGTAGTAACGGCATTCCAGCACTCCTTTTTATTACGAAAAAACTGTAAAAACCTCCTTGGAATCAGAGCGATTTTTGTCACTCAAGGTAAAGCGTTCCGGGACGCTTAATTTGCAACTACACCACTTGTATTAAATTACCATACGAGGACAGGGGAGTAAAGGCTTCCTCGTAAACATGTATGACTGTCATTCGTCTGAAGGCAAAGACAGTTGCTCAAAACATACTCATGTCATTGATGTCAAATACGGGGCATCAATTCAATTTTGCTATCCATCACACATATTACCAGAAGAAAAAGGATTTGACGACACAGCACAAAGTAAAGCCCCGGACCCACGATCAGATAAACCACAGATTTCGTCTGCGGTGCGCGTTGTTTCCAATCGTGGGAACAGGTAGATTCGTTGTCGCTCGGGGACTTGTAAGGGCATCTGTGGTTTCCCGCGTTGTAGCGGTAAAAAGCTCAAACATCAAAGACGGGAGAACGAAACGACGCGATCCGTTCCCGTGGCCTGTTGTAGCCTGTGCTCTGTTCTTCTACTCTCTTCTCGCGTCGTATTTTTTTAGCAATTTTGAAAGGATTATGGAGTAGAATACCGAATTGATTATGGAGTTTTTGGATTTGCACGAGGGAGAACCTATCATATGGAATCCGCAAAACTGTACGATATTACTGTTTGAATAATATTATTTTTGCATACTTTTAATCATCATAACTACATTTTTATTGATAAATTTACATTTTATAATTGCTACATTATGTAACTTTATAATCAGCATATTTAATTTACATCTTAATTAATAATAATTAAGATTTCGAAATTTGCATATGGTAAATCAAAATTTAATTATTATCGAATAAAATGAAGCTGCAAATAACTTATTCTTTCCAAAATTGCTTTCTGTATTACTACTGAACACATCACGATTATTTTCTAATAACATTAGTGAGGCATAAAGCACTAAAAGGAATTATGTTCATAAGTAAATACTGAACTAATTTGAAGTGGGAATGCAAAAACAAATTTGATATTTAATATTAAATTTTCAAATCAGCATACTATCTATTCCTCTTTTCATTGAAGAAGCAAAGTGTTATAAACCGTTTTGTCTCGCCATTTTATAAGTTTTAAAAAATTCTTGAGGCATGAATTCATGCAACAAAGAAAAAAAATGCTCCAAGCCATTTTTATCAGCATATTTTTAAATTGAAGATTAATAAGAAATCAAACTCATTCTGATACTTTTTCAGATTATTTTGCTATACGTAAAAGAACCAGATAGCTTTTTTTAAATAATCCATTATAAGTTTAAAATACCTTTCTCATACACTAATGAGAAAGGTATTTTAAACTTATAATGGATTAGTTAATATTAAATTTTCAAATCAGCATACTATCTATTCCCCTTTTCATTGAAGAAGAAACTAATTTTTCACTAAGATAATCGCCAAACTTAAAAAATCTCGGAGATAAATTATAATAGAATATGAACCTGATTTTAATAAAAAGG